>SJYO01016970.1:1080090-1248845 GCA_006410555.1 Capra ibex
CCCGCCCCCCCCCCCCCCCCCCCCCCCCCCCCCCCCCCCCCCCCACAGAGATTTACGCTCCGATCCCCTTGGCCCGACGCAAGAGGTGCGGCGCAGTCGGTTCGACGCCAGAGTACCTCGGGGTCCCCTCCCACCGCCGTCCATTAGACCTGAGAGTAGACCTACTGGTAGATTGTCCGAGTAGGGGCCAGTGGACCTGCGTTCCCGACGTTTCGGTGTGGGACCCGAAGGGACCGCGGGCCCCCGATTCTTAGACGGGGGTGACGTCCCCCGCACCGAAGATAGGGAGCAGTCCCTTGATTCTGGGGTGCTTGGAGTACCACACAAGTCTTTTCTTCCTTCTTTGGGTGCGGGACGACGGGCCCCTCTCCCGAAGGACTGAAACCTCGGTGCACCTGAAACCGTGGCGCACGACCGGTGGTCCGTTACTTGTACCCCGTTCCACCCGCACCCGCATTCTCTGTCCGAGGGTGGCTTACTTCCCGTCTCCTCCCGAGGCGTCTCTGGGGTCGCCCTGCTCGACCTCCCCTTGCCCCTGGTGGTGCTCCGGGGAATCCCATGTCCGCGACTCTCGAGTTCTCTTGAGTCGGGCATTCTCTCGCTGAAGTAAGGTCGTTTTGGTGGAGTAGGTAGTGCAGGGTAATTACGACGATTAAACTTAAAATAACAAAACATGAAAGTAGAGATAAGACGAACACTAAGACAAATCTGCAATACCAACAAGTTCCCTACACTCGTATCCTTCGAATAATTATAATATAGATCAGAATCTAGACGTGCATAAACTTATTGTTATATATTTTTAAGTAGGTTCCGGTTGACCCCGAGTTGTTCCTAAAGAAGAGAGGAGAAACTTCCCCTAGACCGTGGGATCGGGAGATGAAACTCTTTACGCCAGTGTCTATTTTGTCACCGACCTCCTCCCCAGGGTCTCGTCTTCAGGTTCACCAGGGTCCTTTCACCTCGTCTTGGACCCGACCTCCACGGAGACTTCCCCCGTCCGCCCGGTCCTCGGGGAGGGCCCCCCGAAGACACTTGTCGGTCGGTCCTTGCGTCTTGTCGGGGGTGACGGACGGAGGGTCCGGACCCCTCCGTCTGGGTCGCCCATTTCGCCCATGCCGGGGGACTCCGGTTCTCACACACCACTGGGGACGGAGTCTCCGTGGGGGTCCCAATCCCACTCTGTCCCGACCACCCCTCCCGGTTCTCAGTCCGGGAGGACGACGGGACGTCAACGGAGGAGGCAAGTGAGCCGTTTATACACATTTGTAGGTGGTGTGTGGACCCGTCTCCCGGTGTCAGTGCGGTTCCCCGTTCTACTCTGTCGTTGGTCTCGTAGCGGCATCTCCACTCTTGTGTTGGCCCGGAACTCTCGTGTCCCGGGGACCGGTCGGGTTTCCTTGGTCCTTCCGAAGAACCTCCTTCACAGTGGACTCGGTTCTACTCAGTCCCGTCGGTCTGTTTTAGGTCTCTCGTCGTCTTGTGCACCTTTTCCCGTCTCCGGTCCTCTTCCGAGACCCCGTCCTCCCGTGAGTCGGGGGTCCTTGCTCCGGTCCCGTCCGCCCCCACCCGCCCCCACCCTCCCCCGTCCTCCCCGCACGCCCGGAGTCACTCCTGTGGTCCGGAGTGGGGTCCCGTCGCCCTTCGGTGGTCGTGTGAAACCCACGTCCCCCTGCGTGTCGAGACCACACGTGAACCTTCTCAGCCGGGCCCCTCCCTCCGCGCGTCCTGTCCCTCCCGTCGGTCCTCCAGACGTCGTCGTCCTCTGCCTCCTTCGCCCGCCTGCCCCTCGGTCAGTGCGGGTCAAGAGTGACAGGGGCAGTGACCTGTCTCAGACTCCCCTGCCAGTCCGGTCCCTTCCTCCTAGGTCCTCTCGGTCCGGTGGGACTCGGACTCGAGACGTCCAAAACCCTTGTCCGGTGGGCCCGGGGAGTGTCTTGTCTGTCCGTTTGACGCCAGGGTGTCCCTCCGTCCGTTACCGGTCCGTCCGGGATCTCCAGCATGAAAGCCTAGGTTCCAGTGACGCACAGTGTGGGCACACACGTACACACACATACGCACACTCCCACATGTTCCGACCCCCCCACTCACGTCCCCCCGACGTAAACGTGAGAGGTCGTCCCTGTACCCACGCACGAACACGTGTCGATGTTTGTCGTCCTTTTCAGAGGCCCGGCCCGCCCCGCCCCAGCCCGTGAGTGAGACCCGGACCGGACGCCGGCTCCGGAAGAACCGTGGTCGCACGACCTACTCGCGCAACAGGAACAGCACCCTCGACGGGAGGACCGGGTGGAGGTGGTGGACGTGGACGCCGTCGCGACACAAGGTGAAGTGGTGCATGAACCCGGGGTCCCCGCGGTCCGACGACTAGAGGTCGACCGGGGACGGTCCCTGTCTCCTGTGCCGGGACCTCTCGGGCGACGTGGGCGGGGTCCCAGTCGGGCCTCGGCGAGGAGGCGTGCAGTCGAGTCGGTCCGTGGAGCGTCGGGTCGTGTCGGGAGCCGGTTCGGCTCGTCCACCTCGCCCGTCGCCCCCTCCACGTTCGTAACCCCATGGGTCCGGTCGGGGTCTCCGCGTGCGGGTGGGGCTCGGAGCCTTGGGGATGGACACCAACCGTCCGGACTCCTCTTTCTGTTCTTCCCAGTAATAACAATGACTCGTTAAAGAAGTCCACGACTCGGGGGGGCCGCCGACGGCCCGACCCGGTGCACTCCCGCCTCCCCATGGTGTACCTCTCGAAAGAGGGATCCGGCCTGCGATCGGAAGGTAGCGGGGGATAAGGGTGGTACCGGGACGATCCTTCGGACGGAATAAAGTCTTTTCCTATGACTATGAGTCTGTCCAGTGTACTGAGTGGGGTTCAATGGGTTTTACTGGGGGTTTACACCCGGTGGTTGTGGGAGTAGCGAAGGGACCACCGAGTCTCCCATTTCTTAGGTGGACGTTACGTCCTCTAGGGTCAACCTAGGGACCCAGATCTTCTCGGGTACCTCCTCCCGTACCGAGGGGTGAGGTCATGAGAACGGACCTCTTAGGGTACCTGTCCCGCCGGACCGCCCGATGTCAGGTGCCCCAGTGTTTGTCAGCCTGTGCTGACTCTCTGATTGCGACAGTGAAAATTTGTGGGGGTAGTGTGCATGTGTGGGACCTCCGAGGTTCGTTGTCCTCCCGCCTCTCCCACAGCCAGTCTGGGGGCCGTGGACGTACCTCGGGTCCTGCGTTTGTCCTGAAGTCATTTCTCGAGCCCCTGGGGGACCGTCAGGTCACCAATTCTGAGGTACGACTCGGGAGGTGCGTCCCCCGAGGCCAAGTTAGGGGCCAGTCCCTCCATTCTAAGGAGTACCGTGTGCCACGTCAGTCTTTTTACTTTTTATTTTTTTGATGTCACAAACGTACTCTCTCACCGACTCACTCACGTACCTCTCAGTCAGCAGCCGTCTCGGCGTGACTGGACCCGGTCTCCGAGGGACCGGACTCCGGGGACGGTCCCGGCCAGGCGGGTCTGGACACCTGTCCGCGGTTCACTCCCGAGTCACTCGTGGCCTTCCTGTCAGTCTGCCTGTCTGCTCCCCCGCCTCCGACTCGCTCGCCCTGTCGGGCCGTCCCAGTTGTGGACTCACACCCACTGAGAAAGGAGTACCCAGACCCCACAACAACGGTCGACAACGAAGGTCCCAAAGACTTTCGCGACGGTTTATCGTTCCTTACTCCAAGAGGAGGTGACCGTCCCGATTCTCAGACCGACCTTTCCAGGGTGACCGGAAGTGCCCCAGTTCCCAGTGCTAGGGACTGCGGGTTTCCTGACTGGTCGTCTACCCTCCCTGGGTCTAGTCGCCCCTCCGGGTCACTTCCCGAGTGTGTCGGGTCTGCGTCCGGGTACACCAGGGCCCGTCACACCCGGGTCTTGTACCCTATAAGGTAAAAGTTCTCTTCAACCTACAGAGTTAGAAAGACACTTAAGGGGTCTCTTCGGTCTGTATTCTAAAGGCCTTCCGATGACGTTCGGAGCCCGATGTTCAGACGTCTGAGTCCGGAGTCCGTACCGGGAGCGGGGTGATGTCCCGAGATTGAGGTCAGGGTTGAGGTCGGTCCGGGTCGCCGGACCGGGGTTAGTAAAGACGTTGGAGACTGGGTCTTGGTCCTTTGGTCCGCGGCCGTCCCCTCCCCGTCCCCCCAACCACCCTTTCCGTTTCGGAGCACGATTTTTGTGACGCTAGATCGGTCTCCTTTTGGATGAACTGAATTTCGCGTCCCTGAACCCCCAGAAGGGATCGCCAGGTCATCAATTCTGGTGGCCGAGGGTTGCGTCCCTCGTGTCCAAGTTAGGGACCAGACCCTTGATTCTGGGGTGTACGACGTGCCGTGCCGGTTTTTATTTTTATTATTACGATGTCGTCCCTAAACCCTGGACCCGATCTGTGTCCCTTCTGGGAGAACCTAAAGTTTCACGAGTTTTGAGTCGTCCGACAAGGTAGGATTCCTGTCTTAAGGTCCTCTCGGGTGGGACCCGTCCCCGGTCGACAACCGGGGGGCACTGGAGACGTCCACGAAGGATCGAGACCCCTGGTCCCTATATCTCCGCTTCTCTCTACTTCTCCTTCAGCCTATCAGCCTCTGGAGTCGGTCCGAGTGCACCCTGGGGCCGACCCTGTCTGACGCCACGCTGCCCTCCCTGGGGGCCCCACCCCCCGCTACCGGTCCGGACGAATGAACTTCAACTACAACCGTGTCTGGTCGTACAGCAACTCGTCCTTCTGGGACGCGAGGAACCTGAACTGGTCGACGGGCGCCAGTGGTATGTGCCAGAGGCAGTCACAGAGTGTGTCCTCGTCGACGGCGACTGGGCTCCAGTCTTCGACCCCCTCGTCTGTCTCGTTCTAGTTGCGGTCGTAACGAGTGCCCGACGAGGTGTCTGTAGTGACGCGGTTTATGGGTCCCGCCAGGGAGGTGCGGGTTTCCCCTGGCACCGGCCTCCCCGCTCCCACTCCGTCCTGGTGCCGGAGGTGGGGACCCCTGGTCTCCGTGACTGGCGGTCGGGGGGTCGTCGGTCGTGGGACGAGCCCACTCGGCCGGGTGCGGTCGGGCGAGGCAGGGACAGCCGTCGTGCCGAGGTCCCGTGTCTTGGTGCGCGGCTGGGACCGAGGGTCCGTGCGGCACCTCGGGGGACCGTCCACGACCCGACGGACGGGTGTGGAACCGGGGGAGCCGACAGTTCACCCACTGCCGTGGTTTCGAGTGTAGCGGTTCCTTTGCCACTGAGACCGATACACTGGACGTCTCGGGCCCTGCCCCGAGTGAGTCTTAATAATTCTTGAAGTTCTGTAACTGCCGTCTCGTAATTGGGTTTACGCCCCGGGGAGATTCACGGACGGGACGCACTGCAGGTCGCTCGACCGGGGTGCCACCCTGTGGGGTGTCTACCGGGGACAGGGGTACCGAGAGCGTCGGAGTTCGTCCGTCTGAGGACCGGACTTCCGTCCAGGGCGAGGAGCGGGACTGGACAACTGGGTACAGCCGGTGCCCGGAGTCCCTTCCGGAGCACGCCCCGACCCTCCCGAGACGACCGGTCGCTCCGTCGGGAGCCTGGTGCGACTGGTCCGACTTCTGGAAGTGCGGAGGTCCGTCCGCACGCGGGTAGGACCCGACCTGTGGTCGGTCGTGTCCGGGAGGTTGTTTCGGTCCCTGGGTGCCTTTTGTACAGAAACGATTCCCCAAAACGCCCCCTTCTTCTTCTCATAAGTCTGTTCAAGTAAGAGCATTGTCGGTTGGGGGAGGAGGGGTAGGAGTGTTCCTTTTCCCGCCAGTGAGGAGAGGGCCTCTCTTGTGAGACGGTAGGAGACTTCTTGGTACCGAAAGCCCCGTCGTCCCTTGGGACTCGATGAGGTGTGCGGTGCTCTCTCGGGTGGAGAGGAGCGTGGTCGAGGTCACGGGGTTCCGGGGGGTAAGAGTCTATTTCCCCGTCTGTATGGGCTCCATTTCGCCGGACGGTTCTGGGGAACGACCGACTCGTCGTCCCGTCCGACCTCGGCCCGGTGTGCGTGCCAGGCGTCGTGCTCCGTCGACCGGTGTGTGGGAGGTCGAGGTCCGATCCCCACTCCCCTCAGTCCCTTTCCGGGTACCGAGGGTTGCGTGTGTTTAGAGCCCCCGGGGTCCTCGGGGGTACTGACGTTTCCGACCCGAGGGGGTGGAGTGTTGAAGGTGGTGGGTCGACTGGTGGCCGAACACTTTTGTGTCGACCCTGGGACTTCTGTCTTCCGGGGTCTTTCTGTCGGTGCACACGGCACTGGGTCTTGCGCCCTGTCCTTTCAGGGGACGAAAGACCGTTGGTGGGAGGACGGTCAATTCGTCTATTTTGTTTTCTGGTTTCTTTCGAGCCTATAACGTGTTCGTCGGGGGATGTCGGTCCAGGACTCGTCCGTGTAAAACTTTGTCGGCTGTGCCAAGGCGAGACCCGTGTGGGTCAAAGCAAAGGTGAAGAGAGACCCCCTGTCGCCGCTCCCCCTTTGGAGTCGCGACCCGAGTCTCGCCGGTTCTGGTGCGGCCCCTGGTCGAGGGGACCGGCCCCTCCCGCGCGACGCGCCGGTGGCGGTGGTGGCGCGTGCGCGGGTCGTGCCGGGGGACTGCCGCCCTCTGAGCCCGAGCCCCGAGAGCCGGGGGGAGGGTCGAGGTCCGTCCAGAGGGACTGGAGGACGCCGGACCCGCAGGGGGGCCGCCCGTCTCCCCTCGTGTCGCGGAAGGGCTCGTCCAGATTCTTCCCGAAGGAGAGGGTCCGCTGGAGTGTCCGCGCACTCGGTTTCGCTCTCCTCGCGAGTGCTACGCCTCCTCCCCGCCGCCGTCCCCTGCCCTCCTCGACGAAGAGCTCGCACTTCCGGGAGTCCGCCGTCGCGCGCCGGCTCTGCCCCGGTTTCAGCGAGAGGACTCTCCGTAAGGCTTAATCTCCCGGCCCCCGCGGGGCGGACCCCACCGCTCCTCCCTGCGGGGGTCGGGAGTCCGGGTGGGACCCGTTAGGACCTGCTCCGTGGGACCCCGCCCCCGAGGAGAGGACGGGATAGAAAGAGGGGTCGCGATAGGAGGACCTTGTCCACCTCGTTTGGGTTGACGGTCGTCCATTGGAGCCCCCTTTCTGGGCCTACCCCTGACTCCCCCGTACCCGTCGACGATGAGTCGACTGGCCGGGGTGCACCCTTCCACCCGGTCCTACGTTCGAGAAGGTTGGGAACCTCTTCTATTTGCTCAGATTTAAAACACCCTGCGAAGAGGTAAAGATTTACGACCGTTGGTTAAAGTAGAAGAATTTTCAGGACACACCCGGACTCGTGTGCACACGTCTGACTTAAACCGGACTCCACCCTGGCAGCATTCTACGCCCTGGGGCTTCGAATCTTGTAGAACAGGCCCGGGACGAGGCGCCCGGACACCATGTCTAGTGTCTAGTGTCACTTCCAGTCTCTCGTAGTGTCCGACATTTCGCGCCCGGTGCACCCCTCCGTGAGCACCACTGCGAGCTGTTTGTGATCCTTCAGGAGGGGACACCGACTTTAGGGTGACTGGAGTCAGTGGCCGGGATCAAGACGAAAACCCCCGTGTCTCGGTCCTCCGAGGGTCAAAGAGGGGGCCTACTAGACTTGTGGAAGGACACTGGGATGGGCTACAGGGAAGGGGTCTCTTGTTGAGACAAGAACGGTTCACAGGACCCCGCATCAGCGGAGGGGCGTGTGGTAGTCCCGGTTCAGGGTGGGAGATGACTCACTTTCCCCCACCTCGGGCCCCAACCCCTGGAGGGCCTACGCCCACGTCGACGTTCGGCACGCACGGTGTTCAGCGGTTCCTCTGCGTCCTGACTTCTAGTGACTGTCCACTGAGACCCTCCACTGGCTCAGAGAACATGGTTGAAACACAAAATTTGTGTCCCAAGAGGTCCCTGGCGGGATCACCGTGTCACCTATTCTTAGGTCGATGGTCACGTCACCTGTGCCCAAGCTAGGGACTAGGTCCTTCTGAAGTGCACGGAGCCTCGTGGATGCGAATGTGTGGTGTTGACGACTCGCGGCGTAAGATCTCGGTACTCGGTGTTGGCGACTCGGGACCTTGGTGTCCAGGACTCCGGAGCACAGGGTCCCGGTGCTCGGCGTTGGCGACTCGGGACCTTGGTGTCCAGGACTCCGGAGCACAGGGTCCCAGGTACTCGGCGTTGACGACTCGGACACTCGACGACGATGACTTCGGGTTCGCGGGTCTCGGACACGGGGTGTTCTCTTCGGGGGTGTTACTCTGGGGTACGTGGTGTTACTTCTCGTCGGGGACGAGTGACGTTTAAATTTTTTTTTTTTTTTGTGTGTTTTTTCGTTTCTTATGGGTAGTTTCGGTTTTTATTTTAATTAGTTATTCAAATTTTTTGTCCCAAGAGATTATCTGAGTAGACTTTCAATTCAAAAAACGATCTTACAAAGATTCAACGTTAGAGTTTTATGCCGTACCAAACAAACGAACCAAAAAAAAAAAAAAAACCAGAAAGAAAAATTTTTTATTGTGATTATTACTGTTCCCGGTGGAACGTAATTCCTGAGACCCAGGCGGTGAAACGGTCACAAGAGGAACCGGAACGTCTTCGGGATTCCCAGTCCACGACAGTTTGAGTAAAGTCTCTTCCCAAAGTCTCCTTCGCTGACTCCAAGTCTCTCGACCCACTAAGGGGTGTCATTTGTAGTCACCATTTTAGGCCTAAGTTTCCGTCTGAGACTGAGGTGCCGGGTCAACAAATTTGTATGATGATCCGATAGTAAAGTCCGCAGAAATGACCGTTAAGATGACGATTTATTTTAGTCGAAAATAGGATTTTTACGAACTCACCATTGATTACAACCCCACCTGCCGTCCCCAAAGATCAATTCTGACGAGGAGTCCTAAAGGGACCTCCAGGTCCGCGATTCTTCGACGGACGGCTACGTGCCCTGTGTCCAAGTTGGGGGCCAGACCCTTCTAGGGTGTCCGGCGTCCCGTTGACTCGGGAGCTCTCGGGTACGAGGCTTTGTTCTCTACGGAGGTGCGACGTTGGTCTCTTTCGGGTGTGCCGGTGTCTCGGGTCGTGGTAGCCTTATTTATTTATTTATAATCCCCCTTTTCTCTCCGAATACCAGTTCCATTCCGGGTGTGCCGTTGTTTCGGGTCGTGGTAGCCTTATTTATTTATTTATAATCCCCCTTTTCTCTCCAAATACCAGTTCCAATCGCACCGAGTCTCCAATTTCGCAGACGGACGTTAAACCCTCTAGGCCCAAGTTAGGGACCCAGCCCTTCTAGGGGTCTCTTCCTTTACCGTTGGGTGAGGTCGTAACAACAGACCTCTTAGGGTACCTGTCTCCTCGGACCATTCGATGTCAGGTGTCCCAGCGTTTCTCAGCCTGTGCTGACTCGCTGAAGTGAAAGTGAAAGTGTGCAAGTTCCTTTCCAGAAACCTGGGGTCTCCTCGTTCCTCGGTGGGGAGAGTCGATGGACCTCCGTGGCCCTCCGCCCACTGTCCCCGCAGCCCGCCCCCGGCCGTGGGTGGAACAACTCCGACGACGCCAGTGACTGCGAGAACCAGTCGACGACCTAGAGGCGGTGGACCAGTCGGTCGGCGAAGACGAGTAACTCGAAGAGCCGGTCGCAGAGGTCGAGGCACTCCCGGTCGACGTCGCTGTCGGACAGGCCCACCGGGGACCCGCACAAGAAGTCGTACAGGACACCCCCGGGTCCCCCTCGGTCCTGACTCTGGGGGGGTAGGGTCGTCTGGGAGACGACCGACCCCGGTGTCGGAGTCGGAGGTGTCAGGGGTGTTTCTGGGTCGGACTGTTCCTGGGTCGGTCCTCCTCGGGCTCCTCGACCCCGGACTGTCCCTCGTTCCGGAGTTCTTTGTCGGTGGCGCACTCTTGCACTTCAGTGCACTGACCATCTGGGTCGGGACTGAGTGACTACCTCTCACACGCCTCTGCTTTGGGGGAGGACGTCGGCAGGTGAGACTCCTGTCTCCTTTCTGTGACGACCCCGGGAACCCCCGAGTGGAGGACTGGCTCCTGGGGGCCGTTAGTCCCCCCGACAGGGTTCGAGAACCCCGGGTCTCACCCCCGACTGTGAGAGAGCCCTTCGGACCTCGTGGTTCTGGTTTCGGGAGTGTCCCGGAGAGGCGGGACGGTCCCCGGGACTCCCGTGACCTAAGGTACACGGGGGGTGACAGCACCCACTGACAGACGTGGGCAGTGGTCCAAGGGTGGTCCCCTCCCTTTCCTGCGCCAGGGTGACTTACCCGAGGTGGGGCCCCCGCTCCTTTCGCGCCGGTCCCAGGCTCGGGGGCGGGTGGGACGTGTCGGGTCCACTCCCGAAACCCACGACCCCGTCTCGGTCCGGAGGGTGGGCTGGGGTGGTCCGTACGTGGTCGGGGTCGACGTGGGACGCCCCGCCGCCGTCTCGGCCGACACCATGGACGTCGTCCTCCTACTTGACGCCCTTGGAGACCTACCCGAAGTGGTAGTCGGGCATCTCGCACTGCGCCAGCCCCGACGTGTGGACCGCGGCGACAACCCCCTCCGCCGCAGTAAGTGACTCGCAAGAGCCGCTCTCGGACCGTGGGCCCCGTGCCGACACGGCTGGGCCCGAGGAGAGGGGTCCTGGGACCAGTCGAAGCCCGGCCTCCCTTCTCGGTCCCTCCGGGGACCCAGGCGTCGGTCCCCAGGGACGGTCGCACCCCAGGTGTGGGAGCCCCCGGACCTCGTCGCGCAATTCCAGAGACCTGGTTTTCGCATTATTGATCCCGGAAGTGGGCAAATAAGGTCTCCGGTCCGGAGACCTTCCTCGACTCTGGTGGAAAGGGAGGTGCATTCCACTTGCCCGGGCCAGGGCCCCGCCCCACCCGTACCCCGAAGAGTGACGGGACCCATAGCGAAGACAGAGGTGGTGTGGTGGGTGTGTGGACGGTGGAACTGTGGAGCCGGGGACGTTGGGTCCCTGCAGGGGTGGCCGGAGGCGAAGGTGGGTTTCGAAGTCGCCGTGGGGTGACGCACGTGATACTGTAGGGTCCGGGACCCGAACTCCGGGCCTAGATGGGTTTGACTTGAGTCACCGAGACGCGGAGAGAGGGCCCGTGGGGCACGGGTCCTAGGTCGACCTGAACGGAGACTGGAAACGGGTGGCGGGACCATGGACCTTCTGTGAGAGGGCAGAGGGACAAAGTTGGGGTGGTAGGGGGGTCCTGGGCGCTGTCCACCGTGGGGTAACTCTTTCGGGGGGTAGGGAGACCCTAGACCTGACACCCACACAGAGACTCCGACCCCCAGGACCGGGTGGACACAGGAGACGACCCGTCCCAGAGGCAGACTTAGTACTGACACGTTGTTCCTTCCCCACCCCTGCACCGGGGTACCGATGGGGTCCGGAAATCAGGAAATGTCGGACAAGAGGTGTCCTGGGGCGTCGTGACTCAGGGTGGACTTGTGGGTGGGTTCGGGTCGGGGGTGGTCGTTCTACAGTACCGGGGGAAGAAGGACAGTTTCGAAGTCTAGGGTACGCCGAATGTCTGGGAGATTAAGAGCTGGTGGGGGAATCCCCCGCCCCTCGTCCCCGAGTAGAGGGCACCCTGACCCCTACGGGGTCTCCTTTCTGTTCTCCGCGGACCTGGTCTCTTTCCCACCTGTCGCGGGGGGAGGGCTCTCCGGAGGGGCGGGGGGTGACGGGAGGGGTGGGGAGGTGGGGAGGTGGGGCGAGGGGGCGGTCCCGGCCCGAGACGACGCTCCTCGGGGTCTGTCGGGAGTCCGGGTGGAACTCCTTGAGCTCCTTTCGCCCGAACCACTCTGTCCGGAAGAACTACTACCTGTACCGCAACCACTTCAACAAGTGCATCAGCGATATGTGCAGGTCGTGGTACCTGAACCTCTTGACTTTGTCCGCACCCGGGGCGGCCCTCCCAGTGCGGGCCCGCTCCCCGACCCGCCCCCGTGGAGGCGGGAGGGGCGTCGGCGTCGGGAGGCGAGGGCCCCCAGAGCCGGTGGGGCTTCCAGTCCTTTGGACGGTGGGTCCCTCCCGTCGCCTGTCCCGCGCTCGCCGCGTCTGCGGTCCAGTGACCAGTGCCCCCCTCCGCCACCGCGGCCCCTCCCCGCGACGATGGGAGCCTGGGGCGCCCGCACCTGTGCCGCTCGTCCGTCTGCGGGCAGTCCCGCCGCCGCACGCGGAGCCGCCCCGGCCCCTCCCGCGGACCCCTGCGGATGGCTCCGGTGCTTCTCCAGCGGCTAGAAGAGCCACCGCAGGGTGAGCCGGTGCGCCCTCCTGTCCCGCTAGACCTTGTGCCTCACCGTCACGTCCTAGAGGAACTGCGCCTTCTTGTGGCGCGCCGTGAACGCGCGCGAGTCGCGGAACCCGAGGTAGAGGTAGTCCCCCAACGCCATTAGGACGCCGCCGCCGCCGCCCACTCGCGGGGTCCCGGGGCCCGCGCCGGCCCGCCTCGTGAGTCGGGCGCGAGGGGCGGGGCGGACCTGCCCAGAGGCACTTGCGTCGTGCGGGCTCGGAAAGCTGGCAGGTGTCGGGTGGGCACTGAAGCCGCCTTCGACCCAAACCCCCTCTGCGGTCGGACGTCCCCCGCGGTGCCTCCGTCCGGGGTCCCCGACCGCGCCTAGCCGAGGCGGGTCTCGACTCGGTCAGACGGTCGTCACCGTCGCTGCAGTGTCGCTCTGGCTCTCGGTGCCAGAGGTCGGCCGAAACTGTCTTTGTGCCCCGTCGGACAGAGGTGGACGGGCCCCAGACCCGGGGAGGTGACCCCTAGGTGGGAGCCGTCCCCTTCCCTCACAAGCCTCGTAAGAGGGTGGGGTTGTTACGGGAGGGGCCCCAGGAATGTTTGTCGGGTGTTGTAGGGCCTCAGTGACAAAGTCCTTGCATTTGATTTATCTGGTCCGGCCGTGTGGAACCGGTACGTTCCCAGATGAGTCGTCAAGGACCCGTAAGACTACCGTTCCCTCCCCCACTCCGGCTGTGGGGTGGGGTCCTCGGGGGTCTGCCACCCCTCGACACCGGGGAGGGGACCTAGGGTCTCCCTGCTCCTTCGTCCTAGAGAGGGTCCGTGGTCTCCCGGGTGTCAGCGTCCAGGTCCGGACCCCCGTGTCTACCATTTCTTGGACGGACGTCACGTCCTCTGGTCTCAGTCTAGAGACCTCGTCCTATTAGGGGACCTCCTCCCGTACCGGTGGGTACGGTCATAGGAACGGACCTCTTAGGGTGCCTGTCTCCTCGGACCGTCCGACGTTAGGCGTCCCGGTGTCTCAGTCTGCGTTGACTCGCGGTGCCCTGTCTGGAGTAGAGTGACTTGGGGTTACAGCAAAGTCTTTTGGGTCAGTAGGGTACTCGTGGTTCCGTGGACTTTAAGACACAGGGGGTAAGCCTCCAGGACGACCGGGGTGTCTTTGTGACCGAAAACCGAGGAAGGGAACTTTTTACGGGTGTCGGAGGTTTGTGAGGAACATTGTGCGGGGAGCGCCCCTAGGACTTCGGGGACCTCAGCATGGACCTCCTGGGCGAAGTCTCTCAGGTGCATCGACGGGAGCGAGACGTGCTACCTCGGCTCCTACACGGAGGCCTGGTGGACCAGTCCGTCTCTCGTACCAGTCAGTCGTGGGCACGGTTACCACGGTTCCCGGGGGCCCGCTCGTGGCCGACACCCGCCCCGTGGTCCTCTACCCCTCTCCTAGTGCTCTCGGTCGCCTCGTCGTCCTTCGACAGAGAGGGTCTCGGGGAGGACCGGGTGACCTCGGACCGTCCGACCGGGTGACCTCGGACCGTCGACCGTGTGCTCGGACCGTCCGACCGTAGTGGAGGGTCTCGGGGAGGACCGGGTGACCTCGGACCGTCCGACCGGGTGACCTCGGACCGTCGACCGGGGTGGAGGGTCTCGGTGAGGACCGGGTGACCTCGGACCGTCGACCGTAGTGGAGGGTCTCGGGGACGGGTGGGTGGGGTCTGTCCACGGGCACGAGGAGTCTACCGTCGTACACCAGGTCCCCGCGCCCCTGAGGGTCCAGGACGGACCGGAGACGTGCGGGTAGGTCCCTACCCCTTGGTGGTACGAGGGGGGTGTCCTGGCCTCCGGAGGAGGCAGAGACCTGGTGGGAACATGTCTCGAGAAAGAATCTACCTTTACTTTAGAGTCGAGGGTGGTGAATGTCTAGACTAGGAATTGGCTAGGGAGAGGGCCTTCTGTCAAGACTCGTACAGGGGGGTGGGTAAGTTCACCTGAGACGAAGTCCGATTCGTAGGGTCGGGAAGGGAAGGGGAGAGACGGGTAGAGTCGGGTTTAGTCGCGGAGGGGCCCCCGTCGGGTTGGTCGTGGGTGAGTCCTTCGGGAGTGTACCTGTGCCGTCGTGTGTCGTCACCCCCGCCCCCGCCCCGGAAACGACGTGTGCCCCCAGGACACCGAAGGTGGGACCTGTGACTGACTTAACGAGACGCCACGGTGGACCGATCGTCCCGAAAAATTTCGGAGGGACCACTGGGGTGACATGTCGTTTCGACCCTGTCCCGGATACTTTCCACAGTATCCGCTCGCCACAGACTCCCCCCTCGGACGGGTGGAACCGGGTCCCGGCCCTCCCCTGGGGGTCGCGTGGGGGCTCGGTAGGACTCACGCCGCCACGTCCACGGGGGGGTGGTAGGGAGGGGTACGACCCCGTGGGACACGGACAGAGGGGTGGCGGGACGGACCGGACCCGGACTGACACGGGGGGTGCGGGACCGACACACTGTTCGGTCCGGTGGCGGGGCGTTTGCCTGGGAGACAGGTCCTGAGGGTCAGGGGTCCCCACGGGTCTCGTTGGGAGCCGGAGGCGGACGACTGCACCCCCCGCCAGGATACGTGGTGCCCACCGGTCGTCGCGGGGACCGGAGAGAGGTCATCTGAGGTCCCCGGGGGTGGGGGTCGACACTCGTGGTTTCGTAGCGGCCTGTGACGTTTTACAGGGGACCCCCGTTTTATGGAGGCGACTCTCGGTGACCGGATCTTGTTGATTGCAGCGACGAGGTTCTTTATGTTCTCCGAGGGCTGGGCCGGCTGTGGTGTTTCCCCTTCCGGCCGACGACCCGCTCGTCCAACCCCAGGGCGGACCGAGACTTGAGACTGCCACTGAGTGACGTGGTCCCTCCTCCGACCCCCGGTGGCGGGTCTACGACGGTCCCGGGGTCGTCCTGTTTCTCCCTTCCTTCCTCCGTCTGCCCAAGGGCTCTGTTCTTCACACCGGTTCAGAGAGTGAAAGTTTTCCCCACGCTGTGGTCCTGCGGGACGGTTGCGGTTGGCCGGTCAGCGAACTACATAAACGACGGGGTTGCGCGGAGCGGGTCCCGGGAGTTCTGGTCTCCCTCCGTCCCAGCGGAGGGTCGGAGTGTCTCCCCTTTTGGCCGGTACCTCTCCTGGAGTCAGTACCGAGACGGTGCGCCCCGGGGTCCCGTGTCCGCGGGGCTGGAGCTACACTGGGAGGCCCTCTTTCTTCTGCGGTGGGTTCTCGGTCCGAGGACCCTTTGGATGTCGCTGAGACCCCAGACTCGACTACTGTCCACCCGTCCTCCCCCAGGTCCGCGGGGGTCCCAGGGGAGACTCGACCCACTCGAGCCACGACGGGTCGGGAGAGAACTGACGTCGGTAAAGAAGGTTGTGGAAACAAGAAAAACGTCCTCGACGCGACCGACGGAGCTCCGACCCGTCGCTCCCACGGTCCCCGTCGGGGCGGGGTGGACCGTACCGTCGCGACTGGGTGCCCCAGGTGACACCCGTCGGACACACCGTCCAACTCACCCCAGGGTCCTCCGGGGAACGGGTCGACCCGAGACGGTGACTGGCAGTGGAGGGGAAGGTCTGGGTCTGCCCACGCCGGGGTCCGTCGTCCGACCTTGGGCGGTAGGGTGGGGGACCCCTGTGGGCGTGGGTGTGTCTGGACGACGCCCCAGTCCGGTCGACCGTACCCCGGGTCGAGGCCCCGACCCCCAAACTACAGGCCTTGCGACTGGAGGTCCTCGGGGTACAGGAGGAGGAGGCTCAGTGGACGTTTCCCTCGACCCGATCACTGTGTACGACCCGCTCTTCCTGTGTGGACGAGTCTGAGGTCCTCGGCCTCGGTGGGGGCGGCGTCGGGTCCCGGGACCCTGCTCGTCGAGGAGTCTCGCGGAGCCCCCAGGTCGGGAGGAACGTAGGAGACCCCTTGTCGGACGGGCCTGTGTCTCCACTCCGCGTCACCTCGCTCCTCCCCTCTTCCGGTGTCCCCGAGTCGAGAGTCCTGGGTGAGACGGCTCAGGGACAGGGACGAGTCTGGGCGGGCGAAGACGGACGGTTTCCGGTCCGGCGGGTACAGGGGTAGTGGTCCGTGATTTTTATCAAAAGAAGACCTGCGGCTTTTCTCCCTTCTTTCGTTCGACACTCTTGCTCGACAAACCGAGACACAAGAGTAGAAGGGGGGTGGTTTTCTCTCTAGGTTTTCCCTTTTCCGAGTCGACCTCAGGTCGTCCCCTGCGCCTGCGCTCACCCCCACCGAGAGTTTCCCGTCTCGGCCGTCTGTCTCCGAGCCCGCCTCTCCGTCTCAGTCCGTCTCGCGCCCGGGTCCTCGCCGTCTGTACCCGGGTCCCTGTGCCCGGGGACGCCGGACACCGGGACCCTCGGCCCAGTCGTTGACCCCACCGTCCTCCGCCGCGGCCCCTTCGCCCTCCTTTCCACGGGCCCCGCCCCGCCCCTGCCCGACCGGACGGAATGGACTCGTCCTCTGCCTCCTCCTCCTCCTCCTGCCCGGCACGGGCCGACGTCCCCCCACCCGCGCCCCCTCCCGGGGGACGGGCCGGGTGTACCGGGGGACCCGGGCCGGGGCGTGGGTCGGGCCGGCGGGCCGGGCGTCGAAGGAGAAGGGGGTGCGCGGGGCCCCCTTGTAAGAACCGGCCACTAAGCTCGGTCGGCACCGATAATTATTGCGGAGACCACCCTCCCAGTGAAATCCTTTCCGAGACCCGAACGTCCGCCCCACCCCTCCCGGGCCCCTACCCCTCCCACTGGTCCCTGGCAAGGCCGGTCGGTCGGACGGGCGAGGCAGGGTCGAGGTCCGGAGAGGCCCACACCTTCCGGAGGGGTCGGGTCGCAAGGGAGGGACTAGCCCCGGCCCCGAGGGACGTGTCGAACGTCAGCTCGTGTACGGCACCGCCCTAATTCGGGCAAAGTGTCTACTCCCCTTCCTGGCCCGTTCTAGTGCGTCGGTCCTCCGGCACCGTGGTGCCGCCGTCGGTCCAGTGGCTCTGCGACAGGGTCGTGGTTCGCGGACGGAAGACCCCGAGGCGGCCCTTCTTCCGGACGGCGTTCCCCGCTCGTCGACACGACCCAAGAGGGGTGCGTGGCGAGCCAGTAGGGGGGCTCCGGGGGACTCTATGTCCGGGCTAGTCGGGGTTGCATATCTGCTCCTTTGGTTCCGTATCCTCCGAGTGCACGTGTCTAAAGTCCTCCCACGTCTCGGAGTGGTAGGAGGGACCGTACCTGCGGGCACGAGTGCCCCGGGACTCGGAGTGAGGTCGGTCTCCTTCGGAGAAGGCAGGGGAGGTGTGGACACACAGGGGTCCGTTCTGTGAGTGGGTGAGACACGGACAAGGGAGTACTGGTCCACCCTTGTTCTGTCGGGAGACGGGACCAGACCACGAATATTCCTAACTTACTCTTTGGTGTTTCGAGAATCGTCCCACGGACCGTGGGGTTGTCTGTGAGGCGTGTACGACTGAAGAACTTGTAGAGCAAGAGGGGTGGAGGCCTCGCAGCGGGTGCGACCGAGGAGCCGGTCTTCACGGGCAGGGGTGGGACACGGAGACGGGCTCTCTGGACCCGGACGAAGTGGAGACGAGAGTCGGGACTAGAAAGTAAGGGTGCAAGGTCTGAGTGAAGCGGTGCGAGAGCGGTACCACGGGGTGGCTCGTCGACGGTGAAGGACAACGTGTGGACGGGGGACGTGACATGACCCACGAGGACCCCTGTTGAGTAGATTGTCACAGGGACGCGAGTCGGACCTCGTACCGTGAATCGTCCCGAAGGTACTTGCGACCGGCCACCTCTCTGCCCACTTACGTGTTTCGGTGTAAGTTTCTGCTCCAGTCCTCCCTGAAGGGGCGACCGAGTCGTCAATTCTGCAACACGAGGGGTCCGGCCCCTCGTCCCAAACTAGGGACCCGTCCCTTGATCTAGGGCTTTCGGGGTTGATTTCGAGGGTGCTCGACGTTGATTTTTTTCTAGGTCGAGCGGCGTTCCTTCGGGAGTGTGCTCAGTTACTTCTAGGGAGTACGGTGACTCCCTACTGGGTTGACTCGGTTTATTATTTATAACTTTTTTTTTTTACTACTCCGGTCCGTTCACACTCTCCGTCCTCCGACTCCCGTCCCTGCGACTTCCCTCTCCGGGTACCAGGGGTCCTCTCTGTCCCGGACAGACGACCTCGGACCTTTCGTTCGGCCGCGGACACCCCTAGTCCGGGACCGGGGTGGTAGTCTCCTCGGACCTCTGGGCCATTGGAGCGGGGCGCACGGACGACCGGGTCGGACGGGGCCGCGGAATGGGTCCTGCAGGAAGGACACGTCTTTTCTGTGAAACGCGTACTGCCGCTAGGCGCAGAAGAGGTCGGGCAGGAACCAGGGCGAGAACCGGCGGAAGTACTCGACCCAGTAGACCCGTTTCCGTCTCCCCGAGCAGTCCCTGCGCCCTCCTCCGGACCCCTGTGGGCGGTGGTGGGTCCCGGTGACCGGGCCCGATGTATGTGCCCCTCGAGCCTCGGATGGGGGAAGGTCCCGCGGCCGTCGACTCCGGTTCCCGCCCCGACGGGGCTCCGGAGGACCCTTCCCCGAGTGTAGCAACCCCCCGGAGGGACCCTAGTGGGAGAATCCCGTTCTCCTGAAGGAGTGGGTCCAAGAAGGGAACCCCCAGGTCAATTCCTGTACCACGTTGTGACCCCTTTTCGGAGCTCCGGACCTCAGGATCCGGACCAAGTTCAAGGTCGGGGCGGCGGGGGGCCGGTGGGCTGGGCTCTGTTCTGTGAGTCGGAGGGACTCGGAGTCAAAGGGGGTTGTGGGTGGTCCCGGACTCCTGACTTGCCTGTCATTACCCGCCGTGTTCACGGGCCCGAGGGAAGTCCCGACTGCTGCTGGTGTCGCCGAGGGAGGTGGGTGACCCCCGTGGGGGAGGGGGAGGGGGAGGCGGCGGGTCTGTCGGTGCGAAGACGATTCGGAGTCGGACCCTTGGCCCCTCCGACCCACGGTGTCTCGGCCCGTGTCGAAGGGTCCCACCCGTGTCCGGGCCCTCCCTACCCCCACCGTCGGAGTGGAGGGGATTGGGGGACGGAACAGGGGAGTCGGGCCGGTGGAGCGGGGGTCGTTCCGGCGAAGGGGTTGTTCACCGGTCACGACCTTCAAAGACGTCCCGTTGGGACGACGGGTTGTTCCGTCGACGGTCGGTGTGCAGTGGTGACCCGCGGACTCTCGACTTGCCACGTTACCTCCTGGAGTTCAGGATCACTATGAATTGCAATTAATTGAACTTGTACGTCTCGGTGCACCGGTAGTATTACCTGTCGCATCGAGATCCTTTGGCGGAGGAGGGACTTCGAGAGACGACGTTCACCCTTCGTGAGCAGACCCCCGGGACAAGAGACGGGAGTGATAGTGGTAGGAGGTTGGTAGAGGACCAGGGGTGACATCCCCGGGACCGTGAAGAGTTCCCAGACCCGGTCCTTCCGAACGACTTGTGGGTCATCCGCGACTCCGACGTCCGAAAGTCTTGTTCGGTTGAGGGACCTTTATTCGTTGTCGGTCGTCCCCACCTCATTACGACCCCTCCCTTTCCTTCGAGGGCCCGGGGAGGGACGTGGATTTACAAAACTGAGATTTCGTCGCTAAGAGGATCCTCAGGGTCCCTGTGTTAACTCACCATCTCTGCTGAAGCTTGAGGTTCAGCCTTTGCATCCGTGCCTTCCCAGCTCAGCCTCCTGGTCCTGGCCCTCATCTTCTGGGGTCTTGGGGCCCTGGTCTGTGAGCCCAAGTTTTCCTGCCCCTTCACCAGGGTCCCTTCGTCTCTGTGTGAGGTGATGCTTGGGAGCCCCAGTCCTGGCCAGGGAGGTGTTTGGTTAGCGGCCCTTTGGGGTGCTGGAAAGGGAGGTGGGGGTGGGTTCTGCCGTCAGCACCTTGGACAGCGGCGAGAGGCCGCGCCGTGGGCGGAGCCAGAGGATTTGGGTGTGGAGCTGCCAGCAGGTTTTGAGAAGTGGGTGGGGGTTCACGGTGAAACCTGGCCTCGGCGCCCCCCTCCACCCCTAGCCCCGCCTCGCGCCTCCTCCCCCCGCCCCGCCCCCCGCCCCGCCTCGCCCCTCCTCCCGCACCCCCGCCCCGCCCCACCCGCTTAGGCTTGCACCAGGGACCTTTGACCTCACTGCTGGGGCGGGCTCTGGGAGGGGGAGCCAGGGAGGGGGAGCCAGGGAGGGGCCCACCCGGAGGACACTGTGTTGGCCCTCCTCGGTGTCTGGATTTCCTGGTCTTCCTTCTCCCTGCCAGATGGGTGGGGACGGGGTGCCCTGACTAGCTGCAGCCCAGACCCCCTTCCCAGCCCTGCCCCGTCACTGCCTTCAGGGGCCTCTCACCTCCTCAGCCTTATGGGAGAAAGATGACCAGGGGAGGTGGCTCCCCAGGGCACCCGGGGTCACTGATGGGCCTGGATCTCAAGGCATTTGGGAGGAAGAAGGATGAGTGCCCCCTGCATCCCCCTGAGCAGACCCCTGCTGTCCCCTTGCCAGGCCCAGTGTCTTCCCAGGTTTTTCCTGGGCCTGGGGAAACGGCAGTCCACTGCAGTATTCTTGCCTGGAGAATCCCAGGGACGGAGGAGCCTGGTGGGCTGCCGTCTCTGGGGTCGCACAGGGTCGGACACGACTGAAGCGACTCAGCAGCAGCAGCAGCAGGGCCCCTGCTCAGGGCAGTGGGGGATGGGCCCCATTAGTGTTGCGACCGCCTAACTTGCCGCCTCCCTGACGGGTGTGTGGTCTCTTGGGGAAGTCAAGCTGCTCCTTTGGAGTCGCTGGTGTTCGTGGGGTGGACTGTGTGTCCGCATAGCAGGTCTGCCATCCCCTCGCTTCACTGGCTGGGAGGCCCCCTTCTGCCGACAGCCGTCCCAGGAGCTTGAGACGGATGGATGAAGGGAAAGACAGGGCCCAGGCGTGACCCTGCCCACCCTCAGCTGATCACACCCCTCCACCAGCAGCCGCACCGTCCTGCCCAGGCCTGCAGCTCAGCTCCGGCCCCGCCATCCCCAGGTGGAGGGGCCACGAGGCTCCAGCGTGAGGCTGCAGTGATTTAAGATTAGTTTGGACCACCCGCTCTTAAGAAGGGGATCAGTGTGGCCCTTGCCCTGCTCTGCATGCGCGAGGGGGCATCGGGCAGGCCCTGGGTGCGGGGAGGCAGGCCCTGGGTCGGGGCAGGCGTCATGGAAGAAGAGGCGGTGGCTGAGGAGGCCCTGCCGCAGGGCGAGACGGGGCCTGGAAATGGAAAAGTTTGTGCGGGCGCAGGCGGGTGGTTCCCCTTCAGCACACGCCATCCTCCGCACAGTAAGGAGGAGACCTCCATGCATATTTAATAGAGCCTCGCTCCGCGGCTCAGAGAAGAGGAGGCCGGCCCACCTCCGCACCGGGCTCTGGAACGGCCGTCTGGCTGCTGCTAGTGACCACCAGACCCAGCTGGGGGCTCCATGCGCCCGGCCAGGGGACTGGCCTCAGGCTGGGCTGCTGTCCAGGCTGCTCTGTGCGTCCTCACTGCGGGGCATGCCCCCGCTTAGAGGGCCTTGTGCCAGGCCCTCCTCCAGGACCGGCAGCCCCCCTGGGGACTGGAGATCCTCCAGGCCAGGGGGCCCAGGAGGGTCCTGGCAGCCCCAGTTGTGGTCGCCCGGTTCTGGCCCGAATGTGAAGACATGGGGGTTCATTCAGAGACTGTGTCAACACTAAGGTGCTTTCCGCAGTTTCTCCACCACCAGGAAGTAAAATAATAACCAGCACACACTGAGTGCTTAGCATGGACCCGGCCTGGGGTTTAGCGTTTCACATGTCTTAGCCCAATTAACCCTCAGACCACCCTGTGAGGTGAGTACTTTTATTATTCGTACTTTAACCGATAAGTGAACAGAGGCCCAGAGAGGGTCAGCGATCACCCAAAGTCACTCAGCCAGGAGGAGGCCGAGGTGGGATGGGAGCCGGGGCGCCCGCCTCTGAGTCTGCTCTGAAGCCCCGGGCCGGCCGCGGGGGGCAGAGGGGCTGTCTTCCTGGGCTGCGCCGTCCACCGCAGCGTCCGCCAGTCTCTGTCGTGTGTGAGTCTCGGGCGGCGTCATCCGTTTAAGTACCGCGTTGGCCAAAAAGTTCGTTTGGGTTTTTCTGTAACCTCTTAACCTCCCTCCACCAGCGCAGCTCCTGGGCCAAGGATGTGCCCTGTTCATTTCCCGGCAGGTGCTCTGAGTCAATGGTCCTGGAAGATGGATAGGAGGTGTCCTGACGGGCAGGCCTTAGTGCAGAGAGCGTAGAGGGGTGGGCTGGAGGGAGACCTCGTCTCAGCTCTTCAGGAGCTCGGAGCAGGCCTGGGATGGTCAACGCCGGCCCGGGAGGAGGAGGCCCGGGATGGTCAGTGCTGCCCCAGGGAGGGCAGGCCCATGGGGGCAGGCCCAGGCCCTGTGAGGGCCCAGGGGAGGAGAGAGGGCTTCCAGACCAGGGAGGAGGGGCGGGAGCAGGGGAGGTCTGGGCGGGGCAGGTGAGCGGGCCTGATGGAGACGGGGACTTGGGGGTGGGGAGGGGCAGGACGGCTGTGTGGGTGGGGGCCTCCCGGAGCGGCCCTGGGCTGCTGCCCCCATTAGGCCCGCTGGCCTCGCAGCCGCCCGGACCCTGCGGAGCCCGTGGCGCGGCGCCCAGCCCGTCTCTGTGCTGGCCGCTTGCCCCCAAACTGCGTGTTCAGCCCCTTGATCCCCGCGGAGGCCCGCGTCGAGGCCTGTTAAATGATAATGCAGCTCACCAGGGCCTGTGTCAACACCGCATCCTCCGTGTTCATTATCTCGATTGCCACCTTCAAAGTCTAATCCAGTCGTCTGGAGTTCATTTTAACTGATTGCTGGAGGGGACGCGGGCTGTGGGATGACTGTTGCATCTTAATTAAAAAATAAAAAAGATTCAGGACAGGAGGCCTGAAGCTTGTGGGGCGCCCTCCGCCCAGCCGGCGTGGTCAGGCACCAGGGGAGGGCGGGGGTCTCCCTCACCTGGCTCGGGGGAAGGTGGCAGTTGCAACGGGTAGGGCGCTGGCAAAGGGGCTGAGTTGCGGGTGGGTTTCCTGCTGGGCCCCTTGTACCAAGGGGAACGCCCACTGGAAGGCAGGGGTCTCTGGCCTCTGCTCCAAGCCCTGCTGGCCCCTCTGCCGCCCTCTGAACGTGCCAGGCTCCTTCCCCCTGCAGGCCTCTGCCTCCGCTCTTGCCCTGCCTGGAGCAGGAACGCCGTGCCCGCGGGCTGTCCCTTGGGCGGCTCCTTCCCGTCCCTCCACCTTGGCTCAGCAGCCGCCTCCTTGGTGGGCCCTGCCCTACCTCCACCCCGGCCAGGGTCTGCACTCGCCAGCGGCTTCACTGTCCCCAGAGGACTGGTCACTGTCTGCAGTTGTTACCCAGATGGCTGCTGTCTCTCTGCACCCACCTGGCCGTACGCAGATGAGAGCAGGGAGAGGCCTGGTCTTTTTTTTTTCCTGGCAGGATCTTAGTTCCCTGACCAGGGAT
The DNA here is from genome assembly GCA_006410555.1 of Capra ibex. NCBI lineage: Eukaryota > Metazoa > Chordata > Mammalia > Artiodactyla > Bovidae > Capra > Capra ibex. The sequence goes on from SJYO01016970.1 coordinate 1,103,878, forward strand.
TGAGCCCATGCCCGCTGCACTGGGGGCGCAGAGTCCTGGGCACTGGCCCCGGGGAAGGCCCACGGCCTGTCTTGTCCACCAGAGCTTCCCAGGGCCGTGTCCACGCCAGCCTCTCAGTCAGTGCTGCTGAGCATTTGCAAAACCGCCCCACAACCCAGGGCAGGTCGGCAGCGCGGCTGCCCGCTGCCTTACATGTTCTTTTGGGGCCAAATGTTGAAAATCTGGTTGGGAGGCAGCCTGGGGCCCTGGGGCTAGCTGGGAAAGCGCCCTGGGAGGAGTTGGGCCTCGGAGGACGCAGGTCGGGGAGGGAGGCCGCAGTGGAAGAGGCAGGAAGGGGCCCGGGGAAGGGATGGGGCAGAGGGTCTGGAGGTGGGCAGGGGTGGGTCCCGCTCGACAGCAGCCACCAGCGAAGGGCAGAGGGGCTCGGCAGGGGCACAGCTGTGCCCCCGGCCTGCCCTGTGCTGGCCTTTGCCGCTCCCCTTCTTCCCAGTCCCTCCTGGGTGCCACTGCAGCAAAACAGGCCTGGGGTCGAGGCTCCCCCTGCCCTGCCGAGAAAGTGCTGGGACGCAAGGCGTGTTGCGTCCAGTTGGGCCCCAGGCCTGGCTCCCGCCCCACAGGGCCCTCGTGAGAATTGATGGGGGCAGCTGTCTCCCATTAGGCTCCGACCCCACCGCCCCCCAGAAGCCTGTCTGGACCACCTCCTCCCCACCTTGCGTGGGCACTGGGTCACACCTCGTGACCTGCAGCCACAGCACCAGCAGCAGGCTCCTCTGCTCCACGGCGCCTGACTTTTGGGGGACGGTTAGTGGGAGCTTAACCGATGGAGACCCCGTGGGACAGGACCACGTCTGGTGGGCTCCCACAGCCCCCACCACGTTCCTGGGGCTGGGAGCAGGCTGACGCATGCTCAGTGAAGGGCTGTGAAGACAGCAGGCATTTCTTTTCCTTTCCTTTTTTAACTTTTTTTGGCCATGCCACGTGGCCTGTGGGATCTTCCCCAGCTGGGGTTGAACCTGCGCCTGCTGGATCAGAAGCACAGGGTCTGAGCCACTGGATGCCAGGGAGCCCAGGCAGAGGGCGTCTCTCTTGGGAGGTGGGCTCCGTCTGGGGTGGGTCAGCGGCTAGCCCCACTCTGGCCGCGGAAGGCGCCTCCCCACTTGCACGCTGTTGGCACTCCGGCCTCCGGGGGCCCAGAAGCCCAGCGCTGCCTGCCCATCTGCCTCCCCGGCACCTGGGTGCTGGCTGTTGACACCAAGGCGCGCCAGCAAAGAACCTTCCCTGGCTTCCTGGACACCAGCGCCCGCCAGACCTCCCCCTGCGCATCCCCACACCCACCCGCCTTCCCCACCCTTAGTTTTCACGTTTAGTGCCCAAACTTAGTTTGCATGTATTAGCTGTTGTAAATCTATCATAACAGTGTGGCGCGGCATGAATAATGCATCGCTGGGCTGTATTAGTTTTCCGTCTCCTATCTTATTTATGACATGAAACGGGTGGGAATTTGCAAAAGCGAAATGCAGGCGCAGGGCTTTTTGGGTAACGGTATGCAAATCGGCGTGAGGGGCGGGAAGATTCCCTAAGCCCGCGGGTGTCCAGGGGGCCTCTGAGGCCGGACTCCCGGTGTTCAGGCCGCTCAGGCTTTTGGGTCAGGGGTCCTGTTGCTCTACAGAGTTGTCTCAGTTCAGCAGGTTTAATTATTATTATTTTTTTACGTGTCTGTCATCGTTTATTGTTGTCATTCTGTTCTTTTTGCTTTAATTAAAAGTTGGCAGGTGAAACTTGAGAAATCGATATTCTAAAGGTTTTCTAAAGGTTGCACTCCTTTCTCGCAGCATGAAGGACTGAGGTTAGATGCTCAGAGGGACTTCCTTTCAGGACGCGTATGGAGGATGGAGTGTAGGCCTGGGCCTGGGGACTCTGTGGGGGCTTCCTTCCTAGGAGGGCGCCAAGGGGTCGAAAGGGGCTCCTGGCCGTGGTTGTGGCCTCTGCCCTCAGGTCTGGGGCTGTGGGGACCCACCTCGAGGATGCCAGGCAGGGCTTGGGGAGCTTAGGGGCCGGGGTCTAGCTCCCCTTCTTCTCACCAAGATTGCAGGGCTTTCTTCTAACAGTTGGTCTCCCCTTGTCCTGAAAGATGTAGGTTGAGGGAAGGATTTCATGGTTTTAAAAAAAGTAGTTTGATGCTGTTGGCCGAGGGGACAGGTTCTAGGAATCCGTGGAGGGAGGAAAGGGAGCCAGTGGAGGGAAGGTGGGGGGGTGGTGGCAGGGGTGATGGCGGGAGTGCAGCCTGGGGACTGAGGCGGGCGGGCGGGCGGGCGGGCGAGGGANGGTGGCTGGAGGGCGGCTCTCTGCCCCTGGGCTCTGTCCCCCAGCGGCGCTGGCTGTCAGAGGCTGTCTCCTGCACGCAGCTCTCCCGCACCCCGTGCCCCCCACCCCCCAAGGTTATTCTCCCCCCAGGCCCTGTCCCCCAGCGGCGCTGGCTGTCAGCAGCTGTACCCCTGCACTCAGCTCTCCTGCGCACCCCCCCGCCCCCAGGTTATTCCCCCCGCCCCGCCGCCCCCAGCCCTGCTGCATAATTAGGGGAGACGACACCATAGGAGCGGGTATCCAATGCCCTGGGGTTTGGCAAAGACACAGCGCGCCGTGGATGGACCCACGGGATGCCAGGCCTCGGGCTGGGCCTTAGCACAGTGGAGACTGGACGCCCGGGCAGGAGGGATCACACGGGGAGAGGCTTGGGCTGGTGCCCGGTGTTGAGGGTGAACACCGTTGGTCCTCTGAGGGCCTTAGCAAGCCCGGGTGGGGAGGATCTGCCCAGTGGGAACTTCAAGAGGCATTGCTTGCTGCCCCTGCCGTGGTCTGAGTGGGCTTAGACGGTGGGTCAGTGTGGGTTCGGGAGCTGGCTGGCTGGTTCCAGTCCCTGGCTCCACTACCAATTGCCTCAGTTTCCCCACCTCTAAAATGGGGAGAAAATTATAGAACCTGCCTCAGGACTCGGCATCGAGATGCAAATAAAACTCCCAAGTCCTGCCCGGTGAGGAGTCAGCCTTCGTTTTGTGGTGAATGCAGGACCTCCTCAGGGTCACAGGGACCCCCCAGGAGGTGACGGGCCATGCCCTCCTCCAGGGGATCTTCCTGACCCGAGGATGGAACCCGTGTCTCCTGCGCTTTCCGGCATTGCGGGCGGACTCTCCACCTGCCGAGCCACCCGGGAAGCCCTGGTCCCCTTGCCCCCCGTCCAGCCCCCTCGGGACGGGTCCGGCACTCGGTCAGCGTGCATCCTGATCTCTCAGGACCCCTGCGTCCAGGGTGTGGGTCTGCATGTGGTCTGAGGCACGGCCCTTCCCGGAGCCTCACCTGCAGGAGGGCGGGACGCTGCCTGGTAGGGCCTGCTCACCTTCTGTACTGAGCCCAGGGGCCCTGGGGTCCAGGCTGTCCTGAGCGGGGGCCCGTGGGTTGAGCAGGTGCCGTGGGTGCCGAGTGCGGGCCTGTGAAGGAGGGGTCTGGATTAGCGCCATGTGGACTGGCTTGGGCAGGGCAGGCGGGCGGGCGCAATGCCATCCGTCCCTCGGGGCTGGGATCAAAGCCAGGCCTCCATGGTGGACCTTTCTGGAAGGGAGCTTCCTCACGCCTCGCCCTGCTCCAGCCTGACCACCTGAGCTCCCTCTGCCCTGGCGGCTCCTGCCTCCACACCTGCTCTGGCTCGGCAGCGGCCCCACCCTCTTGGACTAGCCGCCCCCCCCCGCCCCCATGCAGCTGTGGTGAGGGGGTCCCAGGGTGACAGGCAGCCCTCTCCCGCTCCCGGTGGGTTAAGGCTGATGGAGACTCACCCAGAGGCTGGTCCAGGAGCCTGTGGAACCTTTGCAGTGGTCCTCCGATTGAGCCCGCTCAGTCACATCCCGCTCTTTGCGACCCATGGTCCCCTCACTGCCCCCCTTCTCAGTGTGAGGAGGGGAGAGACAGGCAGGAGACAGTGACGAGACATGCTCTGGCCGCAGACGTCCCAGCAGAGGTGAGTCAGGCGTGCGCTCAGCCCCGCGCTCCCGGGACGTCGCTGCCCCTCTGAGTCCTGGTCTGGCCTCCCCGGCTGACAGCGGCTCCGGGCGCCCGGGCGCAGCTGGGGGCAGTCTTCACCTGGTCCCGGCTCCCTCCTCCGCCTCTGCGCTGCGCCGGCCTCTGTAATTGAAGGAGCAAGAGGAGATTAGTAGGACCAACGAGGAGAGTATCTGCAGCTCTTGCTCTGAGACGTTTTCTCGCTTCCCGGGTGGATTTCAGTTTGTGTTAGTGGTTTTTGCTTTGTTGGTTTTTGTCCATTGTTACCGTTTACCTTCACTGTGATTTGTCACAGGACGTTGAGGTTGAGTTCTGTTTATAAAGACAGAACTTCTAAAGACAAAATGTTGCTTTGGCGGCAGCGGGACAGCCTTCCTGCTGGGGCCGCTTCCTGTGGGTCTCGCTCTGGGTGAGGCCACGGTGGCAAAGGGAGTCTGCACCCACCTCCTTATGTGCTTCGTGATGAAGGCACCTCTGTTGCAGGAATTTTTAACTTTGGAGGGTGAGTGGTTTACAGACTCTTTGGAGATGTTGGCAAAAACTATTGATCATCTTTCTAGAAAAATGTACCATGCATACCAGATTTTTACACAGTCAATTCGAAAATGGCTTGTTAAAGACAGGTTTGGGACTGGCTGTTGGTCTGGGGGCAGGGATATCGTCCATCACTCTATCCCTTGTAGGTTCTGGGGTGGCCCTGAGCCAGGAGACCCCGGCACTTGTTGAAGTCTCTTGTTAGACAGGAATGGCCTCGTCCCCACTTTACAGATGAGTAAACTGAGACCCAGAGGCTTTAATGGACTTGCTGGTAAAAGGCAGAGGTGCAGGCACGCCATAAGCCTCCCTCCTGGCACAGGATCCCTTGGTCTTGATCAGGTCAGATTCTGGAAGCAGAGTGTTAAGCTTTGGACGAAGCCCCCAAAAGGTGTCTGTCCATGGAGGTCAGGTGTATGCTGTGGAGTCCTGTAAATGGGTGACCAACCGTCCCATTTTGTCCAGACAAGGTGTTGGACTCCCAGCGCTACAGCTGGGGCCTGTCTGGGCATACCGGGGTGAGTGTGGCACCCTGAGTTGGAATCCTGGCTTTCCCCCCCAGTTTTCCGAATACTGCACCTCTGTGAACGGCACTCGGCCTCTCAGTTTGTTTTTTTCGGCTGTGCAGTGTTGGTAAGAGTAAGACAGATACGGGAAGAGTATTGTGTGCTAATTGCTTTTAAAAGACCACCTCTGGCCGCTCAGTGCAGCGGCTCCGAATGTGACCTCTAGTCTCAATCCCGGGGTGTCCCCTGGCTGGCGGAGTTGATCCCACAGCTTTCTCAGAGCCTCAGACGTGCCTGTTAGGAGAGGGTGGAAGGTGATGCCCTCCTCCTGGGTTGCTGGGGGCACCGAGCCCCCTGAGTGGAAGCGATTTGGGGAGGTGCTGGTCGGTGCTCTGTGGGTGGTCTCTGGGCCCATGACCGGACCTCCCAGGCGAGTGGGGACCAGGAGGCAAGGACCCCTTCAGGCCCACGCCCTGCGGGGCACTCGGCAGGAGGGTGTGGGGGACAGCCCCATGCCCCCGCCCTGCCCAGTGGATTGCCTGGGCTCACCCTGTCCCATCCTGGGTTCTTTCCCTCTTTTTCCATGAAGACCTCTGGGGAGATGAAGTGCCCCGCAGGGCGCGGACAGTCGCGCTCAGTGGGCAGTAGCCTTGCCTGCCTCCTGCTTTTCCTCCGTAGCTCTCGGCCCCCAGAGCCCCCAGCCCCCTTCCTGGCTTCGTGGCGTGCTCTCAGCCCTAACGACTTGGAGTGCTGAGCTGCTCACTCTGGGAATTTATGGAAACAGGCCCAGACGCGTCACCTGGAGGCGCACAAATTGTTCAGGGAGCGGCTGGGCTGTGTCAGCCCTGTCTGGGCCGGGACTGCTCACCTGAGACCCTCTGGGCAGCGGTCTGCAGCGGCCGCAGGGAGAGGGGTGGCCGTGGGACCCCGTCCCCGTCCCGGCTGCCTGCCCGCTCCTGCCCGAAGCCCTGTGCGTGGGGTGCTCACAGCCCGCTGGCTGTGTCCCGTGAACCAGCCGGCACCCTAGGCAGGTTCTCCCACCTCCATGACGATCGAGAGAGGAGACCCAGGTACCCCGTGGAGACGGGCTGGAGCCGTGAGGCAGCCCCGGGCCCTCCCCTCCAGCTGCCAGCCTTTTTTTTTTTTTTTTAATAACTCCCCCCACCCCCACACAACTTTTATTTTTCAATTTTTATCAGAGGATAATTGCTTTACAATATCATGCTGATTCCTGCCACACAGCAACATGAAGCAGCCTCAGCTGTACTCACGCCCCCTCCGTCTGGAAGCTCCCCCCGCCCACCCTGCCTCCCCCGCCATCCCGGCCCCTGGGCTGGGATGGTCCCAGCGCTGGGCTCAGCCTGCCGGCTGTCTCATTTGCGTATGGGGGTGTGTGTCTCCACGTCTCCATCCGTCTCACCCTCGCCTCTCACCGCCGTGTCCACAAATCCATGCCTATGTCTGCGTCTCCTCTGCTGCCCCGCAAACAGTCCACCAGTAGCGTCTTTCTGGATTCCGCAGGCAGGCGCTAACATGTGGCGTTCGTCTTTCTCTTTCCGCCTTACTTCACTCTGTACGGTAGGCTCTGCCGCATGTACCCCACATCATACGTAAACACACACACCGTTTGGGACGAAATCATTAAGAAGCCAGTCGCAGACGTCTTCACCCGTCACACTAAATACTTCAGCAGGGCCCTCTTCCCTAGCTTCAAGAGCATTATCGCGCCCGGGAACCTCGCAGGGACCTACTGCCCAGGGACCCATTTTCCCAGTTTGTCCCCAAAGCACCTTCCACAGCCGCTCTGCGTCGCCACCTCCAGCAGCCGGCTGGGAATCCCGTGTTGCATCTGACGGCCATAGTTCTTTTGTCTCCTTTTGCTTTTTAAATGGCGCTACGTGTTCATTTTCTTTTGGCTGCCCTGGGCCTTCGTTGCCGTGCTGGGCTTTTCTCTAGCTGTGGGAGCAGGGGCTCTGTGGCGGCACGGGCGTCTCTCCGGGGCGGCAGCTCTGCTTGCTGACCACGGGCTCTGGGGCACGTGGGCTGGGTAGTTGAGGCTCTCGGGCTTGGTTGCTCTGAAGCATGTGTGGCCTTCCCGAATCAAGGATCGAACCTGTTCTCCTGCCTCGGCGGTCGCACTCTTCACCCCTGAGCCACCAGGGAAGCCCTCGTCTCCTTTCAATCTAGGGCAGCTCCCCCCCTTTTCCTGTGTGTGGTCTCCGCGAGAGTGACTTTTTTGAGAAGTCCAAGCCCGTGTCTTGTCCAAGGTCCCACCAGCTGGAGTTGCCCCACGGTTCCGCCCTGATGAGGTGGGAGCGTTTGGCCAGGTTCTCTGCACTGCTGGGAGGCGGGGAGGGTGTAGGCTGGTCCTACCCTTGGTCTCTTGGTTGAGGTGGGCTCTGCCAGGTGTCCCTGTCATCAGGGTACCAGCTTCCCTTTGTAATTACTGTGGGTAATTCTAGCAAAAATGGGAGAATACCCTGTTCCTCAGCGAATTTTCACTGCACACTTCTCTTTAAAGAGGATTGTCCTTCACCCCACGTAACTACCCCCCTTGACTACCACTTCAAACGCACAGATTATTTTTAAGGCCGGGTGAGCTTTCATCCAGGGCCACAGTTACTATTTTTGATGCTCAAACCGTCTCAGATTCGGCCACGAGGCGCCCTGGTGCCGGCTCCTGGGTCCTTCGGATGCTCCCCACCACTGTTTGGTCACCCCCTTGCTTTCTGCCTCTGAAGGCGCTCTGTGCTCACCTGGCTCTTCCCCTGCCCCAGTCACCATTTCTCCAGGGCGCCCTGCCTGTTTCCCTTTTGTGTGGGATGGTATTTAGAAACCGGGGCGGGGGGGGGGGGNGGGGGGGGGGGGGGGTGTGCTCACTGCTGTTGGGGTGTCATTGCTTCCAGACATTGTTAGTGCACAGGGCCAGGGAAGAAAAATTCTCAAGTTCATACTGATACCTCTAATTCAAATCCAAGGTCACAGAGCTCTCCTGCCGCCCCTCACGCAACGCTTGACTCTTGCTGTTTACCCCCCTCGCCCCCCGTGTTGCTTAGTCGAGTCCAGCTCTTTGCAGCCACATGGACTGTACCCGCCAGGCTCCCCTGTCCGTGGGATTCTCCAGGCAAGAAGACTGGAGTGGGTTGCCTTTCCTCCTTCAGGGGGTCTTCCCGACCCAGGGATCTAAGCCTCATCTCTTGCGTCTCCTGCGCTGGCAGGCAGACTCTGCCACTGCCGCCAGCTGGGCAGCTCCGCCGCTGGCCCTGGCTCCTGATGACAGAGTGTGCCTCAGCCACACAGTGTGGCTTCAGGATCGCTGTTCTGCTCCAGCACCACCACCCAGCCTGCTTAGTAGAGCTCAGGGTTTCTTTGTGGCTCGTCTTGTCTGTAAGGACCGAGGTTGTGTAGGCAGAGGGCAGAGTTCCCAGCCTACGTGAATGGATTCTTTTCTATGTGGGTGTGACCATGTTCCTATAAGACTAGATTCACCAAAACAGGTGTCAGGCTGGTGTAGCCCAAGGGCCACTGTGTGCAGACTTCTGGTCCAGACTCTCACGCTAACGGAGCAGCTCCCAGTGCCAGGGAGGCAGCTGGTAAATAGCCCGGAACGCAGGGCCCATGGGCAGGAAGCGCTGGGCCTCCTGGGGCCCAGAGGAGGGGCATGACTGGGCTGGTCGTGCAGGTGGGACGGGCACCTTCTTCAGGGACAAGGCGGGTAGAGGCCTCTTAGATGGTAAGGTAGCACCCCACTTCTGCCCCCCCCAGACTGGCCAGAAATTAGAGGAGGGGTCCAGAGGTGAGAAGGGGAAGCCACGGCCTAGACTCGGGGTGCCAGGTGGGTAGCGTTTCATCCAGCTTTGGTGGATGGCCTGGCTGCCTCCTGGGGAAGGATTTCTGAGCTCCTGTCTCCAAACACAGAATGTTTGGGAAACAAAATGAGGTGTGTGCCTCTCAGCACTGAGCCCCTGCCACCCAGGGGTGCTGCACTCAGCGCCCTCAGCCCCCTGGGGACCCACGGTGCCAGGGTGCCAGCCATCCCTGCCCCATGTGCCCAGGAGGCCCAGCCAGGGCACCCAGACCCAGCTTCCCCCAGCAGGCTGCTGGTGAGGGCAGGGGTGCTGGGGGGGCGGAGCTGACTGAGGAGTGAGGTGGGGGCTGGGGATGCCGCTGCTCCTGCCCATCCCTGCCCCCACCCCACCCCTGCCCTGCCTCCCCACTGGACCTGGCAGGCTTGCACAGGCCTCAGGCAAAGCCCTTTGGGCCTGGAGACAGACTTGTTACACCTCTGGAGAAATGAGTCTGGATTTCCGCTGCTGACTTCCCTTTTAATTAGATTCCGACAGCAGCGTGCAGGGCTGACTGGCTGCAAAGTCAGGGGCAGCTTTCCGTGGGCCCAGGTCTCTCTGCGCTTGCAGTGCAGTCTGGCTTTTTCGGAGTCAGGAAGTGCTTCTGACCTCCCTTCAGGAGCGAGGCAGGAGTCTCGCGGCACGCGTGTGAGCACACACCCACCTTCCTGTTGGTGTCTGTGTGTGTGTGTATCCGTGTGTGAGTGTGTGCGTGCTGGTGTTCAGAGGAGTCTGCAGACAAAGCCTGCTGAGGGCCCCTTCCATCCAGCTGCCCTGTCCCTTTCCCCGTCTGCCTCTCTAGGTGGCACTGTGGATCTGGCTACAGAGTCTCATCTGCGATGGGGCTCTGGCGCCTCTGCTGGTGGAGGCGTCTCCTGTTGGAACCCTGTGCCCTGCCTGGGTCTGGGCCTTCAGGAACGCTGAGTGCGGGCTGCTCCGGGAAGATAACCTCCCACCCCACCGAAAGGGGTTCTCTCGTTGAAGAAGAGCTCCTCTAGAGAAAGGAGCTTCCGGCCAGCGCTGCCAGGGCTGAGTGAGAGGCCAGAGACGTGGATGTTCCCCTCCTTGCCCTGCACCGCGTGGACGGAGCCGGCCTTCTGGAGGCTGTGGGGGGCTGGGCCTCCCCCTCCATCCCTGGGGCTCCCTGGCCGAGCCTCCAGGCCCGGGGCCTTCTCTGGGGCTGGGGAGGGCTGCTGTGGAAGGAGGAGCAGAAAAACGCCCCCACAGAAGGCCCTAGTCTGAGCCCCCAGTCTGAAAAGAGGGGAGGCGCTGCCTGGCCTCTGAGCGTGCCTGGCCTGATAGCAGACCCCTCCTCACCCCCAGGCTGATATGAGACCCCCTCCCTGCCCCCGGCCTGATACGAGACCCTCCCCAGCCCCGCCCCCGGGAACCCCCACTCCGATGGACGAGACACGTTCCCACCTCAGAGGAGCTGTAGCTTCTGCCCTCAGGCCCCATCAGGACCCTGGACTTGGACCCCGGCCCACTGGGCCGCCCCACCTGGCTGCAAAGCCCTGCCGTTGGGGCCAGGCTCAGAAAGCGCCATCTCGTCAGCCAGCTCGCAGTCTTGCCCGCCAGGGCCCTGCGTCCCGATCGGGGTGCGCACTGAGCTCACGAGCCTGGCTCCCCCTGGCTCCCTGGTGGAGACCCCTGGCCCCAGCTTCTCTATCTCGGCAGGAAACCTCTGGTGGTCTGAGCTGGGATGGACCTGGGGCGGAGCCAGGGTTGGGGCGATTGCGGCATAAGAAACAGAGGGCCTTATTGCCATTTCTCACGTGCTGAGCCCGAGCGAGGCCCAGCGTCCCTGCCTGCCGCCACATAGCTCCCACCCCCAGCTTCTTCCCCAGGTGAACCTGAGCTGGTCACTGAGCAGGCCCGGCCCCGCCCTCACTTAAATCAGCCTAACTCTCCACCGGGGTCCTCAGGGCTGCCTGAGGCCTGGGGTGACGCGGCCCTGACTGCCTCTCCCTCCTGCGTCTTGCCGCAGCGCTCCCGACAGACCCAGTAACGCAGCAAGTTCAGTCCTGCCCCAGGGCTTTGGCGCTTGCTGCGTCCTTTGCCCAGAGTGTTCTCTCCCCTACCCCATGTCCCAGGTATGATTCCTCTACGTTTGATAAATGCTCCTTCCTAGGGAGATTTTCCCTGGCCGCCCTGTCTTAAAGGGGTCTCGGTATTTTTCTGTGCAGTGGTTAACACTACTGGGAGTAAGCTTTATTTGTCGTAACTGGGTGGGCTCCTTGCTTATCTTGATCACCGCTGTATTCCCAGCATCTAGACCCACGCCAGGCATATCATAGGGTCTCCAGAACATCTGGTGGATGAAGGAGGCTGTATGAAGAACTGGCTTTGTGCTAAACCCTCCCTCACCCAGAAGTCCCTACAACCTTTATGACAGACTCCACCTACAAATGGGGAGGCGGAGGCGCCAGCCTGGGAAGTTACTGAGAAAAGGAGATTTAACAGCAGGTCTGATTCCATGCCCATGTTCTAGCCAACATCTAGAGTCATGGGCTTCCACCCAAGATCTGTTCTTTATAGGAAAAAAAAAAAAAAGGAAAAAACAGAAAGGAGGAAAGTCACCATGTTCTGCCCTGGAATAATCCTCACTGTGTAGGCTTCACCTCTCCCGGCCCTCCCCTCCCCTCCCCACCCCTTCCCTCCCTTCCTCTCCCCTCCCCTCCCNCATCATCCCTGCCTTGCTCGTCTCTCTGCTCGCTGCACCCACCCCATCCTCTGTCACGTTGCAACCAAAAGGCCTCGCTAAAATCAGGGTGCACTGCTCCATTGCTCAGACCCGCCAGCCGTGCCTCTGTCTCTTATACACATCTAGATGTGTATAAGAGACAGCCCTGCACCCTCCCCGCCCCCTCCCCTGGTTCTGGAGGTGGCCCTTTTTGTTTCTTTTTGTAATAACTGCGGTGCATTCTCGCTGTTCTGTGTTCATCACCCATGATGTTGAGTAGATGGACGGCCCACTGAGGGATGCGCCAGAGCCACTTGACTGTCCCCAGTGGTCAGGCATCTGTCTAGTCTGCTCTGCTGGGGGTTGTTGATGTTTAAGTAACAACCCGGTATCGTAGTTGGATTTCAAGCATCCATCCATTTGCTCTGTGATCAAATTTCACTGTGTGCTGAGGTCTCTGCCGGGCACGTGGAAGGGCCTGAGGCTCAGTGTCTGTCCTTGGAGTCCATGGACCAGAGTGGAGAGAGCCAAGTGTGGCCAGAGGGGCATAGATGTCACCGGGCTGGAAGATGGCAGGCAGAAGGCCAGTGCAAGGGTGCCTGGGGCGGGCCTCGTGGACGCCGAGTCCTCAGGTGCTGAATCCCAGCAGGGCAGTGGGTGATGCCCGTTGCAGGCAGCCCATCGCGAGAGTGGTGACGGGGCTGCCAGAGCGCGTCCTGGCATCCTTCGGGCCCGGGCTTTGGTTGGACGGGGAAGGCGGGAGTTGGGGCAGCGCTGGGCCTGAAACGCTGAGTTAGGGAACTTGGATTTTCTCCTGACGTGGATGGGAAGCTGGGTGTTTATCTTCTTGCTTTGCAAGAGTAATTTTTTTAAGATCAAACTGTTTAAAGGAAACTCAAATCTCATGGAAGGTTTATCTGGAAAGGCCGTTGCCCCCGCCCTCTCCCCCTCTGCAGTCCTGCTTCCTGAAACGCTCTCACCTGTCCTGGGTTTAGACCACCGGGCGCCTCCCTTGTGACTCCTAGCTGTCTGCGCCCGTTTCTGGATCAGTCCCGTCTGGCCATGCGTCTCGCCTCCCTGAGGTGAAGGCGAGGTTTGGCTCAGGCCGCCCGCCTCCCTCCCAGGAGTTCTGTTCTGTCGGTGGTGCCTTTGTCGGTGTTCAGGCGCGCAGTCGCGTCCGCCTCTCCGCGACCCCGTGGGCCGCAGCGTGCCAGGCCTCCCCGTCCGTCACCGACTCCCGGAGCCTGCTCAAACGCATGGCCATTGCATCGGTGACGCCATCCAACCATCTCATCCTCCGTCCTCCCCTTCTCCCCTAATCTTTCCCAGCGTCACGGTCTTTTCCAATGAGTTGGCTCTTCGCATCAGGTGGCCAAAGTATCGAAGCTTCAGCTTCGAGGGTTGATTTCCTTTAGGATGGACGGGTTTGATCTCCTTGCTGGCCAAGGGCCTCTCGAGAGTCTTTTCGGCAGCACAGTTAGACAGCCTCTTCTTTCTGGCCTCTGTGCCGGCAGATAACGCGCGCGAGCCGCCGCTTCCTCTCCGTAGACTTGCTGCCCTGCCCTTCCCTTGTGTCACGGTCGAGCCTGGTGTGTGCGTGTCTTTCCCTGTCCCTCCTTCAGTGCTGTCCCGTGGGTAGCTCGAGCTGGGCCACCTTAGAAGTATCGACTCCCCAGGAATCAACAGACACAACATACCAGGAGTCGCCCCGCCTGTTGTTAAGTGTTTACCAGCACACCGGTGTGCGGCTCCTGAGGTCCCCTCCCTCTGACTTGGTTTCGGGTGGAGGTGGGTAAGCTTGGCCCGGGGCTCCTGAGGTCCCCTCCCTCTGACCTCGTTTAGGGGTTGGGTGAGCTTGGCCCCCAGAGGCTCAGCCAGCCGGCCCGCCACAGACAGCGCTGCTTCTGTGCTGCAGCAAAGCTTCGAGGCGCACCAGGACGAAGCCGTGAGCGTCACGCACATGGTGAAGGCGGGCAGCGGCGTCTGGATGGCCTTCTCCTCTGGCTCCTCCATCCGCCTCTTCCACACCGAGACGCTGGAGCATCTGCAGGAGATCAACATCGCTACCAGGACCACCTTCCTGCTCCCAGGTGAGACCCTGCTGTCCTGGGCAGGGGCTGTGGACAGGGGAGCGGACACGGGGGAGGCGGCCTCCAAGCTGGGCCAGCCCATCTCACGAACCCTCGAGGCAGCCTTTTGTCGGCCTTGAGAACCCGGCCCCCCGGGGGAAGCAGCTGGCTGAGGGTTCCGACCCAGGCCTGCCCTCCGGAAGCCCTTCTGGCTGTCCCCACAGCACGGCAGGCGGGCGCCCGCGGAGGTAGGCTCCAAGTTCAGGGACTCCCGAGAGCCAGGTTGCTAACACGCCATGTCGGGTGGGAGGCCGGGCCCACCTATACTGGCCTCTCCTCAAACCCAATTCTGCCTCAAATCCCCTTCAAAATGAGCAAAGGGAAAGAGAGACGCCAAATACGGACCTCTTTCCTTAGAGGTCTCTAAAGAAAGGCAGGGATCCCTCTGAGTCTGCCCTCAGGGTTTGGGTCAAGAGGAGGGCGAAGGCCCTGATGTCCTCTGCTTGGAGCCGGTGCTTCGTCCTGGGGACTGTTCGTGGGACCCACGGAGAGGGTTACGATCTGGGCGCACCCGGCACCCTGCCCCCTGCCCAGAGTCTGCCGAGGCCTCCGTGGAGTTGGCCACAGGCCTCGCACTTAGCGCTGATCCCTGTGAGCCGTGCTGGGAGCCAGGACAGACTTGTGCTCGGGCCACCGCTGCCCCCAGCCAGAGCAGCCCTCAGGGCCAGCGGGCCTCAGCTTGACTTGCCCTCGAGTTTCCACCAGACAGACTGACCCGGAGCTGGTCTGGGCGGATGCCGGCTGGGCTGGGGGCAGCAGCTGGGAAGGACCCCAGGGCCGGGCATACAGCAGTTGTGGCGGGCTGGCCCGGAGCTGATGGTGACAGGGCCCTGGCAGACGGCCGCCGCAGAGGCTGGGAGTGGCCTGCGCTGAGCCGGGGGCCAGGGCTCCTGCCTGGTGGGGCTGGGCAGAGGGCAGTCACGCCACCCAGTGCCTCAGAGGCTGCAGGGTTCCACCCCAGCGGCCTGGTCCCTGACTCCACACAGGCTGCCCAGCGACCACCCCGGCTCCTGCTCCCCCCAGCCAATCTCATGGGCCAGTCCTCAAGTCCAGAAGGGTGGCCGTAGCAGGGGATGCTCACCAGCAACACGATCAACAGCAGTAGCGGCAGCACACAGTGGCTGCACCCCGCCAGGAGCCCTACACTGAGCTGGGTGCCGAGGGTCTTTACGTAATCGGGACCTCACTGTCCCCATTTTACAGATGCAGAAACTGACGTTTGTTCGGCAGGGTAAAGCGGCTGTCCCGTGGTCGGACCGGGGGTCATGTCAGGTTGGACTCAGTTCAGAGCCTTGCTTCATGTAGCGGGGGAGAGGTGGTTTCAGAGGCGGCCAGAGTCCCGGCTCGGCCACTGTGGGGTCACAGCGGGTCTCTCTGCCTTGGGGAGCCTCTGGTCCCTCTGTGGCGTGGGCAGTGGTTCCCCGCTCCAGGTGTATATTGTCAGGAAGATGCCTTGCTTAGGCCTGGGTCATCCGTGAGGAAAAGAGACGCCTTTCTAACCTGCCCCCCAGGGTGTGGGGTAAGGGCTCGGGGGACCTTTGTCATGGGCCCTCCCTCTCTCCCTCCCTCTTTACTTCCCTCCCTCCCCTCTTTCCTTTTTTAATTTTTTAGCTTCAGTTTCATTGTCTCTCATAGTGTTTAGCCATTATATGAGGTAAATCTATTTTAATTACAGTAAAAATTTCTCAGTATCACAGAAATATTTCCACATCTGTGCTGATAGCTAAATTATTTCACGTTAGTGGAACAATGGGGAAAAAATGGATAACATTATGGGCCTTTTTCATCTTCTCAGTAAAGTCTGGGAGCGGGGGGAGTGGAGCAAAGTAGAGAGAGAGTCAAGTGTGTCCAGCGGCCGGGGGCAGGCTTTGTGAACTGACCTGCTGCGGGCGGAAAACCAGCAGCTCCTGCTGCACAGCTGCCGCCTCCCGGCGGGTTTAAAACGCGTCTTCAAGTCCAGTGACTGACTTGTTCTTAGCAGTTCAGTTCAGCTCAGTCGCTCAGTCGTGTCCAACTCTTTGCAACCCCATGAATCGTAGCACGCCAGGCCTCCTTGTCCATCACCAACTCCCGGAGTTCACTCAGACTCACGTCCATCGAGTCAGTGATGCCATCCAGCCATCTCATCCTCTGTCATCCCCTTCTCCTCCTGCCCCCAATCCCTCCCAGCATCAGAGTCTTTTCCAATGAGTCAACTCTTCACATGAGGTGGCCAAGGTACCAGAGTTTCAGCTTCAGCATCATTCCTTCCAAAGAAATCCCAGGACTAATCTCCTTCAGGATGGACTGGTTGGATCTCCTTGCAGTCCAAGGGACTCTCAAGAGTCTCCAACACCACAGTTCAAAAGCATCAATTCTTCAGTGCTCAGCCTTCTTCACAGTCCAACTCTCACATCCACACATGACCACTGGAAAAACCACAGCCTTGACTAGATGGACCTTAGTCGGCAAAGTAATGTCTCTGCTTTTCAATATGGTATCTAGGTTGGTCATAACTTTTCTTCCAAGGAGTAAGCGTCTTTTAATTTCATGGCTGCAATCACCATCTGCAGTGATTTTGGAGCCCCCCCAAAAATAAAGTCTGACACTGTTTCCACTGTTTCCCATCATGGGAAATAGATGGGGAGCAGCTGCTGCTGCGTCACAGTTAGTTACCCTTAAAAAAGAACTTCCCTGGTGGCTCAGACCGTAAAAGATGTGCCTGCAATACAGGAGACCCGGTTTCCATCCCAAGGTCAGGAAGATCCCTTGGAGAAGGGAATGGCAACCCACTCCAGTGTTGTTGCCTGGGAAATCCCATGGACAGAGGAGCCTGATCAGCTACCGTCGATGGGGTTGCAAAGAGGTGGACACGACCGAGTGACTAACATGCATAGAAGAAGGGGCCATCGTCATCGTGAGGATGACTGCAGACAGGTAGCCGGAGTCCCCAGGGGTAAAACGACCAGCTTCAGGTCACTGCTGAGGGGCCCAGAGCCAGGACCTGGCTCACAGCCGTCTCATGGGCTAACCGGGCGGCCTCCCGCTTCTCCAGCTTCTGTTTGCCCATCTGTTCGACGAGGGCCTGAAATCGCAGCTGAGCTCGTGGGGCCAGATAAGAGCCCAGAATCAGGCCCCACCAGCTGCGTGACCAGGCACTCCAGCCCCACCTCTCAGGGCAGGCACGGGTCTTCACCCAAGTGGTGAGGACAGCGCCCCAGGGTCCCCAGGTGTTACAGCCCCGGGCCTCCTCCCCACGGGCCTGGCCCTTCCTAACACCGGGAGCCGCAGGTGTTACAGCCCCAGGCCCTGCCGGCCAGGAGGCCCCAAGCCCAAGAGGAGCCAGCCCTGGGTGGAGGGGCCTTCAAATCCACCCCACACTGTGTCCTGGCAGAAGAGCAGAGCAGGATTCTTTAATTCTTTATTACAGATACTTGTAGAAGGCTTTTAGGTATTTTTTTCCTCCCCCATGCCACCAAATGAAATAATTGCGTAATTGCTAATGAATTTCCTCCTCCTCCTAAGTGTGGTCTTTTTTAAGGGCATGTTAAAAATTCATCGCGCTTCCTTCCCCCGGACCCTTTTCCTTCACTCGCCTCCCCAACTGGTATTAATGCAGTTTTGAACTTAAACTCCCACCTCCTCTTAACTAGGCAGGTCATTAATAAAATGTTCTCCGAGAGCCTGTATATCTCCAGATAGAGGGCTTGGGGGAGCTGAGCACGGCCGCATTAAGTCTCTGTGATAAAATATTTATCCACCATTAGACGTTTTTTCCCCTTTCGGACGGTTTGTGAAGTGCCTTGCTCTTTTCCTCGAGGCAAAGCGGGGGGGGGGGGGGGGGGGGGGGGNGGGGGCGGAAGGAAGGGCCGGAAGGAGGTCTGCAGACGAAGTCCTTTCTCGCTGCCTTCGTCTCATTTCCCGGTGTCTGTGGTTGGGGGGCTCGGGGGAGGGGAGGGCATCAGGAAATGGTCGCTTGCTGGTCCTAAGGTCCCCGGGGCCCTGGAAAAGGGGGGAGGCTTGTAGCATGGGGACATCTGCCCCCACCCCTTCTCTTGGCTTTGATTATTTCGTGGATTTCTGGCTCTGATGGAGCTGATCTTAAAACATTCGGGTCTAGGTCCTTTTAATTATCACATTTTCCTAATAGCCTCCATTTATTGATTGTATATTATGGGCTAAGAGCTGTGCTCAGCTGTGTGTATCTATATTATAGTGTGTGGGTATATATGTGTATATTTATATACACAGAGTGTGTATTATATACGTACATAAAATTTCTAATAATCATAAAATTGAGCAGGGGATGTGTGTTGAGCGATGGTAGAAGTGGCTATCGATTCACGAAGCTGGTAAGAGCCGTCAGCGCCCGTGTCCTTGCTCACTTCTCTGCTTTCATCCATTCATCCTCTCATTTAATCACAGGTCCTTTTAAAAAGCATTTATTGAGGTAGAGTTGATTTACACTGTTACAGAAGTTGCAGGTGTGCAACGTAGCGCCCCTCTCCAGGGGATCTTCCCGACCCAGGAGTCGAACCCGGGTCTCCCGCATTGCAGGCAGACGCTTTACCATCTGAGCCACAGGGAAGCTTCCTGAAGGGCTGTGTGCCTTCGCAGTTGCTGTGAAGTATCGGCTGTATTCCGCGCGCTGTGCAGTGCGCCCTCGCAGCGTATTTATTTGCTGCCAGTAGTTTGTGCCCGCTAGCCACCTCTCTCCTGCCCCTCATGCCTTCGCTCTCCCGACTGGTGACCACTGGTCCTTCTCTGGATCTGAGTTCGCAGATCCTCTGCACGTGTCTGCCAGGAGCCAGGGCATTTGATCCACTAGCTGGGGAGTCCGTTTGACACACAGAGAAGCTGCTGCCCTCAGGAAGCTTACATCTGGGGAGGCAAACAGTGCAAGGCACAGAGAACACGAGAATCCCAGAGCTTGAGCAGAGCCCCGAAGAGAAGACGGGAGGGGCTCACAGCCAGGGCCTCCTGCACTTCCTGAGTCCCAGGGCTGGGCCACCCGCTGCTGGACGTCCCAGGAGCCGGTCCTGGGGGTGGGGGCCTACAGTCCCCGAATCGGTGTGGGGGTGGAGAAGAGTCCCAGCTCCCCCAACCCAGACGCTGGCTGTAAAGTAGCCCGACACGCCGGCTTCTTTCCCCCGCTCTGGTTTGCATTGGCACGTGGAATCAACACCATCAATGTGACCTGTGGAATCTGCATCCTGTCGCTGGACTCACATCCCGCTGCCTGCTGACAGCTCCACTTGGATGTCTAATGTGCGTCTCAGACGACACCGAGTCCTGGACTTGGACGTCCCCCCAGCCTGCTCCTCTCCCATCCCGGGCTGGCTGCAGCGCTGGCTTGCACTCGGCTGCTGGACACGAAAGAGCTGGGAGATGTCCTTCCTTCCCTCCCCTCCCTCGCAGTCTGTCCAGCGTGTTGGTTCTCTCCATCTCCCTGTCACCACCGCGCCTCGGACGCCATCATCCCTGCCTTGCTCGTCTCTCTGCTCGCTGCACCCACCCCATCCTCTGTCACGTTGCAACCAAAAGGCCTCGCTAAAATCAGGGTGCACTGCTCCATTGCTCAGACCCGCCAGCCGTGCCTCATCATGCCCACAGTGAACAGTCCCTGCCCTCGCCTTGGCCCGGCCACCCTCCGACCCGTCCTCGGTCATCTTGTGGCGCCTGGTCCCTGCGCCGCGCTGGCTCCGTCCTCTGCAGAGCCGCCGGCTCATTCCCATCACCGGGCCTTGCACGTGCCGTCTCCAGAGCTCCCCTCGGGTCTTGGCGTGGCTGCCTCCCCTTGTCATCAGATCTGGTCTCCTGGCTCCTGCCCACCATCCTCCCAGAAAGCAGAGTGAGGCACGAAACCTGCGACTCCTCCCACCCGCTCTCTGCCTCATCACCTCCTTGGAATTTCTGCCTGGTGTCTACACTCCTTGTTTGTGTTTCCACTTCCTCCGTCCCCTCCCAGGGCTGCATTAATATGGGTGTGTGTGTGTGTGTGTGTGTGTGTGTGTGACTCTTTGCGACCTCATGGACTGTAGCCCACCAGGTTCCTCTTGTCCAAGAATACTGGAGTGGGGAGCCATTCCCTTCTCCAGGGGATCTTCCTGACCCAGGGATGGAACGCAGGTCTCCTCCACTGCAGGCAGATTCTTTGCCGTCAAAGCCACCAGGGCAGCCCCCATTAAGGCGGCAGCTTCCATTAAAGTTGAAGGGAACTGAGATCACAGACTCAGTCCCTCGGTGCCACGAGTCACGTCTCAAGTGTGAGCAGCCACGAGTGACTGATGGTGACCGAACTGGGCAGAGAACGTTTTCACTGTCATGGAAAGTTCCAGAATGTCTGCTCCTTAGGAGCAGAACTTTGTGCGGTTCCCCCTCTGCCTCCAGCACCAAGTGCAGTGTCCCCCAAACAGTAGGTCCTGGGGATGTGCTGGGGTGCTGAGTGGGTGGGCAGGTGAAGGTGTCAGACCAGTGTGTTAGGGAATGCTGTGTGAACCCCAGGTCAGCAGACCCTCCTTCTGGGGTGACTGGGAGCCGGGGGATGTGCCGGGGTGCTGAGTGGGTGGGTGGGCGAAGGTGTCAGACCAGTGTGTTAGGGAATGCTATGAACCCCCAGTTAGCAGACCCTCCTTCTGGGGTGACTGGGAGCCGGGGGATGTGCCGGGGTGCTGAGTGGGTGGGCGGGCAATGGTGTCAGACCAGTGTGTTAGGCAATGCTGTGTGAACCCCAAGTTAGCAGACCCTCCTTCTGGGGTGACTGGGAGCTGGGGGATGTGCCGGGGTGCTGAGTGGGTGGGTGGGCGATGGTGTCAGACCAGTGTGTTAGGCAATGCTGTGTGAACCCCAAGTTAGCAGACCCTCCTGGGGTGACTGGGAGCCGGGGGATGTGCCGGGGTGCTGAGTGGGTGGGTGGGCGAAGGTGTCAGACCAGTGTGTTAGGCAATGCTGTGTGAACCCCAGGCCAGCGGACCCTCCTTCTGGGGTGACTGGGAGCTGCACAGTCCGCTCTGGGACTCTGCAGAGGAAGTCTGTACACACGCGGGTGTGGAACTCAAGCAGTTTGCTCAAGCGTAGAGAGGCACGGGCTTCCCTGGAGGTCAAATTAAGGAGGTTAAGATTCCGAGCTTCCAGCGCAGGGGCCGCAGGTTCAATCCCTGGTCAGGGAACCGAGGCCCCACTTGCCATGAGGCAAGGCCAAAGAAAGAGCGGAGAGGCAGTGTAAAAGCATTAGGCTGTAATAAGGGCCAGACTTGAGCTCTGCCCCCCACCCCGCCCCGCACTCACCAGCCGGGTGACCGCTTTGGACCTTAATATCCTCATCTGGAAAGCGGGCACAGCATCCAGGTCGCGCTCACCTCTCAGCTGCTGCAAGGCTTGTGTCGGGCTAGGGCAGTGTGTGAAGTGCTTTGGAACCTGCAAGGCAGTATTTCTCAGAGTGGCCCAGGGCCAGCAGCCTGGGTGTCCCTGGGAACCTGCTGGAAATGCGGGCTTGCGCCTCCCCTCTGGTTGGCCCGTGGGTGTTGGCTCTCCTGCTGGTGCTGACGCAAGCCCAGCCTGAGAACCCCGTTCCGAGCATCACTTCACATGTTGTGGCGTGACTTGGAATTTGAGGAGAGACTAGGTCTGTCAGTGGGCAGAAGGATCCAGGCTGGGGGTGAGACAGCCCTTTGGGAGGGCAGGCCTGGGCCCCCAGCGCCTCCCTCACGCCCCTTCCTGTTGGGCGGAATTGTCAGCAGCAGAGAAGCAGTGATGGTGGCCAGCACCCACCTGTGCGTGCCCTGTGCCAGGCTCTGGGTTACGTGATTCCCAGCCGCTGGCTCATTTACTCCTCAGGACGAGGTTGTGAAACGCCATCACTGTCGCCTTGCGCAGTGAGGGGACCCGGGCACAGAGAGGTGTTGTTTCCGGCCTGAGGAGGTGGAGCCAGGAGGTGGCCGAGCCTGGGTTTGGACCCGGCGCCTGCGCCTGGCGCCCTGCTCTCGGCTCGGGCTGTGCGGCCCACACTGCGCCTCCTCCCCAGAAGGGCACAGGGGCCCACCTTCCCCCGCCACTGCTCCCCATCAAAGGCAGAGCTAGCCAGGGGGTGACGACAAGAGCTGGTCTGCAAGTCTAGACCAGCGTCAGAAACACACTAGTTCCCGGCTCTGGGAGCCCATTCACCACGGGGCCCAGGACTGCATCTGTGCCCCTGCCGGAGGAAGGCCTGGGCGGGCAGGATGTCAAGGCCGGGCTGGAACCCATGGGGCTGCCAGCTCGTCCAGACCCCTCCCCACACATCCCTTCTGCTCTGTCTGCGTCACCCTCAACCTGCACCTCCCCCGGCCTCTCTCTGCTCCCCAGCCGGCCAGTTATGTCCCCGGCATGGGCGGGCCCTCAGCCTGCACCTCGTGGCAGGTAAGCCGGCCACTGCATCGAGAGCTGATGTGGGCCGGCACTGTGGTATTCCCTCAATGTATCCCCAAGGCAGCCCCGCTTTACACAGGAGGGACCGGAGGCTGGGTGACCGAGGGCCAGACCCCAGCCAGGTCGGCCTCCCAAGCCCCACTCCTAATCCCAGGGCTGCCCAGCTTCTCGCTTGTCTCAGGAGAACAGCCCGAGGGGCCATGCCCTCAGCTTCGGGGGCCCCCGCACCGCCACCCCCAGGAGGACCTGCTGCTCATGCTGGCCCCTCCCTCCGCAGGCCAGAAGCAGCTGTGTGTCACCAGCCTCCTGATCTGTCACGGTCTGCTCTGGGTGGGCACCGACCAGGGCGCCATCGTGCTGCTGCCGGTGCCTCGGCTGGAAGGCATCCCTAAGATCACAGGTGAGAGCCGGGAGGCAGCTGCGCATGGCCAGGGGAGGGTGGGCCTTGTGCCCAGAGGTGTGTGCTCTCTTCTGATCGGGGTCACCGGTCCATTCCCCAGTGTCCTCTGTCACTGTTGGTGGCTCCGTGGAATCAGATCACAGGCCCGCAGTCTCCTTGCAGCTCTCCTATCTGAGGCAGTGGGCACAGGAGGCGCGCGGGCCCGATGGTTTGAGGACTGGCCGAGACCCCCAACTAACAGGAGAGGTTCTGTCGGCCGCCTCCTGCTGTCGCCATAGCAGCTTCCACGTGTCCCGGCTCCAGAGACAGAACTGAGGGCTCACGGGGACGGAGGTCCATGTGCAGCTGTGTTTGCCTGGGTTAGAGGGGGTGCTGCCCTGACGTGGTGCTGGGATCTAGGGTCTGGAAGACCCCAGAGCTCTGGGCCCCGCCTCTGCCTCAGCCCTGAGCGATGGATGATGAAGTGGCCTCTTCCAGCTGCTGCAGGAGGGGAGGGCTGAGTGCAGTGGGAGGCAGATGCCCCAAGGGAGACCACCCCCAGGTGGACCGCAAGCCTCTCTGCCCAAGAAGACCCTCTTCCTAAACTGCGGGACTTCCTGCTTTCCTGGTCTCCTCACGAGGTCATTTTTCTCATCCCCGGATCCGTCCTGGGGTTGCAGGGATGTGCTGGGCAGAGACCCTGCCCGCACGTACTGACAGCCTGGTCGGGGTGGTGTAGCCAGCGCAGCAGGTGCCATGATGGCAGGCGTCCTGGGGTCAGCGGAGCAGAGACAGGACTGATCATCTCTCGTGGGTGAAGGCAAGAAGGGAGCCCTGCGGAGGGGCTGAGCTGGGCTTCGAGGCCAAGGTGTTGAGTCAGGCGGGTGCGAAAGGCTCTCTGGGCAGAGGCGGTGGCTTGGGCAAAGGCATGGAGCCGTGAGGATGGCCCAGGCAGGGAGCTGCAGGTGCTTCCACACCAAGGTTCCCATGTGGTTTGTAAGATTCCCTGTGTTCCCCTTCTCCACTCTTCCAAAGGAAGTAGCCCTGGAGCTTGGCAAGCCCTCCTCCAGACCCATGGCCTTCCGGGAAGCTGCAAACGTAGATGGCAGTAACCCAAATAAGCCAAAAATGAAACCCAGGAAGTTCTCCAAGAGACTCAGTTCAGTTCAGTTGCTCAGTCGTGTCTGACTCTCTGCAACCCCATGGACGGCAGCACGCCAGGCCTCCCTGTCCATCACCAACTCCCAGAGCTTGCTCAAACTCATGTCTGTTGAGTTGGTGATGCCATCCAACCATCTCATCCTCTGTCGCTCCCTCCTCCAGACTCAATGGGTCTTTAGAACTCTGGGCCTTTGTGCCCCTTCTCTCTGTCCCCTTCCTGCAGGGAAAGGCATGGTGTCGCTCAACGGGCACTGTGGGCCCGTGGCCTTCCTGGCTGTGGCCACCAGCATCTTGGCCCCGGATATCCTGCGGAGTGACCAGGAGGAGGCTGAGGGGCAGCAGGCCGAGGAGGACAAGCCAGACGGGCCGGCTCCTGAGCCGGCGCCGGTGCCTGCGAGCCACGTGGGCGGGGAGCTGACCCGCAAGAAGGGCATCCTTCTGCAGTACCGCCTGCGCTCCACCTCCCACCTCCCGGGCCCGCTGCTGTCTGTGCGGGAGCCAGAGCCTGCAGACGGCTCGGCCCTGGAGCACAGTGAGGAGGACGGCTCCATCTACGAGATGGTGGATGACCCCGACGTCTGGGTGCGCAACCGGCCCTGTGCCCGTGACGCCCACCGCAAGGAGATCTGCTCCGTGGCCATCATCTCTGGAGGGCGCGGCTACCGAAACTTTGGCAGCGCCGCCGGCAGCCCCGGGAGGCCGGCCCCGTGTGGGGAGACGGACAGCACCCTCCTCATCTGGCAGGCGCCCTTGATGCTGTAGCCCCACCCAGGCCTCGCTGTAGCCCCGCCCAGGTCGCCGTAGCCCCGCCCAGGTCACTGTAGCTCCGCCCAGGCCACGCAGCGGCAGGCCTGGCTGCCGCCCTCAGCCTGCAGACTCAGCCTGCAGTGGGCCCTTCCGGGGGTCCAGGGTCCCCAGGGAGCACTGGGTGGCCTCGCCCTCAGGGGCCTAAACGGGGCCATGAGGACGGGCCTGGAACTCTGCCATGTACCTGAGCAGAGCAGAGGGAAACCTCTTCCTTTTTAAGAAAAAAGCAATTTCAGTGTTTAGGGGAGTGGTTTGGGTTTGGGGAAACAGAGGACACCTCCGGAGGAGATGGCCTTCTTTTTAAAAGCAAAAAAACAAAACACACAACCTCACAACTGCCTGGCAAGCCCAGCGCCTCTTGTCTGGGCCCAAGCGGGGCTCATGGGCGGCCACACGCCCCTCCTGGAAGGGTGCGTGCGTGTGAGTGTATGAGAGCGTGTGGGCTGGTGTGTGAATATATATAAATACGTATATATGGTGTATATTATATGTGTATAAATGGAGTCTGTACATATTGGAGCTCTGGGAGATGCTGGAATAAAAGGCAAGAATAATGGCAGTGCTTGGGTTGTGGGTTGTTTTTAATTTTGTTTTCTTTGAGATGTGATAACCTAGACAGCATATTAAAGAGCAGAAACATCACTTTTCTGACAAAGGTCCATCTAGTCAAAGCTATGTTTTTTCCAGTAGTCATGTGTGGATGTGAGAGTTGGACCGTAAAGATTGAGGGCCGACAAATTGATGCTGTAGAACTGTGGTGCTGGAGAAGACCCTTGAGAGTCCCTGGACAGTAAGGAGATTAGTCCATCCTAAAGGAAATCAACCCTGGATATTCATTGGAAGGTCCGATGCTGAAGCTGAAGTTCCAGTGCTTTGGTCACTTGATGCGAAGAGTCCACTCACTGGAAAAGACCCTGATGCTGGGAAAGATTGAGGGCAAGAGAAGGAGGCAACAGAGGATGAGATGGTTGGGTGGGATCACTGACTCAGTGAACATGAGTTTGAGCAAACTCTGGAGACAGGAGAGAGTCCTCTGGAGAAGGACAGAGGAGCCTGGCGTGCCGCAGTCCATGGGCCTCAGAGGACTGGACACGACTCAGTGGCTAAGCAACAGGGAAAGAGAGCAGCTGTCACTGTCCAGGTTCTGGAACCAGCAGGAAGGATTGAGGCTAGGCAGTGTGAGAACAGGCCCTAGCGCTGGGCTGTTTGGCGCAGTCGCCGATGGCCTCGTGTAGCTATTTTTCAATTAGTTAAACTAAAATATCGCAGATTTTATTTATTTTTCAGTCCCATTAGCCACATTTCTAGTGTGACTTGAGGTGCCGCACACACGAGGTTTTATGCCAACCGCATTCGACAGCACAGATATGACTGTTTCCATCACCCCAGAAAGTCCTCTCCTGCTAGAGGGGGGCTCTTGGGAGCTTCTTTTCTGAATGTTTCTGGAAGAAAGGACTGGGCCCCGGCTCTGGAATGGCGTGGAGGCACAGGCCTTGGCCTCTATTGGGAAAGCCTGGGAGGGAAAAAAAGATGAGGGCTTCACCGTGTGGAGAGGCGGGGCCTCTGCGGCTGTTGCTATGGGCAATAGAGCTCTGCGGGGAGGGGCCTGAGACCCCTGGGGGTGAGGGAGGGTGGGGTGAGCTCACGAATAAACGGGAGCGAAGATTCTGGGTGCGCTCTCCCTCGGGGTGGAACCCGAGGGAGGTGATAAGTTCGCCTGTGGTCACCGGATACATCTGTCACGTTCTGGGAACAGAACCTCGAAATAACCAGAGGACACATTTGGTTCCTTATGTTGGAGAAAAGAGGAGATAAAAGAGAGGAGAGAGAGTGATGTGATAAGAAAGGATTAGAGAGAAATATAGAGTTATTCATTTAGAGAGGAGTGGCTGAGGTAGGGGTGAAGCTTAAGGGACCTAGGTGGTCCCGACCTGGGGCCGTCAGTTGTGGTGGTGGTGGCAGGTGTGGTGGTAGCAGTTGTTGTGGGGGTGGTGGTGGTGGTGGTAGTGGTGGCAGTTGTGGTGGTAGTGGTAGCAGTGACGGGAGGGGCGGTAGTGGCGGGTGACAGGTGTTGATTGTAAACAATTCGTGAGTGACACACGGTCCGTCGTATGATTCTAGCGGTGTAGCAAAAGAGACGATTAGAAGTATTGTAAGGACGACTGAATTTTTCCTTTGATTGTACGCTGGACTTTCAATTCTTAACGTAAAATAAACCGCCTGAAAGATTCCTGAAGTTCGAGTCCTCTGTCCTCAGAGTCTATCGAGACTCCCCGATGAGACTTCTCCGGCCACTCCCACCCCTCGGTCCGATAATCCTCAAAGACGTT
Organism: Capra ibex; assembly: GCA_006410555.1. Taxonomy (NCBI): domain Eukaryota; kingdom Metazoa; phylum Chordata; class Mammalia; order Artiodactyla; family Bovidae; genus Capra; species Capra ibex. The sequence goes on from SJYO01016970.1 coordinate 1,130,687, forward strand.
GTTTCTGGTTCACTAACCTTCCAGCTTTCCACTAGTAGTTATTTTCCTTTGTCTAGAGAGTTCCATTCCTCGAATCGTGAAAGGATACATACCTTCTCCGTTCTCGACCCGCGTGCCGTGCGCGAGGGAGTTGTCCGCGAGTCGGGAGGCCCGGCCATAGGACACGGGAGTGCGACTCGGACACGCCAAGCGCGACCGGCCGTGGCGCCGACTGACGGTGTACGACCCGTGGACGAAGGTGGGTGAAAGGAGCCCCGAGCCGAAGGCCCTCAGATACTTCCCTGTCCAACCACCTACGTCCCGGGAAGCAAATGGCTGTCCCGCCCGTGGTGAAGGGTGAGTGTGGGGGTGACTTCTCCTCCCACGTGTGAGGACAGGTGCCGTACCCACTTCTCTGGCTCCGAGTCGCTCTACGCGCTGCGGGTTCGTGAGTGTCGGGTCGTCTCGAGGGAGTGGGTCCGTCCCTTCACACTCAGCGGGTCAGGACAGACTGAGACGCTGGGGTACCTGACACCGGACGGTGCGGGAAGACGGGTACGTCGTGAGGTCCGGTCCTCTCTGTGACCTCACCCACCGGTGGGGGAAGAGGTCCCCTAGAAGAGTTGGGTCCCTGACTTGGGTCCAGAGGACGTGACGTCCACCCACGAAATGGGAGACTCGGGGGTCCCTTCGGGAGTCTGTCCCTTTCTCGGACCTATTAAGTTTGAAGGAGGAGTCTGCTGTCATGAAGACGGACTGACCTTACAGAGCTCTCCGGTTCGTGAGTCTCCCGGTGAATAAAGACACCTAGGGGTGTGTCGGCACCTGTCGTGTGGGACCTACACTCGGAGACCCCAACACGAGAGACTGCGGTAGGCGAGGGGACTTCCGTCCGAGACCCGGGTCGGTGAGTCGGATGTCTGAGACGGGTCCCAGACCGGGACGTGTCAACGTGGTGTTCGGAGAGCCGGGACCTTTCCAGTTAAGGTCCGTCGTCGGTCCACGAGCCTGCTGCACTACTACTTCTCCTTTTCAATTTTAAAATGTGTTGGAGGACGGGGAAGGCGGAGACATTGAGAGCGGGACGAGGAACGTTTCAGACCTAGTGCATCCAGTGCGTCAGAGTCTTCCACCCCGGAACGTATGATCCTTGGCCTCGAATGGAGTGAGGGGGAACAGGACGAGACTCGTCAGCGGCCCGGGGCCTTTTGGACGAACTACTCCGGACAGATTACCAGTCCGTAGGAGGACGGGTAGAACTGACTGCAAGGGCACACGCACTTCGGGGAATCAAATTTGGTCGGATGATCGTCGATCACAACGGGTGATGTCAGACAGATATTTTTGGGACATTGGGGAAACAAGCCCTGAGTCTCGGACCTCACAATTGAGGAGACCCGGGCGGCCGCATTGTCCGGACTCAAGAGGCGGAGAGGCTCGCACCCCGAACCAAGGAGTTCGTGACCAAAGACGTCGTGGTCTAAGAGTCTGTCCTTCGGGGGCCGGTCGCTCGGTCGCGACGGGGGAGGAGGGGCGGGGAGGGCGTGGGCGACCCGACCTCTCGTCGCCCCTCTCAGAGGGGTCCGCTACGGTAGGGGGACGGGTAGAAGGGTCGTGGGGTCGTACCAGGAGAGGTGCAAGTGTCTGCCCGACGGGTCCTGGATGGCCCTCGGTCCGGGACGGGTGTCGAGAGTGTCATTGTAGTCCGTAGAGAAGTGACGTCTGGTGAGAGGTGTCGGACCTCGAGTGGGGTTCCACGGAAAAGAGGGCTTTGAGTTCCCAGTCCCCCAGTGATACAGGACGGAGGAGGGTCTTAGTCTACCACAATGTCTTCGCAGTCCCATGTTAAAGTCAGGGACCGGGAAGGCGACTAGGGCTACTCCACCCATTAATTTTCATCTTCGGTTATAATTAGTTCGAGATCCATAACAAGGTTCATGAAAGGTCCACAACTTAGTAGAGTAAGTGTGTGTCTGGTTTCTTGTTTCTAGGGGGTATTAAAGGTAAAATGTCTACCCTTTTCACTCCCGAGGCTCTCCGCTTCGACACACGATGTCCACGGGTCACCTTTTCGTCATCGAGGTTTGAGTGAACCTGTAAGAACCCCTCCCTCCCCCTGCCGGAAGGGACCGAAGGGTAGGGGCTCTTCTGACGTAGAGGGGAGGGGTCGTTCCGGGAGGGTGGGTGGTGGGACGTGACCACTGCCCCCTCGTCCGTAACGCGAGCGAAACTGAGTGAGACGGGTGGAGGAGGGGCCGAGACGGTCGTTTCCCGCGGAAGGTCTGGGCCGTCCTCCGGGGGACCTGGTTCGGGTCGCGGGGGGGTCTGGGGAAGTGGTTGTCGACGCGACTGCAGACCGGGCAAGACAGACGGAGCCCGTGGACAAACAGTTAACCAAGGTTCCGACCGTGTGTCACTCCCCAAGAAACGACAGGAGGGAATTTGGGGTCATTAATATTTATGTATTTATTTAGTTATCACAAGTGGGGATAACCTTGAGTGGTAGATTTATATGGGGAAGATTCGTATTTATAATGGTAAGAAGGTGTAGTGTAAAACAAATTATTATCTTTATTGTCATTATTCTTTTTTAGCGACGACAAACCGTAGACGTCATGCGGTCCACGTCTCCGTGGTAATTAATAATGTGAATCAAAGTGTTAGGGGTGGGGTTCATCTGAGTCAGTCGGAGTAAAGAAGGGTACTTTTTTCCTGTGTGTCGACCATTCTCGACCTAATCTTAGACATGTCCTAAGTAATCGCAGAGGGAGTTAAAGTTCGGGGAGATCTGGAATCTTCTACTGAAACGACTATTTGTCCCAGAAACGTCTAATTAATTGATTACATTGTAGTATGACCCAACACCACCCGGGATTTCGGTTAAGAATGTTCCTGTGTCTCTGAACGTCTCTGTGTCTCCGCGATGCCCCGTCCCCTCCCTCCCACACACGGGTCCGCTACTGCACCCGTCTCCAGTCGCGCCTCGTCGATCTTTGGTTGTTTAGGGTCTGTCTCTTCTGTCGGTAGAGGGTCTGCTCCTTCCCGCCACGAGGTCTCGGAAGCCTCCCTCGAATAGGTCTGTTCCTTCCTGGCAGGAGGTCTCGGAAGCCTCCCTCGAATCGGGGTGTTTGGCGAACGCAAATCTGAGGTCTGGACGCTCTCATATTTAAAGACGACGAAATTCGGTGGACCAACGGCAGGAAACAATGTCCTCGGCTATGTCATGTCGGAGACTCTCACCGATAAGACTGCGGAGCGGGTGCGATTGGAGGCACTAGTACTGGTATAGTACCGGTGTGTTCGAAAGTGGCTCTCAGTCGTCCACGGGACCACCGAGTCATCCAGTTCTTATGTGGACGTTACGTCCTCCGGTAGACGTTCTCTGGGCCCAAGCTAGCCAGTCCTTCTAGGGGACCCCTTCCTTTGCCACCGGGGGAGGTCGTCGGAACGAGTCCTTTAGGGTGCCGCCCGACGTCAGGTGCCCCGACGTTCTCAGTCGGCCCTGACTCGTTCATTGGGTGGTGTCGGCCGCGGACCGTGGTTCCCGTGTCTCTTCTGTGTCGGAGCCGGTTCGCGGGTGTGTGTCGCTGTCGTTTCGGCGGGGAACAGGATCGCCGAAGTCGAGGCCTCCCTCTCTTCGCCCTCCCCGACGTGCTTGTTCGGGACCGCGGCAGCGAAGGCCCGACACCCCGGTTACCGTCCAGTGTCGGGCGGAGAGACTTGGGCTTAAGGACGTTCTACCTCCACGAATCCGGTTGGACGGAGAAAGTTTGTTTCCTGGATCTTTGTGAAATCTTTCAGTATTAACGTGAAAACTTTACCCTCCATTTGTCCCGAACCATTTATATAAGAAATCTGGAAAGACGTACACCTTTATAAAGTATGTTCTTTCTTTCTGTCCCCCACATCGCCGCCTCCCCCGTCCGTCCCCCCAAGATGTGACCTAAGCACAAGAGGAGTTTGTGGTGGTAAGGAAACCCCTCGTCTCAATAGGAGTTTCCCGTAGAACCTAACGTTTGTCGGTCTCGGTGTTTCCCTCCTTTTTCGGGGACCCTTGTTCGGAGCAAACCTAGGCAGGGGTTCGACTCAGTAGCGGTCGACCGGTCAAAACCAAGGAGGACGGAGTCGGCCTTCGTACTCGGTCCCTGACACGTCACTAAGGCTCTAAACAGTCTCCGTCGCAGACTAGAGGCGGTCAGCTCTTCTCCCCTTCTCTCTGGGAGTTCTAGTTTGTTCCGAGGAACCTTTCGGTGAGACGCACCCCTTTCGGAGTCCCGTCCGCGGTCGCACGGTCGGACGTTCGACGGAACTTCACCCTCGTAAAACGAACTTCTAATACCCTCCTACCTCCCTTATACCCACGACCTCCCAAGGTTTGCGTCTTTCCCGAACCGTCGTGGACCGGGGTGGTTGGGTTTAGACTCCTCTCGTGACACGAAGCCTCGGAGACCTGGTCCCGTCTGACCCTCGTAGAGAGTAGGTACGATCGGTCAGACGATCCTTAGAACAGTCCCGGAGGGAGCACCCTCGGACTGAAGTAAGGGGCTCAGTCCCAGGTTCCTTTTCTACCTACATCAGTCGAGTCGGGGTGTCTCTGAGTACTTTTGAGTGAGGGATCGTCCGGACCGTTTTTAGTAAGTCCACTAAATTAAGTTAGGTCAAGTTCGGTGATAAATAATTCATTTGTCTGTCGACTCGTGTCTCCGATTCCCTGAGGTCTCGGCCCACTTGACCCGAACTTAGGGTCGAGATTGCGAATCTGGTCAGTGAACCGGAGAGGACCCTGAGTTAAAAGGGAAGACATTTTATCCCTAACATTGCCGTGGATGGGGTGTCCCGACATACGTGTGCTTTACGTAATCATGAAGAATTCGTGGACTTTAGAAAAGTCCGTATGTCATTCACGGTTGATTCCCGACAGATCCCTTGACCATTTACTTCGTCGCCCCATTTGTCTCCGGGACCTGCAGGAGGTCGTAGGGACGTATGTCTGTCGACCCTGGTCTTTCTCCTTTGTGGAGTAGGTCCCACCGCGTCGAGTTTTCAACAGTTCCGTTGTGCTATCGTTAAACTGGGGTAGGAATTGGTGGTTCAGAATCTCCGGGGGAAGGCGAGTGATAAAGAGGGGTCTCAGACCGGGTCTCGCACCGTGAATCCCCTGTATTTGCGACTCACTTGGGAGACTTGGTAGTAGGGAAGAGCATGAGAGATACACTGGAACCCGTACACTGTGTCTGAAGACTTCACAGGCAAAGAAACACATTTTCATACCTAGACTTATAGGTTAAGCGTCCCGACGACCACTCTTGGTTTACGTTTGTGCGGGTCGTCCCACAGACTGTCAAGCAGGTACAATTTGTTTACAGTAGAACTAAAATAAAGTAAAGGAACCGGTACGAGTCGAGACGGGTTCCTGGGTACCCCTTGTGTTCTCTTCCTCTTTTACATAAGAACAGGACTTCCTTGAAATGTGTTCCGTCTTCTCATCCTTTCACAAGCGAATTTCCTGTTCGACGTCAATCCACAACTTCGTCCTCGGTGGGGCCCGAAGTCTCTCGAGTCGGACCTGCCCCCGTCAGACCTCCCGGAGACCCTCCTCCACAAACTTTCTTGATAGGTGGAGTAATGGACGTGCACTTTCTCGGAGCGTCTGGCACAAGGGTAATCCGCTCCAACCTGGCCGTTACACCCACTCTTGTCTTTTTGCGACGGAGCTCCAAACTTTCGACGACGGACACTCCCCTCTTCGTCCGAGACTAGTTAGGGGAGGCTAGTTTCCCGACCCTTACCGTCGCCTTGGTTGGTCTCCCGACCGTCGTCCGCCCCGGCTCGCTCACTACAAGTTTTGGCGCACGAGACCCGGGTCTGTAACTACAGGAAGGTCTTTCACGGGACACACCGACACTTCTTCTTGTTTTCCTACCTTCTATGTCTTGTGCGAGCCGACCCTCTCTGTTGGGTCTCGGCCCACTCGGTTGCGGTACCGCAGGGTCGGCCTTCCTCTGCACTCGTGGAGAGTTCCGTCTCGTCGAGGGGTTGCGGTCAGGTAGGACTTTTGGGGAGCCCTTGTGGGAGCACGGGTCGGGCGAGTAGTCAACCCCTACCGGTGACCCCGGGTCCCCGCAGGGACCACCGAGTCGTCGTTCCTTAGACGGACGTCACATCCTCCACGCCCAAGGTGGGGACCCAACCCTTCTAGGGGACCTTCTCCTTTACCGTTGAGTCATAAGAACGACCGTTTTAGGGTACCTGTCTCCTCGGACCGCCCGATGTCAGGTGTCCCAGTGTTTCTCAGTCTGTGCCGACTCACCCACTCGTGCGTTTCGTTACTCGTGACCCCGGGGTCCCTCAAACACTCGTGAGGGGTGCATGTAACAATACCTGTTTACGGGTCGTAGATCAAGGACGGAGGTTTGGAGTCGGGTACACGTTAACTGAGGTCCTTGTCTGTACGCCGACCCGACTGGTTGGGTTCGGGATGTCTGGGGACCTGTGTCCTTAAGTAAGGCCCTATTTGAGTGTTCGAATTCGTTTTTCTATGTTCTGGACTCTGTAACAAGTGTGACGATTCTCGCGTCGCGTGTTAGAAAGAACGACCGGAGCCTGAACCCTTCGTCTACAAATCTCAACGACTATCGGTGTGACGGTAGGATGCCTCGGATTTGCACTTGTCGACCTCTTTGTCCTCTGAGCCTACTACAGACGCAATCAATCCCGTTACGATTGCCGATGCCCGGAGGGACCTCCGAGTCGACCACGGCTCAGGTGGACGTTGCGACCTCTGGGACCAAGCTCAGGGCCCAACCCTTCGAGACGACCTCTTCCCTATCCGATGGGTGAGGTCATAAGGACCCGGAGAGACCTCCGAGTCGACCACTGCTTAGACGGACGTTACGTCCTCTGGACCCAAGCTAGGGACCCAACCCTACTAGGGGACCTCTCACAAGACCGGATGTCTTAAGGTATCAGGTACCCCAGTGTTACTCTGTACTGAATCACTGGACGTTAAAGTATTGTTTACTTTGAGGTTTAGAGTCACCGAATCACCACCAAATTAGTGTCACGGGCTGAGAACGTTAGGGAACCTCACATCGGGTGGTCAGAGGAGACAGGTACCCTAAAGGGTCCATTCTTATGACCTCACCCGAGGGTAAAGGAAGAGGCCCCCTCTAGAAGGGACTGGTCCCTACCTTGAGTCCCGAGGACGTAAAGTCCGTCTGAGAAATGGCTGACTCGGTGGCCCCTGTGTTTAGAGTGTTAGAGTCACCGAATCGGGTTTCTTTGCGTCAGGAGTAAGTGATTGTCAGACTACATCCAGAAAGACCTCTGCTGCCCAGGTATTAGGAAGACAGAATGCGGTGTGGAAGAGGATGTTGCCGGAACCTTAAGAGACGGAAGTCGGGCGCCCCCTTGTAACGTCGCCTCCTACGCATAGACGAAGAATTCGAGGAACCAGACCTTCACTGAGGATGGTCAAGGTGAGATAAGGTAACCACTCCTGGTCAGTGTACTGGCGTGGACTTACGTTTCCTTAGACCCTTTACATCAAGGACCGGTTGTAGACGAAGAACCGTTGGTCAGACGTGACTCTTTCTTCGCGGGACTTGGGATCCACTGGTCGACCGGTGGAGGTGGGGGTATAGCAGTTCACGAAAGGAGTTCACCGAGGACTTCGGACTAGAAGAAATAGATGTATTCGATAATGTAAAGGATGAAGATGAACTCGGTCAAACCTGACCCAAAAGACGACACTCACGGTTCGCTAAGAACTATACCTCGTCTCAGGACTTCAGGTAAACACGTCTAGTCTTCCTTTGGGTCAGCGAGGAAAGGGGTCAGGTTATTAGCAGGGTGTTATGGGATGTCGAAGGGTAATCGGTTCGAGGCACCGGATCGGGTAGGGGACGCCTCAGTCAGTCATTACGTTAGGAGGGTCCTCTCTTGACCCAACCGGGCGGACCTCTCGTCCCCGGCTTCTGGCGGGTACGAGTAGACACTCGGAGGTGTCCTCTTTTCCCAACCGTCTGATTTCAAAGGTCACTTCCCTGTCAACGAGCTTCTCTTTACAAGCTCCACCAGCCGAATCCCTGTTTCGAGGTTTTGCGGTGGCCCTTTAAGGAGGGTGCGAACACACGACGGTCGTAGATCCGGTCCCGGTCTATACGTCCAGACTTTCATGGTGCGTAAAACACTGTAAGGGCGGAAATGTCTTAGATTATAAGAAGGGACACGTCCGACGCGAATTACTGAAGGACGATTGTGTGTCTTACACCTCCCTTACCGAAGGTTCCCCTCCGATAGTGTCCGCGACGTCAAAGGCGGAAGGAGAGCGAACCTGGTGAACGAGACCCCCTTCGGCACACGGTGCGACGTTCGTTTGTGCTCGTCGTGGTACTTCGTCTCGGTGACCACCCTTGGACCCCGAAGGCCGGCTGTCGGCACGGTCACTTGGAAGACTCTTCGCCTAGGGGGTCGGGTCCAGTTCGATGGTCGACTGGTGTCGGGACAGGTTGTAGAACTCCCGTTGAAGTGCTCTCTGGAGCTCGGTCTTTGTGGGTCGGTTCGAGAAGGACTGAAGGACGAGGTATCTTTGACTCTATTACTCGCAGACAACGAAATGCAGTGATTCAGACCCCAGTAAACAATGTGTCGTTGTCCATTGATTATGTCGACGTGTTCCCCTATCGGCTTCGTTCGAAATACGGACCTCCCATGTCTTCTCGGGTTCCATATACAGTCGACTCGGATCCATTGACGTTACTTCATATTCTGAGGAGAGACTCGGTCGTCTCTTCGGGTTCCTATGCCTTCGCCCATCGGATAGGGAAGAGGTCCTCTAGCAGGGCTGGGTCCTTAACTTGGCCCCAGAGAAACGTCCGTCTGACAAATAGTCGACTCGATGGTCCATTCGCGGTATATATCAGGTGAGGAGTAGTTTTGTCCTCGGTCACTGAGGTTACTTTCCTTCAGTGGTTATTCTCCCAGTTCGATTTTGTGCCATCTACCAAACCACCAGTGATCTGTTTCCAGCAATATACTGGGTCCCTTTTGACAATTCAACTTGGTACGCTTTATCGGTTAAACGTTGATGAAAAATTATTTATCCCAAAGGGACTATCGAGTCAACCATTTCTTAGGCGGACGTTACGTCCTCTGGGACCAAGCTTAGGGTCCAGCGCTTCTAGCCGACCTCTTCCCTCTCCGATGGGTGAGGTCATAAGGACCCGCAGGGACCCCCGAGTCGACCACTTCTTAGGCGGACGTTACGCCCTCTGGACCCAAGTTAGGGACCCAACCCTTCTAGGGGACCTCTTCCCTTTCAATGGGTGAGGTCATGAGACCGGACCTCTTAGGGTACCCGACATATCAAGTACCCCAGCGTCTCAGGCTGTGCTGACTCGCCGAAAGTGAAAGTGCAAATTATCGTCGGAGTACAGTAAGGTGTACCGGGAGGTTGAGGGATTCGGAGTCAAAGGAAGAGACGTTATTTCCATTCCGGGGAGTAACTCCCATTTCGCTGAAACGTGTGGCATTCACCCGACGGAGTCTCGTGTGTCCTACCGGGCACTAGGGACCCCCTAGTGACTCCCGGAACGACTGTCGTATCTTTATCTCCAGTACCCCGAGTCTCTTACACTCCGCGACGGTCGACAACCTCTGACCTCTAGACGGGAACCAAAGGATTGTACTTCCTCTCAACCCTGACCTTCTGAGGACGGAGACGGAAGGGTGGACATATTCCCGTCACTCGGGACGTCCCATGGGGACAACCGGGTCGGAACGGGACGACGGTAGGTAGGGGCGGTCGCCTGCCGTTCGCCCGTCCCCACCCGTCCCAGGAGTAACGACTCCGTCCGACGTAGGGTCTCCGGTCCAAATCGTTCTAACAAGTTCGTTTACCGAGTTAAGGGAGGCCAAAAACATCATGTTTGTTAGGGTCTGTTCAGAATCTCCCTTCCCTCTCTTTCTCACTAGACACGGCACATTTTTACACTGGGACTCCCCGTAGACGTAAAGACTTGTTCTTCTCGGCACCGACTCCCACGGACAGTGAGTCGATAGGACAAGGGAGGGAGGGCCGGGCCGGTCCTCTCCGACGTCAGCGAGTCGGGGACTGAAGTTCAGGCCGGACAGTAAGTCAGACGTCTCCGGGAGGACGTCGGGGGAGAGACCAGGCGCCGATGAGGAGTAGAGACATTTTGCCCCTCCGACTGCCGGACCGGAGGTTCCCGTTGGAAGCGTTTCAGTGTCAGGTGCCAATGTTTTGGACCCTTAGCCCTCTGGACCGAAACTCGACGTCGGCACCGGAATTGACTGGATTGCTGGAACTTTCGAGTCCCAGCCTTCCTGAAAGGACATACTTGTCCAAGTCGGAGGTCGAGGAGATTTAAAGGGAGACCGTAGGGTCTTCCCGCTGGTAGATCGAAGACCCAGTTATGGGGGGTTTCTCCCCTTCGAGTGAGGGGACAAGTCCTCCTCCTGTAGGTAGGATAACGGTCTCTCTGTCGACGTGTCAGCGACTCAGACAGAAGTCCGACCTCGAGTTTGGGCGACGGGCCTCCTTCCGGGTCATGGGAGCGGGACCACGCGTGGAGGGCATAAGAGTCAGTGCGTCAGACACAGGGCCCGGGGCGACCCCCTACTCTTCCCAGAAGTAGGGAGACTCTAAACCAGAGGACCAGACACTTTACCTTTATGACGAATCGGGTAGAGAGTCTCACGACACTCCTAACTAACTCGAGCAGTGGATCGTGTCCCAGCCAGTCCCGTCCGCCGGACTACTGCAGTCGTTGTCGCCCCTGCCACCAGGACGGGGCAAAGGGGTGTGACCACGGGTCTCGTGTGTCCGAGTGTCCACACTGCGTGTCAGAACTGAACGTCGAGTACCCCCTACCGTTCCCCAGGGTCTACTTGGGGGTGCTCAGGTAATGTACAGTGAGCCGAGACAGGGGGGCTCTTTCGGGTAGTAACGTTGGCTGTCGACTCGTGTAAGTGGATACCTACCCGACCGTAGGTCAGATCGAAAAAGAAAACTTCCGTTTAGTAAGAGTGCGAAACCATGGATACTACCTAACATGTAAGTGTGGGAAGTGCGGGTGGGGGGTAATTCTAACGTGAAGGTAGGAGTGTCAGTATGCAAAGACGTCTTTGTGGGTGGCCTTTCTCACCTCACTCACGTGAGGGAGGGGGTACCTAAGCCGGCCCCAGTGCACCGAGCCGAGCCGACCACGCGACACCAGCCCTCCGTAGACACCGTTAAGGTCCTGCTTCGGCGTCTCCGCGGCTAAGGTCCTGCTTCGGAGGTTCCGCGACGCGCGAAACGAGGAAGGAACGCAGGACTGTTGACGACGGGAAGTCGGGCCGAGGGCAGACCCGTGTGTGCCCTGTCTGGACCCGGGTCGGACGTCGGACCTCGGGTCGGGTGGACTGGACGTTCGTCTTTATCTCTGTAGCCTGGGCGACAGAGTAGTCGACTTCGCGTCGGGACGCTTGAAGTCTTATTTATGCACGTCGACGTTACACGGACTCAAACCCCTACTAAACAATACGCCGGGATTCCATCGCTATCGACCGTGGAATAATACATAGTCATCGTTCAATGAGCACCGTTGGGGTTGAGTAACTCCGTTAGATGACGGTAACGCGTGTGTGTACGCGTGTGTGTGGGAGCGTGTGTGTGCGTGTGTGTGCGTGAGCGCGCGTGTGAGCGCGTGTGTGCGTGTAAGCGCGTGTGTGTGTGCGTGTGTGTGCGTGAGCGCGTGTGTGTGAGCGCGTGTGCACGTGTAAGCACGTGTGCGTGTGCGTGTGTGTGCACGCGTGTGTGTGCGTGAGCGCGTGTGTGCGTGAGCGCGTGTGTGTGAGCGCGTGTGCGCGTGTAAGCGCGTGTGTGTGCGCGTGTGTGTGCGTGAGCGCGTGTGTGTGAGCGCGTGTGCGCGTGTAAGCGCGTGTGTGTGAGCGTGTGTGCGTGTAAGCGTGTGTGTGTGCGTGTGTGTGCGCGCGTGCACGTGTGTGCGTACGTGTGTGAGTGCACGTGTGTGAGCGTGTGTGTGCGCGCACGTGCGCGTGTGTGCGTACGTGTGTGAGTGCACGTGTGTGAGCGTGTGTACGTGTGAGCGCGTGTGTGTACGTGCGTGTGTGTGTGAACGCGCGTGTGTGTGAAAGCGCGCGTGTGTGTGTGAGTCCTTAGTAAAACGATATGTGGATTTTGATTGTGTTGTGACATTTGGTTGATATGAAGTTATTGTTGTTCTTTACTCATTTTTTTGGTATCGCGATTGAGAAACCAAATTTTATTTAGTAGTCCGCCGTAAATAAAAGTGTGACTTCGAACATAGACTATCTGGTATATGAGACACTTTGGGAGTCTTACCTTCACTTCCTTCTACGAGTGGAAATGTAAGACAATGTATTTAGGGGTTGCTTTATCAAAAGGGTGTTTAACCACCATTTTTATTGTTGTTTTTGTAAAGTGATCCACTTTCTTAGATCCGTGTTTTGTGATATAAGGTACTAAGACAAATATGCTTTACTGATCGTCCGTCTATCTTCCGTCTTATCACCGAGGGATCCCGACTCTCAACCTCTTCCGCTACCGTGGGGTGAGGTCAGGAGAACGGACCTTTCAGGGTGCCTACCTCCCCGGACCACCCGACGTCAGGTACCCCAGTGATTCTCAACCTGTGCTGACTCGCTGAAGTGAAAGTGAAAAGTGAAAGTACGTGACCTCTTCCTTTACCGTTGGGTGAGGTCACGAGAACGGACCTCTTAGGGTCCTTTCCGCCTCGGACCACCCGACGGCAGATACCCCAACGTGTCTCAGCCTGTGCTGGCTTCGCTGAATCGTCGTCGTCGTCGTCCCGACTCTCACGCCCCGTCCCCAATGGACACTTCCCCGTGTTCCTTGGAACGTCCCTACTACTTTTCCCTTTGAGTGGGTCAGCACAGACTGAGAAGTGCTGGGGTACCTGACATCGGGCGGTCCGAGGAGTCAGGTACCCTAAGAGGTCCGCTCTTATGACCTCGTCCATCAGTAAGGGAAGAGGTCCCCTAGAAGGACTGGGTCCCTAGTTTGGGTCCAGAGGCCGTGACGTCCACCTGAGAAACGGTAGACTGGTGTCCCCTTCGATCGTTACAAGAGTTTGACCTAACACCACTGCTAACAACGCATTTACATAATTTTGGTGACGCCCCCCTTCTCCGTACACCGAAGTGGAACCACCGAGAGAACTAGTAGACGCGACGTGACGGCGCAGTGCTGATACCTCTCCAGGTACAGTGCTGGTTCCTCCGGAGGGCCCTGCGTGGGCTCCCACGGCGACTCCTTCGTCCAGGAAGTCAGTGTCCGCTCGGACGTCGACTGCCGTCTGGGACGACCACAGGACCTTCGTTTCGTTTGGAGCTCTCTCTGACTGGGCAGGCCGACCCGACGTCGGTAGTGTCTGGGGGTGGGCGTCTCTGGCGTACTTGCCTTGACAAACAACGAGACTCGACGATGTACACCCCAAGTGAACAATAAGCCGGTCTCGATCGATTATGTTTAATAGTGCACCGCTAGGTACACTTTTGCACCGAATCAATCGATTAGATCAAGTCAACCCGTAGACGTAGGATAGAGGGACGACTAAATTGAAGACACGTCTCCTGTAGTACTCTTTGCGGCCCGACCTCCTTCGTGTCCGACCCTAGTTCTGACGCCCTCTTTACAGTCATTGGAGTCTATGCGTCTACCGTGGTGGGAGTACCGTCTTTCACTTCTCCTTGATTTCTCGGAGAACTAATTTCACTTTCTCCTCTCACTTATTCAACCGAATTTCAAGTTGTAAGTCTTTTGATTCTAGTACCGTAGGCCAAGGTAGTGAAGTACCGTTTATCTACCCCTTCGTTACCTTTGTCACTGTCTGAAATAAAAGAACCCGAGGTTTTAGTGACGTCTACCACTGACCTTGGTACTTTAATTTTCTGTGAACGAGGAACCTTCTTTTCGATACTGGTTGGATCTCTCACATAATTTTTCGTCTCTGTAATCAAACGGATGTTTCAGGCAGATCAGTTCCGATGACAAAAAGGTCACCAGTACATACCTACACTCTCAACCTGGTATTTCTTTCGACTCGCGGTTTATTAACTACGAAAACTTGACACCACAACCTATTCTGAGAACTCTCCGGGAACCTGACGTTCCTCTAGGTTGGTCAGGTAAGATTTCCTCTAGTCAGAACTTATAAGTAACCTTCCTGACTATGACTTCGACTCAAACCGATAGACTACGCTTCTTGACTGAGTAAACTTTTCTGGGACTACGACCCTTTCTAACTTTCGTCTTCCTCCTCCCCTACTGTCTCCTACTCTACCAACCTACCGTAGTGGTGGAGTTACCCGTGGTCAAACTCACTTGAGGCCCTCAACCACTTCCTGTCTCTCCGGACCACACGACGTCAGGTGGCCCAGCGTCTCAGTCTGTGCTGACTTGGTGACTGGTCGTTGTAGTAGCGCAGGATCTGACTTGGGATTCCCAGACCAGGTTCCTCTGGGTCAGTGGTTCTCCAGCCCGACCCGAAATTTGGCTCGGTCAGACTGAGGTCTCGGCGGAGGACCGTGTCGGAGAGTAAGACGCAGGACCTGGTCGTGGTCCCCTCTGTACTCGTTTCTCGTCTCCGTCTGGGGAGGGACGTCCAGGAAGGGAAGACCTCCTCCGCCCCGTCGTCTCGCTTCGGGGAGACCGGCGTAAGCCGGGGTCAGGGGGCAGGACACTGAGGTGAGCCACGGCGCCGACGAGCCCGACGAAGTAAGGTGCGACGCTTCTCGAGTCGTGTGGGCTCACCCCGAAGGACGGAGAGGGAGCTTCGCCCGTCGTCGTTTGAACCTGTCACTACACGGCGGTGAGGTCACAAAGTCGCCCCAGGTCCCGCTTAGTGCGGCGGCGGCGTGAAACGAGTCACGTCGTAGAAGGGATTCGCGGCGGAGTCTTTGTGACACCTCGTCCTTTATTACTTATTGACGGGTTCCCCTGTTTCGTGTCTACTTTTCGGGTCCCGGCGCCTCCCGGCTCCCTCCCCTCCGAGTCAGAGCTCCTCGGCCGAACAGGGTCCTCGGCCCGTCGGCTCGCTTCGTTCGTGGCGACCGGAACTCTCGCCGCAAAGTCTACGAAGAGCCCGAAGGACCTCTCCGCCGGTGAGGACGCGACCTGGAGGCCCGGCCTCTGGTGTCCCTTCCCAGGATCTCGTGGAAGGTAGCCTCCGCCCCGGGACCTGCTCGGTAAGACTGAGTGTGTAGGTTCAAGGGCGATGAGTCTCGGGAGGCGCCGAGGGCAGAGTGAGCCTTAGTTCCGGGTCCGGGGACGAGACGGGGCGTGCCGGGACATGCCGGAGCGAGCCAGTGAAGGGAGTCGGGGAGACTGGAGATGTTGTGACGAGGAAGGTGAGGTCGGGGTGCTGCCCAGCTCGTCTCCGGGCGGTGTCCCGGAAACGTGACTGCGTGTCGGTCGAGGGAGTGGAGGAGGTCTTAAACCGACTTTATAACTGCCCGAGAGGGTCACCGAGTCGACCACTTGGGAGGTCACGTCCTCTGTATTCTCTGAGTACAAGCTAGGGACCCCGCCCTTCTAGGGGACCGCCTCCCTCCCGTGTCGTTGGGGAGGTCAGAGGAACGGACCTCTTGGGGTGCCTGTCTCCTCGGACCACCCAGTGTGGGCGCCCCAGCGTCTCAGCCTGTGCGGACCCGTTGCACCGCCGTGTGTCGCCTGAGGGGTGAACTTCGGCGGGGAGGGAAAGGGAGAGATCGAGAAGAGGCGAGACAGGAAGCGGGTGGCGACGTGGAGCGGGAGGAGTGCACACACAATAGTGGTAGCAGTAGTAGACAGAGGGCGACGGTCTCAAAGTCGTCGCGTCTCCGTCCCTGAGACAAGGGTGTCCCACGGTCTGATATGCCCGAGTGTGCACGTCTGGGAGTCCAAAGACCCACCGTCCGCTCGGGAATCGCATAGGGCAGACACCCGGGCGGACGTGGGACGTATGATGCGCGGAAGACGCGTCAGAGTGTCGTTCCAAGAGGGTCCCCAAAACGTTTCTTATAAGAGACCGAACCTTCGGGTGCAGGGGTCTACCCAGCCTTGGACCCGAGACCCGGAGTCGGAGGGGCCCGGATTAGGGTCGAGGTGGTGGACGACGAGGCATTGGATCCCGCTCTGTCGAGCGGTCAGAGAAAGGAGGTGTTTCTCCTTTATGATGATGGTAGCAGGATAATCCCTGATAAATAATACAGGAAACACGTCTACCCCTTTGACTCCCACCTAGTTTATTCCCTTGAGGGCGACCCACCTGTCGACGACCCGGATCTTTAGTTTCGACTCTCCCCCGTCTTCCGTCTTCGTCCGACCCCGACTTGTGGAGTCAGGTGTCGCCTTCTCGAGGCAAGCCGTATGTCACCTTTCGTTTGAGCGGACCTGTTTCGTCTCGTTCTCGGGCACGGCCGGTGTTCCTGATTGGGATTGGAGGTTGTAGTCACGCCTTCCCAGAATCTCTGTGAGTTGGGTGTGAGGGTAAAGGTTTCCTCTCTCTCCCCAAGCCCCCCTCCGTGCGTGACCGCTAGTGTGTGCTCCACGGTCGCAGGTGTGACCCCAGACTCCTGCCCCAGTCGAGACGCACTGGAACAAGAGCAACAACGAACTAAAGACAATGTAAGTAAGTTGTCTGTCGGTCAAGAGTGGGTCGAGGTCTCAGTCGGCCCGAGGGACCTGAGGTCCCTCCGGTCGAGAGCCCTCTGCCACTTTTAAGGGTTGGGGCCCAGACGTAGGTTCCGTCGTCACGGTGAGTGTCTCGGTCCCCTCCGAGACACCCGGGGGTCCGCCCGCAGACGCGTGGCGGGTGCACAGACACCTTGAGTGTCGACGGCCTCCGCCCTCTCCGTCCGTCTCCGGTCCCCTCCAGGTCCGTGTAGACCGACCTCCGACAAGCCCCTGTACGAGTAGAGTGAACAAGTCTTCGTCACTAAAGATCGACCCTCCACTCCTTCTACCAAGTCGGACAGACTCAATGTTTGTTAATCTCTACCGTACAGGGATCCCGGACTGTCCTCTATATCCTGACCCAGGATCCCTCGTAACGCATAGTACTCTCCCCTTGTCTTGTCCCGGAGATCGGAAAGGAAGACGGAGGTAAGTCGGTTTGGCGACAAGTGGGTCGTGGCCCGCCCTGGTCCTCTCTGGTCTTTTTGTCCCCCACCCGTCACCCCCGGTCCGACTCCATCTGGTCCGACTCTTGTGAGCCTCGGGTGTAGGGAAATCTTTATGTCGTTGGGGTGCTAGGACCGTAGACTTCGACCCGTCGTCGTCGAGGCAAGTTGAGTCCCCATGGTCGACCCGAACAAACTGGGGAGTTCCCGTAAACCGTTGCAGACCACTGTAAAAAACTAAAAGCAATTGAACAGCCCCCGTACGAGGACCGTGGCTCACTCTAATCCCTACGGAGATTTGTGGGATGTTCCAAGACCTCTCGAGATGTTATTCCTTAATGGGTAAGGCCTGAAAGGGCCACCAGGTCACGGATCTTGAGGTGTGAGGGTTACGTTCCCCGCCCCCAAACTGGGGGACAGTCCCCTGATCTAGGGTATGCGGCGTTGTTGTCTAGGACGCACGGAGTCGATTCGGGACCACGTCGGTTTCCTTATTTATTTGTTTTTGTTTATAATTTTTTTCTTAATAGGTTAGGGTTTACGGTTGTCGCGACTCCGACTGTTCGGGACGAGATTCCTTTCTCTAAAGTTGGCCCTCAAGTTCCTGGGTATCGTCGGGTGCCTACGGGAAGGTCTTTAGGGTCGTCGGGGGACTTTAGTAATCGCTTTGAATTCTAGACCCATATACACACCTAAAAAGGGTGCACTAGTAGTAACTGGTTTTCAGAGTCCGGTCGTACCTCCGGTCCGTCCCACGACTTACCGTACTGACGAAATACCCACCAAGGGTCGGGGCCCGTACGTGTGTCATTCACCAACCATACATTACAAACCTACTTACCGTCCCCCAGGAATTGCTCTGGGTCTTTGTCAAAGGGAGAAGAGGTGGGGTCAAGACTCGGGTGGTCTTTCTTTCTGTCTCCTCGTCCCTCTCCGGTCGTGCAGTGGCGACCGCGGCGATTTCCGACTAAACCCTCGTCTTATGTCGAAAGGCACTCTCGGTTTGCCCGGCGAGTCACCCGGGGTCTTAATTCGTCTGGTTGGGTGGAACCGTGTCTGTTGAGCCACTCCTGTTCGGCGGGTGGAGGTTCGGGGCAGCATCCTTGTTTCGGGTGTAGATTTGACCGCTACAGGTTGTCTTTGCCTTGTGTTCGGAGTTGCAAATCACCGGCACTATTTTTGTGTTTTCTTGTATAAGTGAAATTCTGAAAGACAAATTGGGTTACCGAGGTTTTACACTAGTGAAATTATGTATTCGTTGTTGTTTTTTGTAAGCACTCTACAAAATGAAAGACAAAAGTATGCTCACGCAGAGTGTGACTGTCGTGTGGCGCCAAACCTGTCGCTGTACAGTTTACGATTAGTGGAGCACACCACCTCCGACGGCATGACCTGCCACTTTCGGAGTCTCCCAATTCCTTAATACGGACGAGGGTGCTGAGTTCGTCCTTTCTCCCCTCCCCTCTCTGACGGACTCCGGTTGAGTAGGCAGTCTATTCGTCGAGGTGGACAGGGCCCTGTCTCCCCTTGCCGGCTCCGTGCGCGCGATTCAACGAAATCGACTCAGGTTGAGAAACGTTGGGTACCCGACATCGGGCGGTCCGAGGAGACAGACACCGTAAGAGGTCCGGTCTTATGACTTCACCCAACGGTAAGGGAAGAGGTCCCTTAGAAGGGTTGGGTCCCTACCTTGAGTCTAGAAATGGAAGACTCGGTGGTTGGGTTTTACATGTAATTAATTCACTGAAAAAGTATTTTCCTTTATAACCTTAACCTCCACGTGTGGAGAACTTACCTATGTACCGACCTACCTACTAATTGTTTGTCTACTACACTTCAGTCCCGTTCGGCATTGTGTGGTCTCGTCCGTCAGCTGAAGATGGGAATTTTCGATGTTTACAGTTTACGACGTACTTTAGTGAATATGCATCTTTAGATTTGATACCGTGTTTACTCGAATGGTCACTCTGTCTTTGTCTGGGTGGCTGTGACTTTCTTCTAACCACCGACGGTTCTCCCTCCCACCGTCCCTGCCCTTCCCACCCCTCAGACCCCAGTCGTCTATATGTGACAATGTATACCTTTCCTGTCGGTCGTCCAGGAGGAGGAATAAATCGTGTCTCTTGATATAAGTTATAGGACACGCTTTGGCATTGCCTTTTCTTATGTTTTCTTACACACACACAGATGTGTGTGTTTGTGTACATCATATATGTTGACTCGGCGAGACGACATGTCATCTTTGAGTGCGTAGTAACACTCGTCGATACGAGGTCATTCTCTTTGGAAATCTCTGTCTTTTCGGTGGCTACAGTTTAGGGGTCCTTCCTCGTGGCACGAAGCCACCGTGATACGCGATACGGAAACAACAATTTCTGGCCTTGGGTTGACAGTGAAGTTGTTTGAAGACGTCCACCTCCTTTACTATTACAGGTGTAGTGTTTAGATGTACCATAGTTAGTATATATTTATTGTCCGTTGTATAGACGACGACGACGACGACGACGATTCAGCGAAGTCAGCACAGGCTGAGACACACTGGGGTATCTGCCGTCGGGTGGTCCGAGGGGCAGGGACCCTAGGAGGTCCGTTCTTGTGACTTCACCCAACGGTAAAGGAAGAGGTCACGTACTTGCACTTTTCACTCGGTCTTTCTTTCTGTGGTTATGTCATATGATTGTGTATATATACCTTAAATCCTTCTACCGTTGCTGCTGGGACATACGTTCTGTCCTTTTTTCTGCGTCTACACATATTGCCTGAAAACCTGAGTCTCCCTCTCCCTCTCCCACCCTACTAAACCCTCTTACCCTTAAGATTGTACATATGACAGTACATTCTTAACTTAGCGGTCAGGTACAGACTGCATCCCACGTCGAACGAACCCCGACCACGTACCCCTACTGGGTCTCTCTACAACACCCCTCCCTCCACCCTCCCCCCAAGTACAAACCCTTGTGTACATTCTTAATTTCTAAAATTTTAATTTTTTTTTTTTTTTCTTTCACTTTTCACTTTCACTTAAACGAGTCAACACAGGCTGAGGATCGTTAGGGTACCTGACGACGGGTCGTCCGAGGAGGCAGGTACCCTAAAAGGTCCGTTCTCCTGACCTCACCCCACGGTGACGGAAGAGGTCCGTTGTATAGATGATGTACCGTCTGTCGTCCTGGGAAGTAACTCTCCCACTCGATATACACGTCTGTCCGAAGATAATCGATAACTGACGAGACAAAGGTCATGGACCGTGTATCATCCACGAGTTATTTATAAACAACTTAATTATTTAACGGATTAAATGAGTTTCCCGAGTCTCTCCAACTCATTGAACGGGTTTCAATGTGACGAGGGTTTACCATTTTGGACTTGATATTGGGTCCGCAATACCTCCAGTTTCAGGTAGGTAGTAAGCGGAGAATTGGCTCACTATGTCCTTTTAGTGTCAAAGGGTGGATAAGAAGTACTCGTGCCGCGGCCCGGTCGGGACCCCTACTGCGCACGGTCTGTCAATGCGTCGTCTTCAGGGTCCGGTTCCACCAAAGAGGTAAAGAGGTCGAGTCTGAAGACGTGCTACGAGAGTAGAAGTCCCCTTTTCGTTTAAGTGAACTTGATTTTATTCGTCTCGAGTACTCTCGGTCGACAGTTTAAAAGTCCCTAAAGCTCTGGGTCGACAAAATTGTATCAGTAATAAATTTTTAATTTGAGATGTTTGAGTGGTACCTTATTTGACGTACTTCTCGTTTCTGTCGTGCAAGGGGTTTGATTGGCGCAGTGTTGATACTGACACGAGGTGACAGAGGCCAGACTTCCAGAGGTTCGGGCAGCAAGACCACACTACTTCGACGAAAGACTGCTGTAGCAGGACGAGTAGAGAAGGTCGAGGTGGAAGTTTCTAAGGTGGGGAGACACTTCGACCATCGAACGTTAGTCCGTATCACCCTCTCAAATGTGGCACCTTTGACCGTTGGTGATGGTTGGACAAGGACGAAAATAATCCCAGGGCCTCTCTGACAAAAGTGTGTCAATAGTCGTAAATGTCGGAACCTACACCGGCGTTTGGTTTCCTACCGATATGTTGAGAGGTGATGTGTGGTCCTACTGATTCTCTTTCGTAGGAGTGAGTTTTCCCTGTAAAGTGACGTCCTTTATCGTGGTTGAAACCGTAAAAACTCGGAGGGACACCCTCCATCTTTTAAGTTACGTCAAAGGAAAAACCCCAGGTCGCCGGAACGAGTAGAGCTGTCCCCCCGGAGGCACTGGTGTCCTAGGTCCATTTCTTGAAAGGGTCTCTATAGGTCGAGGGAACCCTTTACAGTTGCGGCTCGGGGGAGACCAGTGACGATGGGTGCAGTCTCGTCCGGGAGGACAGAGATTGCTCGCTGACCGTACTGCGGGTGCCGAAGGAGGACCCGGGGGACTCTACTTCAACTAATCCGGCGTCGGAGGGCAGGTGTGGCGTGCGAGCAGCGGCGACGAAGTCCCAGAGACGACCCACACAGTTATTGAGCTCACCTCTGCTACGTTTCATCTCTAGTCTTCATTTCTTCAGTCCGAACCCTCGTACGGACAGGGCCGGCCGGTGGAGTCGACACACGGCTCTCAGATCCTCCCAGAGCCCAGGCAGAACGTGAGGGAGGAGCCACCTCGACCTGTGGACACCTCAGAGTCCACGGTCCACGTGTGCACGCACGAGTCAGTGAAGGCACCGAAGGCTGTGCGCCGCTTAGGTGTCCGGCATCGGGTGGTCCGAGGAGACAGGCACCCTCAAAACGTCGTCCATGCGACCTCACTCGACGGCAAAGGAGGAGGTCTAGGAGGGCTGGGTCCCTAGTCTTGACGCGGAGGACGCAGAGGACGGCACATCCACCTAAGAAAATGACGACTCGGTGGCTGCTTCGGGTCCATACACGACCCGTGGAATTTCTATGAGAATGAATTGATGAAATGTACCATCCATAGTAGTTGAGGGAATTGGATGGTCCGCTACCTCCGAACCCCTCCAACTCACAGGAAGGGTTCCAGTTCGTCAGTCACGTTTCGACTCCGGTGTTAATGTCGGGAGAGAAACCGACGTCTCCGTTCATGCGACGTGAGCGGACTTTGTCAATGGGATCTCATTTGGAACCTCACTCATACTAAAGTCGTTAGTCTCAACTCCTCCTCCGACGGCCACCTACTACATCTGCTCGTACTTGAGTTTCTCCGTCCTTTGTTACCCCTAGTCGTCTCTTGTGACTTATGGGTCTCCAAGCGTGTCTACGCACCCAAGTGCCCCTCCCCTCTTGTGCACTGACGTCTCTTCGCCACTCTTTCGTTCTCACCGGTCCGCCGGTCCACACTCCTGCCGGCGCCTCGTCCCCTTCCACCTCCGGCCTGCCCGTCCGACACTTGTCGTCTGCCGCGAACCTTCCTACCTACCCTCCTACCTGTCACTCACCACCTGCCTATACCCTTCGCTACTTACTTGCCTACCCCTTTTCTTTCTTCCCGTCCCTCCCTGCGTCGCTCCCACCCACTGCCTTCTTACCCATCCGTCCACCTTCCCACCAATCACTGTCCGTCCGCCCACCCACGCGTCCGACTTGTCGACGGGCTACCCATAATTGTCCTCGCACGTCTTCCCGATTCGCACCTGGGCTCGGTCACCTTATAACTCTTACGTCCGTCCTACCCGCTATCTTCTCCCTTGGGTCCGCCCCCGGCTTACTCGGTCGCCCACTACCACCCCTCGCCGAGCCTTCCCGAAAGACCCGGAAACCCGACTCACTCACTGCCTACTCACTCACTCACTCACTCACTGCCTAACCCACTCACTCCCTGCCTACTCGTCGACACTCTCGCACGCCTGCCGTAGCACTACCTCTGTCTCTTCCTTCCCCCTCGTCTGCACTCCCGGTTCTCTCCCTCCGAGGGGGCCGGCGCCCGCGGGCCTTTCCGGGTAGAGTCTCCGTGAAAGACTCCCGGGGCCCCTTTCTCAGCGTGGGTCTGCCCCTGGCTCCTGGTTGGCCTCTGCCGACTGTGTTCTCTGTCCGTCGGTTCGACAGAGTCTCCGAGTCGGGCCCGTCGGGGGGACTCTGGGACCACCTCCCTTAGGACGGGGACGGGGGTGGGGGAGGAGGGTGAAGGGCGCGGACGGACGTGGGGACGAGTGTGTCGGAAAAGAACCGTTCTCCAAGGGACGTCAGCTCGCCACCCCGGTCGGGCAAACTGGAAGAGACAAGAACCTGTATTAGCGACAAGAGGGTCTATTGGCGAAACTTTGCTGCGGCGGTAGTGTGTGGCAGGGCGATAAACCCGGGTAAACAGACTCTCGTCGGGACAGGACCTCTCGTCCCCAACGTTGCCTTCTCGGAGCCCCCACAAAAGAGAGAGAAGAGGGTCCGTGGTCCGAACGGAATTGGGAAGGGCAGAGACGAGACCCGTTGTACCTCGAGTCCTGTAGTCCGTCTGCCCGGGAGGCCCGTCCCTGGTCTGTAGAGACCTCCGTGATCGTCGGCCTCCCGAGTCCGCACCTAGGCCCGTGGTGCGACCCGGCCTCTTTGCAAGACTCCCCGCCCCTCGTCCATCTCCACCCTTCCCTGTGGGTGCCGGTTTCGGTTCTCGACACGTCCACTTCCCTTCTCGGACTTCGTCCCGGTGCTCTCTGGGTCCGCCGTTCAAGGTTTCGCTTCTGACTGGGACCCGCCCGAGCTAGGGACCTTCCACCCAATCGCAGTGCTCGTAGGACCAAGGGGGAACACCGCACGTCCCGCCCCTTGCACACCTCTCGAGGTTCCGTGCCCTGGTGCCAGCCTTCTGGGCTTGCTGAGACGGGTCTTTCCCGTGAAGGAACCCTGGGCTTCTTGGTGCGGAGATTCGGTCTTCTCGGGGTGGTACCTCTGGACGCAGTTAAGAGTTTTCCCCACTTCCGTGTCTGTTCGGGCTCCTCTCCTGGGGTCGAAGGGCTAAGGTGAGGGTGCCGAAGGGTGGGTATCCGCCACGAGGGTCCTCCCGACCCTGGGGGCGGGTAGGTCCTCGAGAGATCCTGGTCGGACGACCCTTGTGACGGAAACCTTAAAGGGTCCGAATGTGGACTTAGGACCGGGTTAGCGATTCATCGACGCACTGACTCCTTTCACTGAATTGGAGAGACTCGGACAAAAGAACAGACGTTTCACTGTCATCGTCAGTGTGAGTGAGTGTCCCGCCCGCTATTACGTGTATTGACCGTGTCGTAGGTTCCGTCTCCTCGACGAGTGACTCACTTTTACGCTCCTTGTCCTGTGCGCCACTGGGAGGGTGCAGGGTCGGGACGAGTGATCTCGGACTAGAGGACGGTGTGGCCTGCAACCCAGGACCGGGAGAGGGAAGGGTGACCGAAGGTAGACCGAGTCGGACAGTGTTATTGACACGAGTAGTCGAGGTGGAACCCTGGGTTCGGTGTGCACCACCCCGGACCTTAAAGGCACTCTAGTAGCTTTTTCGTTCTCTCAAGGTCTTTTTGTAGATGAAGACGAAATAGCTGATGCGGTTTCGGAAACTGACACACCTAGTATTGTCTGACCTTCTACAAAGTTCTCTGCCCTTGTGGTCTGGTTGGATGGACGGAGGACTCCTTACTTCCGCCCTCCTCTTCCCCTGCCGTCTTCCACTCTACCGACCTGCCGTAGTGGCTGCACCTCGTGCACTCAGACTCACTCGAGGTCCTCAACCACTACCTGTCCCTCCGGACCGCACGACGTCAGGTACCCCAGTGTCTCTCACCCTGTGCTGACTCGTTGACTTGACTTGACCTCAAATTTGTCTGCCTTTCCTGGGTTCAGTACTCAGGAAACCCAGTCCGTCGGACCTCCAGTGCCGGTCTCTCTGGGTGGTTCCCTCCACGCAGTCCGTCGCAGGTCGGGAATTCGACCGACTGGTAGATGTTTCTTCCCCGAGGGTCGTCGAACGAGCCGAGGGTCAGGGGGAGGGCTCTGGGAGCCTCGAAGGTTCGGAGAGGACGGGAGACGTCGAGGACAGACAACGGAGTTACGGACCGACGTGACAAAGGATTGTGAGGCCGAAGACCGTCAGACCGGACTGAGGTCAAAGGTTAGACAGACGTAACTGGCACGGCAGTCCACTTGCCTTTGCTGGCTCCACCGTTGCGTGCCTCACAAGGACTGCCCCCCGTGCGCCCGAGGGTTTGGGTCTCCGAAGAGGTAGTGTTCGACCCGGGAGGCACCCGTAGAAGGCAGAGGGGATTAATGGAAGCAGTGTGGAAAGGCAAATCCGCACAGGAGAATGAAACTTCTTTAGTCGGGAGGACTTGGCGAACCGAGTCGGCGGGTCCTCTCCACGCCCCTCTTCGTCACTCCGGGTTTTTCCGACTCTAGGAGGTCCTAGAGTCTTTCTTGGATCTTTCTTCGGGTTCAGTAGTTTCAGATCGGAGCCCCAAGAGGAGGACGTCCTTCGGGAGGTACTAAATTTGGACGGGTTTATTCTAACCTCAACGATGGTACTAAACCCGTGAGTGTCGGTTAGTGACATGAACCCCGATGGACTCATAATTGAGTGAATCATTAGAGGGGTATACACCACTCTTTTATCCGAGTCTCTCCGTTCCATTACATAAGTTCCAGCATGTTGAACACACTCCAACCCATCCCTAAGGTTGGTCTAAGGTTTCGGACACGAGAGGGGTGGTCCGGTGCAACGGGCACAGTGAGGAACTACCTCCCCGGAGAAAGACACAAACTTCACCCAAAGAGTCACTGCCTTTTGACAGTTTCAAAAGATGGTAATAAGATAGTAGAGGTACTCCGTCCCCGAGAGGTGCCCGGTCCTAGGGACCGGCGTGGTCTGGTCCTCGAGGAGCTCCCACCCTCGACACGGAGAGGAGAGTCTGACCCTTCGACGTGGAGGGGTAGTCTGGTCGAGAGACGTCTCCCCTCGATACGGGGAAGTGGTCTGACCTCGGGGTCGCGAGGGAGGGGTGGGTCGCGACGGGACGAGCTCGACGGACGACGGCGGGGGCGGACAGTCAATGCGGGGGAGGCCCGTAGACCGGTGGCCACGATAGAGAAGGGGCTCCGGGGGAGGACCCCGAAGAGAGAAGCTCTATTCGTCGTGCAGGCAGTAGAGTGTTTGTCCACGGTAGGTGCCGGTACGGGTCGGAGGTGGTCGGCCTCGTCTTCCTTTAGGTGGGGGAACCAGCGTCGTCGTGTCGGGTACGAGGGCGGTCCAGGATGGGGCCTTCCGCCGGGTCTCGGGTGCGGACCTCGGCCGGTGCCCGTCTCCCAGCCTCCGAGCGGACGCGGCCGAGGTGGGGATCCCTCGTCTCCCCCCAGGGGCGACGGTGTGACTGGGACGAAGTCTGGGGTGAAGCTCAAGGTAAGGGTCCGAATTGACTGGTCGACGTACCACAAACCGCTCAGAGGGGAGATAAACCGGGGGTTTGGAGGCAGGGGCGGAACCGTGACGGGGGCGGTGAGCCGTCAGACCCTCAGGGGTAGACGTCTCCCCTTTACTGTCGGGCAAGTGGGAAGGGGAGTGCCCGACGGCGTCTCCTACCTGGTTCGGGGCCAGTCCACCGGTCTCGGAGGAGGGTCCGACCCTCCGGTCGGAGGGACACGGGGTCCGTCTGCGAGACGCGTCCACTCCGTCCTCCGGACTGACAATCCTATCGTGGGTCCCCAGTACGGAGGCAGAACATAGGACCCAGAAAGAGTGCGTGACCTCAGTCTATAAGAGCTTAAGTTTAGGACGGAGACTATAGATACTTTCGTATTTTACAAATATTGGGAACTGGACGACAGGGCGAAGGTCTTAGCTAGGAGTCTGTAATTTCGTGGTAATTGCTACCCGCAGGGAACGTCCCATCGATAGTGTCCTAACATTCTCGTCTTTGGAACTTTGTCGTCCCTCCTCGTAAGTTTCCTGTCTCACTTGTGACCTCTAGTACGACAGTCGGTGAGTTTTGGACATTTTCGGCATCGGATATAGGTAGCGTAACTGGACTCCACAGGTCTTATGTAAAAGTTCGTTTTCCTATGGTAATTCCTTTTTGTGCAATTTCCTTGTCAATGTCCTGTCGTGCCGACGTACGACGTGAGGGGGTCACAGAGAGACACGCACACCCGTGTAGACATACATAAATGTCCAGACGTTCGTGGTGACTTCGGGGTCTGCCCTTCGGTTGCACTCCCTGTCTTTCTCTTTCGTTTCGTTCCGTCAGATTAGTATGAGGTGTATGTAATCGCAGACAAATTTGACAGAATTACTCCTGTACAAATTTTTTGTTTCGTTGCCCTTAAAAATTTTGAGGGTAGAGGCAGCGACTAAATGACACCCTGAACTCGTATGGTGAGACTGCTCGGAGCCAAAGAAGTAGAAGTTGTACTTTAGACGTTGCCGACGGAGTTCTAAGTGACCCGCCTAGCTTCTCTAGTGCCGTGTCTCGTCCAGGCAGAGGGGAGACGTCCTTCACCCTCCCCCCTTTCCCTTCCAGTGTGGACACGTGGGTCGCCGGGTCGAGGGTGTCCTGGTAGAGACATTGACTCCACCCCATCTGAGACGGAAGTAGGGGGACGGTGGGAAGGGGCCGACAACCTTTCCGATTCGGTCGGAGGTAGTAAAACGTCGTCTTACTGGATCTGTTTACGGGTAGGACGAGACTCTAGGTCACCCGTGGGGGTGGGGCCCTTTTCTGTCAATAGAGGGTGACCGAAGGATCCGCACGTGGGGCGGGGGTGGTATGGATCGGAGGGACTCTCCGGACCTCACTGAAGTCCCTACCCGTCCGAGACGTCACCCCGGAGACCTATCACGGACTCACTCCCCCTCCTGTCCCGAGAATCCGTTTGTAGCGAACATTGTGACTGCGTATGTCGAGACGGGGCGTCTCGAGTGGACTCTACAGACTTTGGTCGGTCTCTAAGGTCTTCGCGAAACGTTTGTGTCGAGCACGTCCGACGACGGGAACCCCTTGACCCCAATTGAAGACCCGAAGACGGACCTCTTCGTCCGTCTCTAAATCACCTAAGGTGGTCCCTCCCCGGAAGGGACCGCCGAGTCTGTCATTTCTTAGACGGACGTCACGTCCTCTGGCCCCAAGCTAGGGATCCAACCCTTCTACGGGACCTCTTCCTTTACCGTCGGGTGAGGTCGTAGGAACGGACCTCTTAGGGGACCTGCCTCCTCGGACCGCCCAATCCCGGTCACCCTAGTGTCCCAGGTTGTGCTCATTCCCTGACTGTGAAAGTGAAAGTCGTCCCTCCCCCTTCCCTCCTTCTCCTCCCCTCGTCTCTCCTCCGGGCTTAGCTTGAGGACCTCTGGACTCTTGGACACCGACGAGGACCCCTCCTCGCTCGGGCGGCTCGCGGGCGACCTGCGGCGGGGGGCGCCTCCCCGGGGCGCTCCTGACTACGACTGGCGTCAGTGTGCTACGGCGGACGGCGGTGGCGCTACGGAGGCCTTGGGTAGCGGGACTCCTCGTCTCTCCCTGGTGTCGGGACTCAGCTTGGTTTGCACTTGAGCTTTCCTGACTTAAATGAACGTCAACAGACTCTAATGTAAAAGACGGGAGTCCGTCTTTCCCTCGAACCCTGGCTTTAGGACAAGTCACTCTCTTTTTATTTCAATGGTACAAACCGTGTGGTGTGATCCGTCGAATCTCTAAGGAGAAGGGATGTGTCGGGGGCCTAGACGTTTGTTGTCTTTCTCAACGGCCCGTTCCTCCGTGGGGTCTGGGGGTGGGAGAGTTGCAGGGGGTACAGGGTGCCCCTCCAAGGCCTTTCAAACTTTTGACGAGGGGGGGCGGGTCCCCTTCCCCACACCTCGCCTCCTACCGACGTCCGGCGGGTGGGAACGAGAACCCTTCGGGGAGAAAGGGGTGCAAACTCAACAGTGGTGTCTAGTCTCGTCTACCGCCGGGGCCCCTGACAGGGTCCTCGTCCTGAACCGCTCGCGTGCAGGCGAGTCTTGGACCCCTCCTGCACGGCCCGAGGATACCGTCGGCCTACGACACCCAGGGGTCCCGACCTGTCGAGGCGGAGCCACGATAACTTGAACCCCGACTGGTAAGACGTGACACCCCGAAAGGACACGTAGTATCCTCCGCCAGTAGTCGGGGAGACCGGAGAGGGGGGTCCGGACATCGTAGCGGGTCGGAGGTCACTATTGGTGTGCAACGGTCCACTGGGGCCCCTTGGTTCAGGAGGGACGGGGTCGAAGGGACACGACTCGTAGGGACGAGATTTGCCAGGGAGACCAGAGGACTACCAAAAGATCTTCCAAGAGGTCCAGTCCCAACGAGTGGATTCGGGGAGTCTTGGGACCATGGGTCAGTGAACTACTTTAGGAAGTCTGTCCACCCTTGCAGACCCAGAGCCGGTCGGGTACACTAATACACTCCCCTTTGACGGGGCACCTGGACCGGTAGACAGGGTCCTTTGAGGACGTACCTTGGTTCACGATAGTCTCGGTCGTACCCCGGGCCCCGTCGTCGGTGAGGTCCCTGTGTGTCCTCTGTTTCCGGTTCCGGCCGTGAGGCTGGGAGTCCCCTCCCGACCACCCTCCTCTCCGGGACTACTCAAACCCCCCCAGAAAGGTCGGGGAGGGTCCCGGGTCCTCTACTCAGAGAGTCGTAGCGGGTCGTCGGTCCGTGACCACGACACTCCTTCCGGGGGTCGGGACCGTCGGGTGGGTCACACTATCTTCCCTGCCGCTGCGTTGGGGTGTCCGAGGTTCTTCGGACTAGACCTCTTCGACTCACCCCCTCTCCGGTCGGCTACCCCCTCTCTGTACCCGCCGGTGTGCAGACTCGACCGGCAGTCCTAGGCGGCGCACCGAGGTCCGAGGGCGGACGGGCGGCACGAGGGGTGGCTTCGGTCGGTCCTCGCCGCGCGCCGTGTTCTCGACTCGCGGCCCGAGTCGGAGCGGAAGGTGTCCGCTGGGGCCGTCGGAGCCCCCGGGTCGACGCGCGAGACGTTCCCCCTGGCTCTACTGGGTCTGGGTTCCGAGCCCGAGGCCCCCTTACAGTCCCTCTTTCCACACACGCAGTAAGAACCCAGACTATTCTTGATCCTTCCCCCTCGGCACCCCATGTCCCTTATGGACTAGAGTCTGGCTGTAGAGGGAACTCGATGGACCTACGGGAAGTCCTAGCGATTGAGTGGTGTGGGGGTTCCTGCACGCGTGAGACGGAAGTTTGGACGGGGAGGCGGTCGGAGTGGCAGCGCCCCACCTCGGTGGAGTTCGGCCCTGGGGTCGACTCTCGTCGTCGATCGGGCGCCGGTAGGGGAACGGGTAGTGAGAGGACAGGTCGGCCCATGGTCCAGGGCGGTTCGGGGCAAGAGTGTGTGGAGAGTGGAGATCGAGAGACGGAGAGGGTGTGGGTCATGTACGGGCTCGAGGACACGACCGTGACCGTCGGAAGGGCCGGAGGTCCTTCCTACGTATTGTGTCTCACCTCTTTGACGGACCCAAGTGTTGGATCGAAGTGGTATTCGATGATCAACGCCCTATGTCTTGTTCAAAGGGTTGAAAAGAGTTAAATGAATAGAAATTTTAAACGTATATTAATAATCTCTTTGTGTTTAGTTTCGATGTCACTCCAAGGTCCAGTGCGTTACCAGTCTTGCCGGTCGTAATCTATCACATGTTTATTGTCTGCGGCCTCCCCCACACCTCTTGTCCCTCGCGAGGGTGTGACGACCACCCCTACGTTTGACCACGTCGGTGGTCCCTTTCAGGACACCTCCAAGGAGTCTTTGATTTGTGTCTCGACGGTATACTAGGCCGAAGGGACCCCCGAGTCCACCATTTCTTAGGCGGACGTTACGCCCTCTGGAGCCAAGCTAGGGACCCAGCCCTTCTAGGGGACCTCCTCCCGTACCGTTGGGTGATGTCATGAGAACGGGTCTCTTAGGATACCTGTCTCCTCGGACCACCAGACGTTATGTACCCTAGTGTTTGTCAGCCTGTGTTGACTCGTTGATTCGTGGGTGTTTGTGTGTGTTAGGGGGAGGATCCGTATATAGACCTGTTTTGACATGAAGTATTTGTATGTACATCGGGATACAAGTATTGTCGTGCCAAATGTTGTCGGTCCTGTACCTTCATTGGATTTGCAGGCAGCTGTCTACTTACTTGCCTCTACTACGCCATATGTACACAGTCAAGTCAAGTCAACGAGTCAGAACTGACTGAGACGTTGGGGCACCTGAGGTCGTGCGGTCCGGAGGGACAGGTAGCGGTTGAGGGCCTCGAACGAGTTTGGGTACAGGTAACTCAGTCACTCCGGTAGGTTGGTAGAGTAGGAGACAGCAGGGGAAGAGGAGGGCAGAAGTTAGAAAGGGTCGTAGTCCCAGAAAAGTTTACTTAGTCAAGAAACATAGTCCGCCGGTTTCATAACCTCAAAGTCGAAGTCGTAGTCAGGAAGGTTACTTATAAGTCCTGACTAACGGAAATCCTACCTGACCAACCTAGAGGAACGTCAGGTTCCCTGAGAGCTCTCAGAAGAGGTTGTGGTGTCAAATTCTCGTAGTTAAGAAGCCACGAGTCGAAAGAAATATCAGGTCGAGAGTGTAGTTATGTACTGATGACCTTTTTGGTATCGAAACTGATCTGCCTGGAAACAACCGTTTCGTTACAGAGACGAAAAACTATACGATAGATCCAACCAGTATCGAAAAGAAGGTTCCTCGTTCGTAGAAAATTAAAGTACCGATGTCAGTGGTGGACGTCACTAAAACCTCGGGGGGTTTTATTTCAGACAGTGACAAAGGTGACAAAGGGGTAGATAAACGGTACTTCACTACCCTGGTCTACGGTACTAGAAGCAAAAGACTTACAACTCGACATTCGGTCGAAAGGTGAGAGGGGAAAGTGAGAGTAGTCCTCCGAGGAATCGAGGAGAAGTGAAATCAGGAAAATTCAGTGAAACGGCGTGTAGTCTTCACTTGTGTTGTAACATGCAGTTGCTACGAAGTTAATTTTTGATTTTAATTTAATCGTGTCATTGTCGTGGGTGTAATATCCCGACAAGTCTCCTGACTCACATATACTTCTGTAGCATTGACACGGACTGTGTGTCATTTACTCGTCATTGACCGCTGAGGATAGAAAGGAGTCAGGTAGGAGAGACTACGTCGACCTCGCTAGCAGGATTAGACGTTTAGACGGGAGTAGAGGGTACCTTTCACGAAGGGTGATCTGGGAAGTGTCGACCCTAAGGTGAATCGTGAACATAATCGATAGTTGACGACACATTGTTTAATAGGGTCTTCCATCGCCGAATTTCGTTACTCTTTGTAGCTGCTAGAGTGGGTCCCAGACCCACAAAGGTTGAGGTCCAGAAAGAACTTCGACGTCAGAGACACAGCTTACCCCGCCACCGGTAACCGTCCGAACGTACCCCGACTTCCTAGGTGAAGAGACTGCCAAGTGAGTGTACCGACAACCGGCCTCCGGAGTCGACGAGTGGTGTCCCAGGAGGGGCTTCCCGACGGACTCTACCACCGCCCGAAGGGGCGTCCGTTCACTGGGGTCTCGTCTTCCCTTCGGGGGCACGGAAAGTCCTAGATCGGAGTCCTCACTGGACGGTTCTGAAGACGGGAAAGGAAGTCCTTATGTGTGGTTCGGGTCATGCCACACCCTCTCCTGATGTGTCCCGTCCTATGGCAAAACATCCAACCGAGGGCTCGGTGTGGGGAGGGGGTCGGGCGTTGTGAGTCCGCTACGACGACCTTGCCCTGGGCGACGTAAGGGACCGTGACGGGAACGGTTCGGAGACGCGAAGGTGTGTACGGCAAGGGAGACGGACCTTTAGGAAAGGAAGTGTAGAGTCGGACCGGTTCCAGATGAGTGCAAAGTTCTAAGTCTATTCCTGGAAGAAAGATCTTTTAAAGAGAATTAAGAGAATTTTCTAAGAAGACTTTCTTAGACGGACGTTACACCCTCTGGGCCAAAGCTAGGGACCCAGTCCTTCTAGGGGACCTCTTCCCTTACCGACGGGTAAGGTCATAAGAACGGACCTCTTAGGGTTCCTGTCTCCTCGGACCGCCCGATGTCAGGTGCCCCAGCGTTTCTGAGTCTGTACTGACTCGCTGACTGTGCGAGTGAAGGTGAAGTGGCACAAGATTCGTAGCCATGATTTACGAAGTGTACACCATTGCGTAACCAGAGGATTGTCGAGGTGTCACATCCATAATTAAATGTCTACCACCTTGACTCCGAGTCTCTTTCATTGAACGGGTTCCAGTGGGTCGACCATTCTCCGTCTCAGGTCTCAACTGGGGTCGACAGACTGAGAATCGGTAATAATTGTGTCACAGCCGAGAGAGCGAACTGGTATTTGAGGTCCTCCCTACCTTAAAACTGACTAAACAGAGACATAAAGGTCCCGGATCCTGTAAAGGACCTAGTATTGACTCTTCTTTCCCGAATTCTTTCTCCTTGTTTCTTTTCTTTGCTTCCCTCCCTCCGCAGTCCGGACTACCCACTCCTGAGTTCAGTCCTCCGACTCGTCCGCCGGACCCAGGTGGGCCCAGGTCAAGTGGGAGGAGGGTCCTCTGACACCCTAAGGGTTCCGGGGCCCGACAAGAGACTAGGGGAGGGGACCACCCTCTCCCTTTCGCGGGACGGAGTAGTGTGTGCCGGGACGTCTGAAAGTATCCTGACCGAGAAGTAAAAATACAGACGAGTCTGTGAACAAGATAATTTCTTTATTAAATTAATTGAGGTTCTTTACGTTAATTAAAATTAACAAGTACTATTAAGTAACAAATTATGGGATAATTATTAATAATTTTTTAGGTTTACGGGTCAACGACAGGATATTTTCCTATTAATTTGTGAGCATACCCTCTGTGAAGTGAAAGTTCCCGAAGTTGTTGTAGTAAAGTCGGAGGCCTCGTGTCGAAGGCACTGAGTTGGACTTGACACGAGTACACCTCCGAGGGTTTCCACCGCTGAAGAAGCAAGAAATCTAAGTAAAATGGAACCTCTTCCTGCCCCACCGGGTCTTCGATCGTTTCTCGAAAGGTCGTCCACCTCTCGACGACGGAGCCCCACCCCCGACCCCTTTGCACTTCAAAGACTCAGGAGGAGATTCGTCCCGTCGGACAGGACTAGAGCAGTGTGTCGTGGAGACCCTGGAACCTACCCGTCAAGTCAATCCGTTACCCGTGTGTAAGCGTTCGTCCCTTTTACTGCGGGCCCACTTCCAATGTAAGACCTTCGTTCCCAATCTGACACCTACCTACCTACCTACCTACCTACCTGTTCATCTACCTACCTACCTACCTACCTACCCATTTACCTACCTACCTACCTACCAATCCACCTACCTACCTACCAATCCATTTACCTACCTGACTACCAACCTACTACCTATCTACCTACCCACCCAATTGTTTGTTTACTAATTCGTTTAAGACACGAGACTTCTACGTATTGAACTCTCAACGTTACATTCAAAATAAACCCCGTTTTACTCCGACGTCGGGCCTTCCGTCGTAGAACCTCTCGGAACTCTCCGGCGTGACTTCTTTTATATCGGCCCATCTATTTCGTTCTTAATCGTCCCTCCTTACGAATAATCGGTCTGTCCGGTGCTTTCCGAAAGACTCCTCCACTGAAAACAGGACTCTAGACATAAAGCTGTGTCTCAGGTAGAATGTTTCTAGCCACCCTTTAATAAGATCCGTCTCCCTTCTCGTTTACGTTTCTGGGACCTTGCCCCCTTCGGTCTTCAAAAACTCTCTATAGTCCCACCTACTTCACCGCACCCGTCTCTGCCCTCCTCCTACCACCGACTGCTCCGTCCCCTCCTTCGACCCCTGCGCTGACGCGTTCTGGAACACCCAGTGCCCAGTCGTTTGGGGTCCGGCCCCGGTTTAGGTCGGTGACGGAAAGGACATTTATTTCAAAATAACCTTGTGGCGGTGCAGATAGACAGGTGGACCCTTGACACCGTCGGAAACACGAAAAAAAGAAGAAGAACCGTACCAAAGTTGTCTCTGGTATACCAGGTGTTTTGGTTTTTATAATGATAGACCAAGAATGTATTTTCCAACAGCTGAGGACAACTTCCCTAAAATAAGATTGACGTCCCCTTGGGGGTCTCTCAAGATTCGTCCCTCACAGTACCAGATTAAACATAAAAATTTGGAAGCGAGACCGTCGACCCACCTCTCTTCCGACCTCCCCGCCACCCGAACCCCAGACCCGAGACAATTGCCTCCCAGTGAGGTAGTCTCCGGTCCACCCCTGTCGTCCGGGGTCCTCGGGGCGGCGAAAGGCCCCTCTCCTCTGCCCTCGACGGTGTTCCCGACCCCGGTGCCTCTTTCCCAGACTCGACCCTCCAGAAGTCTTCGAAGTCGACCGTTCGAAGAACTACCTGACTTTAGGTGGTCTGAGATGGGGCTTCGACGGAGTACTCCCTGACTATGCACTGCAAAGGGGTCAGACCCCGAACCGCAGGGTAATGACTGTCACCCCTCCGACCGGGTCTAGAGGTCCCCGGGCAAGTTGAACTGGAAGGACTCACGGAACCAGGCGGACCCTTCGACTCAGGTCTCGTCAGTAAGGTTGGGAACCAGGTTGGTACGGAGGGTGGTGGAGGACGGACGGCACCCTCGGCCTCCTGTCTCTCCTCGTCCGACCCGTCCACCCCACCGGCCCGGTCTCGACTGGAGCCTCCTGGTCCGACTGGACCGGGCCGGTCCCGCCCCTCCCGTACCTCCCTTGTTCCTCTCGACGCCTGAACCCGGTCCCCGAGTCACGTCCAAGAACCTCATTTCTCTCCTCCACTCACAATCTCGAGGTGGACCTGAAGAGTCGAGGTTTCTGTGGGGCCCCCGGCAGGGAGCAAGTATGATCTTGTGGACAACTCTGACGAGGGACCTATGTCGTCACTTACTTTGTATGTTTTCAGGGACGGGAGCGTCTCGTAATTTAAGGTGTTTGTATGAACCTTGTGGATGGTACACGGTCCTCGACCCACGAGGTCGTCAGGGTCTTTATTTGGGGTGACGTACCTCGAGGGTACGAGTGCCGTTTGGTGACGGGAGGCAGTTCCAGGCGGTACATTGTGGACTCTCCACCTTGTACCGGGTCCCTCCGAGTGCCAGGGAGAATGGACGTGACTTCTGGGAATCGTCTGTGGTCCGGGGTCATACGTCCGACTCTTTGGTTCCGGTCAGGGGTAGTCCCCGAAGTAGTCCGAGTGTCCGTCTCTCGTCTTGAACTTGGACCCGGACGGCCACAGCAATTGTAGGGGTGTGAAGGAGTCAGACCCCGTCGGTCGTAGGGTGGACTCTCAGGTCCTCAGGGACCATCTCCCTTCATACACTCAAACCTTACAAGGTTTTCCTCCGCTCCAGCGTGGGGTGGGACTCGGACGGGTGGGTCGGTCCTGCCGACGGAGTCACCAGTTTCCGTCGGGTGGTAAGTAGGTGTCCGTAGACGGAACACAAGGTCCCGGGACCGACCCCACCTTTAGTGAGGTGTAAAAGGTCCGGGAACCCCTCTGACAAACCGTAACCTCGGGTGTCACCGGATTTCTCGGGGGTCTTTTCGACCACAAGTCCGGAGGACACAGGGGGTGGGGGTCTACCTTGGGAGATGGGGCGGTGGGGTTGTCTCGGACGGGTCCCACAGGTGCCTCGTCCGCTCCCGGCTCCTTTCCTGGACCACTTCCCTGCCATCCCACCGGCCCCACGTGAGTCGAGTCCCGACGGACGAGACCCCTCCGGTCGTCTCGGGACGGAGGTCCCCAGACCCGACCGTCCTCGAACGTCTCTCTTCTTCGACCCCCGACCGGGTCCGGGACAAAGGGTCTGTCAGACAGGGTACGCACGTGGACGTCGTAGGTCCACTCCCTCGACCCCGTGTGCCCGCCCCTCCCCGCCACGGGGATCTACCGGTCGCTCCGCCCCGCAGTCCGTGTCTGTCTGTGACTCTACCCGCGACCCAGTTCGCTCGCGCGCGTGTGCGAGAGTGTGTGTGTGTGTGTGTGTCTCCGCCCCGCAGTCTGTGTCTGTGTCTGTGGCTCTCTGCCCGCGGTGTGGTGTGTGCACACGTGCGTGCACGTGTGTGTGTGTGTGTGTCTCCGCCCCGCAGTCTGTGTCTACGTCTCTGTGTCTCTGCCCGTGGCGCAGTGTGTGCACACGTGCGTACACGTGTGTGTGTGTGTGTGTCCGCCCCGCAGTCTGTGTCTGTGTCTCTGTGTCTCTACCCGCGGTGTAGTGTGTGCGTACGTGCGTACACGTGTGTGTGGGTGTGTCTCCACCCCGTAGTCTGTCTGCGTCTCTGTGTCTCTGTCCGTGGCGTAGTGTGTGCGTGTGTGCGTACACGTGTGTGTGTGTGTCTCCGCCCCGCAGTCTGTGTCTGTGTCTGTGGCTCTCTGCCCGCGGTGTAGTGTGTGCACACGTGCGTGCACGTGTGTGTGTGTGTGTGTCTCCGCCCCGCAGTCTGTGTCTACGTCTCTGTGTCTCTGCCCGTGGCGCAGTGTGTGCACACGTGCGTACACGTGTGTGTGTTTGTGTGTCCGCCCCGCAGTCTGTGTCTGTGTCTCTGTGTCTCTACCCGCGGTGTAGTGTGTGCGTACGTGCGTACACGTGTGTGTGGGTGTGTCTCCACCCCGTAGTCTGTCTGCGTCTCTGTGTCTCTGTCCGCGGCGTAGTGTGTGCGTGTGTACGTACACGTGTGTGTGTGTGTCTCCGCCCCGTAGTCTGTGTCTGCGTCTCTGTGTCTGTGCCCGCGACGTAGTGCGTGTGCGCGTGCGTACACGTGTGTGCATGTGTGTGTGTGTGTCTCCACCCCGCAGTCTGTCTCTGTCTGCCCGTGGCGTAGTGTGTGAGCTTGTGCGTGCACGTGTGTATGTGTGTGTGTCCGCCCCGCAGTCTGTGTCTCTGTCTGCCCACGGCGTAGTGTGTGCGTGTGTGCGTACACGTGTGTGTGTGTGTCCGCCCCGCAGTCTGTGTCTGTGTCTCTGTGTCTCTACCCGCGGTGTAGTGTGTGCGCACGTGCGTACACGTGTGTGTGTGTGTGTCTCCACCCCGCAGTCTGTCTGGGTCTCTGTGTCTGCCCGCGACGTAGTGTGTGCGCGCGTGTGTGCACGTGTGTGCGTGTGTGTGTGTGTCCGCCCCGTAGTCTGTGTCTCTGTGTCTGCCCGCGGTGTAGTGTGTGTGTGTGTGCGTACACGTGTGTGTGTGTGTCCGCCCCGCAGTCTGTGTCTGCGTCTCTGTGTCTGTACCCGCGGCGTAGTGTGTGCGCGCGTGCGTGCACGTGTGTGTGTGTGTGTCTCCACCCCGCAGTCTGTCTGTGTCTCTGTGTCTGCCCACGGCGTAGTGTGTGCACGTGTGCGTGCACGTGTGTGCGTGTGTGTGTGTGTCTCCGCCCCGTAGTCTGTCTCTGTGTCTCTGCCCGCGGCGTAGTGTGTGCGCGCGTGCGTACACGTGTGTGTCTCCGCCCCGCAGTCTGTGTCTGCGTCTCTGTGTCTGTGCCCGCGACGTAGTGTGTGCGCGCGTGTGTGTGCGTCTCCGTCCGTCCGTCTGTGTGTCTCCTCCCGTGACGTGTGTGTGTGTGTGTGTGTGTGTGTGTGTGTGTGCGTGCGTGTGTCCTTGAGTTCGAGGGACCTTAGGATGGGGGTTGGTAGGTAGGGTCCGAGGCCTCCCATTGCCCTCTAAACGGGAGAACTCTCCCCTGCCCCCACCCCCCCAGGGGCCCGAGAAGTAGGACAGGGACGGGAACTTCATTTGGGTCTCTCGGTCACACTTCCCGCCCGAGACCGACCGGAGGAGGTGGGAGGCCACCACACACCTGACTCCCCTCCCTCGACCCCCGGACCCCCGTCCCCGGCCGAGTCCCCCTCTCCCTTACTGCGGGGTACCGGGGGCCGAGGCTCACGTCGGGTGGGGGTGGGACGGGGTCTCCAGTGCCCCGCCTTCGCCCCGACTCGCTCAGCCCCCTGTGGCCCGGACCGCGGAGGACTTGCGGATGACACACGGACTGAGACGAGGTCCCGTGGCAGAGGCTTCTTCACTTCAGCGAGTCAGCGCGGAGAAACGCTGGGGTACCTGACGTCGGGTGGTCCGAGGAGACAGGCACCCTAAAAGGTCCGTTCTCATGACCTCACCCCACGGTAACGGAAGAGGTAGAGGCTCTTAGAGGAATTTTAGGGGGCCCATCGGAAGAAGGCAGCTACCCCGGGGGTGGGAGGACCTGAAGGTGTCTGTGAACCGTTAGGACGCCAACACACCTGTGTCCCGTCACCTCCGCCAGACTCGGGACTCCTCAGCGCCCCCTCTCACAGGAGACGGCCCCCACCCCCCCGGGTCCGTGTCCGTAGAGTCTTCCCCCGTGCCCCGCCTGGGGGCGACGGAAGCCTCTGTTACGTTCCCCTCGCCAGACGGGCGCGGCGGGCGTCACCCTCGCGGCTCTGTTCCCGGGTCGTAGAAAGATTAAAGGTGTCCCTTCGGTCATTCGCCGGCGTAGGGGGCGGGGGCGGCGGGGGGGGGTGGGGGGTCGTGAATTTGTGTTAAATGAACTTCCTTAATGTGTGACGGCCGACGAAAATTTTATCTCTTTTCTGGGGGGCGTCTTGACAAAGGAAAGGGGGTCGCCGCAGAAGTCGTCTCTTAGACAGGTTGGAAGATTAACGCGGTAGACACGCCCCCGCCCGACCCGGAGGCGGCGAGGGGGAGGAGCGGAACAGCCGAAAATTAAGGTGTAGGGGTGGACGTTCCGAGAACGACGCGCCGGGAGGGAGAGACTGGGGTGTCGGTGGCCCGGTGCCGGGACCTGAACCGATCTGCGGACCCGGGAACTGAGAGGAGCAAAATTGCATGTGTCACAACCGGAGAGTCGGGGACTTAGACCCCAGGCGTCCCAGATGACCACCGAGTCTACCATTTCTTAGACGGCCGTCCCGTCCTCTGGGCCAAGGTAGGGACCCATCCCTTCTAGGGGGCCTCTTCCGTTACCGTTGGGTGAGGTCATGAGACCGGACCCTTTAGGTACCTGTCTCCTCGGACTACCCGATATCAGGTACCCTAGCGTTTCTCAGTCTGTGCTCATTCGTTGACTGGGAAAGTGAAAGTCATTGAAAATTTAAGGCGGGGAACGTCTTAGAAGACCTTCGGTTCGGGTCCCTGGAAAACGACGGGGTATTCGTTCTCCGATCGCTCCGAGGTCTCTGGGTCGACGTGCGAGAAGAGAAGTCCGACGAGTGTTCGTGACGTCTGGTTCTGCCGGACCCGAGGCTCGGTCCGGGGCGGGAGCGACCGACCCGCTGTGCCCCCTCGACGAGTTGGAGAGACTTGGGCGCTAAGGAGGTATTCTTTGTGCTCTGCGCGGTATAAGAAGATAAGAGGGTTGGTGGAAAGAAAGAACCCCAAGGGAGGTTTCGTCTGTTCCTCAACCCACGTCCAGTCAATACTTCCACTAGGGTCCTGTGGTGCACGGGTCGTGCCCTCAGTCTTCCCTCTCCTTCCCCCTTCCCTCCGGTGCTTCCACTCGTGACTCGTGAAAGGGCCCTCTTTACCGGGGTAGGGGAACCCCACGAGACTTTCTGACGTACCCGTGTCGAGTCCTGACGGCGGGGCGCGCCTCGTGACTGAGGGCCCCCTCCCGACCGTCGCACGCACCCCCACAGACGGGCGTCGTATCCCTCCGTGTCGGGGTGAGTGGAGGGACGCACCGATCGTGTCGCCACTCGTGTGTCGCCTACGAGGCGCTTGTCGACGAGTTGACGGGGCAACGGGTGGTTCGGTTGTCGGAACAAATTTTAAGACTAGAGTAATTGTAATCCTGTTTGTCGTTACGGACACTCGAAATCCGGTCCATGACGCAGGGTCCGGTGATCCGGTAGAGGGGTGTACCCAGCTTCGGTTCCTTTCGACTCTGGTCCCAGTATCGGGGACTCCTTCGCTTCGAGGTGGAAGAGGAGGGAACCGATCTGACCGAAAGAGACGGGCTGACGGTGGACGGGACCCCTAGACAGATGTGGGCAGACGACGGGAGGGTAGGGATCAGCCTAGTCTAAGACGGTAGCCCGGCGGACGAGACTACCGACCGAGAGGGGACCCCCTTCGAGGTGAAAGGGGTTGGGCGTCCGTTCGGGCGGGTGGAGGGTGAGGGCCGTTGTACCCCTGGAACGTACTGGAGGTAGACTCGTCCCTCCACCAGTCGTAGTGTGACTGAGGAGTGAGGGGACGAAGAAGGACAAAGTTATAAGTGTCGGTGGATGGGACCGGTCTCTCGAGGACGGACCTCAGACTCGCAGACGCCCGGTCGAGGACTGAGTAGGTCACACCTACTCCTGGGTCGCTCTCGACCTGTCCGACCGAGCTCGGCGAGACTCGTCACTGAGTGGAAACGGTGGACGTAGATTGTCTGCCGGTCTCGAGACGTCGGGGGCAGTGGACCTGGGAGACTCTACCCGGGTGTGGAACTAGTCTGGGATGTCCGTTCTCGCGTCTGGGGGACGCGACTGCCTCGTCTCCCTCCCCTTTCCAGTGGGTTTGTATAGGAATGACATCCGAAACACGGTCCGTGGTGGGAGTGGAGACCCTAATCTCGCTGTTTGGGTTGGTTCGGAGGGCGTCGTTTACACGGCTCCAGGGACCCCCTTCCCGACACCGCTCTTCTGCCCGCTCCTTACTCGGCCACCCGGCGAAGTCCCGAACTATGCGTAAGGGCTCTCCCTCTTCCCGCCCGCTAGACTGTCGCACCGGTCGACCCCTCCCCCGCACTTACCGCTCCCCTCTGTAGCCTCCAACAGTGCGCTCCGGAGTCGGTGTGTCCCCGAACCCCTGTCCGACAAATCCGTCTCCTTCTCCTTTGCCGTGTCGGGAGCGTTTCCAGGACCCCACGCCCCCGAATGCCGCGTCCACTCCCACTGACCTACGGTTGTCCGTCGGTGACCCAGAGGTAACCCTAATCCGAATTTTCGCTATCTATTGTCGACGGTTCGTACGGGCGTCAGAGTCCGTTCGGTGCTCGGTGGGTTCGTCCCAATGTCTCTTCTACTCCTGACCGGGACGGTGGGACGCGAGGGTGGAGGTCGAATCTTCCCTCACCTTTCCGGCTCTCCTCGACCCCTACTTCCCCCGACCCTCCTGACAACCCTAAGACTCTCGAGGGGGATGGTTCTCTTCCACCCCACGGGTGGGAAGGGAGTTCGGGTCCCTCGCCCCAGAAGTCGTTCTCCCAAACTATACTCTGGGGCCCTCGAACTTACCATCCGCGTGTTGTCCCTACTCACTAAGCCTTTTGCGGTTCCGGTGTCACGGCCCCTCCCCTCCCGGCGGATTTCGGACCGCGACCGGGTCGTGCCCCGGGGAGTCCCCGGCTGCACCCGTGGCGCCCCCCGCCCGCCCCGTCTAGTCTTTCCGGGGACCCCATCGTTCCTCCAGGGGCGTGTTTCGTCGACCCCCGATCTCTCCTCCACCTCCTACCGCCCTTGGGGCTCCTGGTCGACTTCCGCCCCCACCGGGTCAATTTACCCCGGCAAATCAGGGGCCAGGTCAGACTGACCCACAGGAACAACTTTCTCCTCTGGCCCTGTGTCGTTCTGCGGTCCCTGCACGTCTCGTCTTTGGTGCACTCTGTCTCTCTTCCACGGTGGACGCTCAGTCCCTCCCCTGAGCCTGGGGTCGGGGCAGGCGCGGGTCGGACCCCGCGGTCGGAGGTCTTGGGGACTCACTTCTTTGAGGACAACAAATTCGGGGGTCCGACCTGTGAAACAGTTCGTCGGGCTTTTTCGCTCACACACACACACGCGCACGCACACACGCACGCACGTACGCGCGCACACGTAAACGCGCGCACACACACGTGCGAATCAGCACAGACTGAGACGCTGGGGCACCTGACATCGGGTGGTCCGAGGAGACAGGTACCCTGAGAGGTCCGTTCTTATGACCTCACCCAACGTACGGGAGGAGGTCCTTTTCACTGAGGTGTAGGGGTTTAGGTTCCTTCCTCATTTACCCCCCCTACCCGTCCCCGTTTCCATGGATTGGGATTGAGACGAAAGGATCCACCTCCGTGTCCGGACACCTTCGAGGTGACGGAAACGCTATTTCGTGTAAGGAGTCGGACTGTAAGTTCTGGTGGTCTAGTCGAGGATAGTGGGTGGTCGCGCGGACCCGGTGGAAGAGGGAACTGTCTTGACCGGCCGTCGGAAGATCGAGGATCCAGGAGGAGACGTGGGAACGTACCCTGCTGGAGAAGGAGTTTTCGGGAGGAAACAGATTGAGGTTGGGTGACAGAGTCCCGTTCAGGTTGTCGTGGAGGAGGTCCTTCGGGAGGACCCGAGAGGGGACGCGACCCGAATACGATCACAACCCTAGGGAAAGGACCTACAGAAAGAGGTGACTTGGTACTCGTCTCTGACGCGCACGGTACGGGTGAACGAGAGGTTCCCAGACTGTCGTGCGGACCTTGAACCTAATTACCTTCCTACGTCTCGTGGCGGGAGGGGTTTTCCGTACGATCCACTTTGTCGTAGTGACTGACAGTCTCGGCCGTCCCCGAGACCTCTTGTGGACGAGGCTGGAGGCGCAGTCGTGGACCCCTCGGCCCCGGGCCTACCTCCTCGGACGACAAGTTCCAGTGTCCCTCGTCTGTCGGGGTGTCCAGGGTCTGGAGGGCAGAGGGCCAGGGGACGAGGGACGTCTTAGCGTCAAAGACGTCGGGGGAGAGTCGGGGGAACTGTTCGCCTCAAATTAATAAATGCTGTCGCGAAATCTCGACGCCCACTTGGATGGTCTTGTATAAAACATTTTCATTACTCCCGAGTCATTACGCTCTGGAGCGATGTCAAGGGCAGTGATTTAGAACCGGGTCCTCAGCCCGTCTGATGCAGCCGTAAAAAAGGGGGAGAAAAGAGAGTCTCTTAATGTCCCAAACGTCTACTCCCCACCAACACTGTGTTTCGCATAGGTTCCGTAAAAAAGAGTAAATCCCCCTTGCTTCGGCACCTTGGTCTCCGCACAGTCGAGGTCGGGGCGGGGTCCCTGCGCGGGGAGTCTCCACAGTGTCTCAGGGGCCCCATGTCGGTCGGAACCCCCCGTCGTCTGTGTCGCTGAGCCCTGTCTCTCCCGTCCCCGAGACAAGACGGAGGGACCTGGAGTCAAAGGGGTAAACATTTAGTCCCTCGACGAGGATAAAAAGAGGATCTTCTAAGGTCAGAAAAGGGACTCGGTAATCACTCAAATAATGTTCTGTGGGTGTCTGAGAGTCTCTGAGGGTGGTCGGGAGCCCGTCTGTAGGTACGGTCGGACGTTTACTCCGTTTCTTTCCGGCTCACTGAAGAGGTTTCAGTTTCGCGACCTCTCGGTGTTTCCGTCCTAAACTTGGGTCCGGAAGCCCGAGGTCCTTTGTGCGGAAATCGGTGGTGGGGTGTCCGAAACGTGACGGGCAAAGGTTGTCCGGTCCCCGGCACTACCC
Source organism: Capra ibex (assembly GCA_006410555.1). NCBI lineage: Eukaryota > Metazoa > Chordata > Mammalia > Artiodactyla > Bovidae > Capra > Capra ibex. The sequence goes on from SJYO01016970.1 coordinate 1,175,255, forward strand.
GAGAAGTGTGCGACACTGCGAAGGATGGAGGGGTTATTACTACTTCGTAAAAGCGTAGGAGTAAATATCCGCTCTTGGGACTCCGCGTGTCGCTCGGGTCTGAATCTGCGACCCGAAGGGTGGGTTGCTGTTCCCGAGCCCAGAGAGGTGGTTCGACAAGACAACGGGGACCTGACACTCTGCGTAAAAGACCCGAGGTCATCGGTGTCCGTACAACTCCCTATATTGTGAGTCGGAGGGTGTTTATGGACTCTTTCTCTCCGTAACGGGGGTTGGTAGTGGACGTTCCCAGGTCTGACTCGACCTGGCCCTTGCCCCAAAACAAATAAAGACCGGCGGAACCCAGAAGTGACATCACACGTCTTAGGGACGACTCCGCACGCCCCAGGAAGGAATACCGGAAACACCAGGAAGAGAGATCAACACCACGGGCCCGAGGTCTCGCGCATTCGTCGACCCGAATCACCGGGGTTTCTTACACCCTAGAATCAAGGGACTGGTCTCTAGTTTGGGATGTAACTTTCCTCTTAGGAATTGACGATCTGGTGGTCCCTTCAGGTCCCTACCACAAAACTCGGTCTGACTTAACCTTCCCTTTACCCTTTGGTCGTCCTCAGTGACCCGTCACTCCACCTCTTCCACCACCTTTGTAAATCTACCTCCCACTCGAACTTTATAGGTCGATACCCCTCCTTCCAACTGTCTCGAAATTTACTACACTAAACCCTACCCTCCGAATCCACCATTCTGACTCCTAGATCTGTCGCTCGGGAAGTCCCTGTCCTCGGTGGGTACACACTTAGAAGTCTCGAATTCTGAGTCATCCACGAGTCACCTACCTATGCGCACGTACGGTGCACGAACTCAGCACAGACTGACACTGGGGTACCTGACGTCGGGCGGTCCGAGGAGACAGGTACCCTAAGAGGTCTTATGACGTCGCCCAAAGGTACGGGAGGAGGTCCCTAGTAGGGATGGGTCCCTAACTTGGGTGCAGAGAATACGGAGGACGTAACCGTCCACCCAGGAAATGGTGGTCTGGGTGGGCCCTTCGGGTTTGCCCATACTCCCACCAACTGACTCCACCGGACTAATCTGGGACGGGACGGTCCTACACCAGGTGTCGACGGTTCTCCGTCTGTGCGGACGTCGCCGAGTCGCACGTACGCACGAGGATGATTAGTCGTTCGTTAGAACTCCCACAGGACAGTGAAGAAACCTAAAGAAGAAATAGAGGTATTAGTCTGGGTATAGAGGGTGTCTTTCCAGATGGTCGTCGATGGATGTGTGTATTAGGACGACTGCTCCGAAAGTTTGGCGAAGTTTTCAGTTAAGTTATTACGTGGGTGTTCTGGTACGGTCACAAATTGAGCTACGGTCTTTTAAGACTCCGGTCGAGTAGACTCGTGGGACGACCATAGACCTCAGTGTGCGAAAACGAACCAAGTCAACTCTTCCGCCATGACCGACGGGTAAGATATGTCTTTCGATTGCTCAGACTAGCGTTCCTGGTGTCGGCACAGATGGATACTTCGGTACTCGGTACGGCACACCCCGGTGGGTTCTGCCTGTCCAGTACCACCTGGCAAGACTGTTTAGCACCAGGTGACCTCTGCCCTTACCGTTTGGTGAAGTCATAAGAACGGAACTCTTGGGTACTTGTCATACTTTTCCGTTTTTCTATCCTGTGACTTTCTCCTTGAGGGGTCCACCCATCCACGGGTTATACGATGACCTCTTCTCTCCTACTCTGCCGACCTACCGTAGTGGTTGAGTTACCTGTACTCAGACTCGTCCGAGGCCTCGACCACTACCTGTCCCTCCGGACCGCACGACGTCAGGTACCCCAGCGTCTCTCAGCCTGTGCTGACTCGCTGACTCGACTTGACTGACTTGACGGGTAAGAGACATCTGACGTGTTGACGAGAGTTCCTTTCTACACTAGTAAGTAAGTAAGTCGTTTGTGACTCCCACGCGCCTGTGTCAAGATCCGTGACCCCGAAGTCGTCACTCGCGTTAAGGTTTAGGACGTAGGTACTTCGAATGTAAGATCACCCCTCTGTCTGAATTTACGATTTTTGCTTCGTCTCTCTCCTTTCTTTCCCCACACCCCCGACGACCAAGGAGCCCACCCGACGCCCCAGTCCCTTCGGAGAGATCGCTCCGTCGTGAATCCCCTGTTCGATCATCTACAGACCCCTTCTACGAGGTCCGTCTCCCTCGTCGTCTCCCGTTTCCGGACCCGGTCTCGTGTGGGTGTTTCAGCTCCTGGTGGCCCCCCGATGTGGCCCCCGTCCCCCACTCCCCACGTGTGTGCGGGGGTCGTCCCGAGTGTCTCTGTCGTCCCGTCCCGTCCTTTCCCGCTCCCCAGGTGCGCGGGGGGTCGTCCCGAGTGTCTCTGTCACCCCGTCCCGCCCTTTCCCACTCCCCAGGTGCGCGAGGGGTCATCCCGAGTGTCTCTGTCACCCCGTCCCGTCCTTTCCCGCTCCCCAGGTGCGCGGGGGGTCGTCCCGAGTGTCTCTGTCACCCCGTCCCGCCCTTTCCCACTCCCCAGGTGCGCGAGGGGTCGTCCCGAGTGTCTCTGTCACCCCGTCCCGTCCTTTCCCGCTTCCCAGGTGCGCGGGGGGTCGTCCCGAGTGTCTCTGTCACCCCGTCCCGTCCTTTCCCACTCCCCAAGTGCGCGCGGGGTCGTCCCGAGTGTCTCTGTCGTCCCTCGTCCCGCCCTCCCCGCTCCCCCGCTCCCCAGGTGTGTGGGGGGTCGTCCCGAGTGTCTCTGTCACCCCGTCCCGTCCTTTCCCGCTCCCCAGGTGCCCGAGGGGTCGTCCCGAGTGTCTCTGTCACCCCGTCCCGCCCTTTCCCACTGCCCAGGTGCGCGGGGGGTCGTCCCGAGTGTCTCTGTCACCCCGTCCCGTCCTTTCCCGCTTCCCAGGTGCGCGGGGGGTCGTCCCGAGTGTCTCTGTCGTCCCTCGTCCCGCCCTCCCCGCTCCCCCGCTCCCCAGGTGTGTGGGGGGTCGTCCCGAGTGTCTCTGTCACCCCGTCCCGTCCTTTCCCGCTCCCCAGGTGCCCGAGGGGTCGTCCCGAGTGTCTCTGTCACCCCGTCCCGCCCTTTCCCACTCCCCAGGTGCCCGAGGGGTCGTCCCGAGTGTCTCTGTCACCCCGTCCCGCCCTTTCCCACTGCCCAGGTGCGCGGGGGGTCGTCCCGAGTGTCTCTGTCACCCCGTCCCGTCCTTTCCCGCTTCCCAGGTGCGCGGGGGGTCGTCCCGAGTGTCTCTGTCGTCCCTCGTCCCGCCCTCCCCGCTCCCCCGCTCCCCAGGTGTGAGGGGGGTCGTCCCGAGTGTCTCTGTCACCCATGACTCCGAAAATGAGACTCACTCTTCGCTCGGTTGCCGGTCGAAAGTCGTCCCTCCGGAAAGGTTCGTCTCACGCTCCACTGTAACGCAAATTGTCCGGAACCGGTGGTGCACACATCTCTTGATGGACGCACCCCCCGTTGCGACCTTTACGAGTCCGCCGCCCCCAGGGTGCGGCCTTGGGTCCCCTCTCTCCTTCCGGGCGGCACCACCGATGTCTCGCCCACCCTGCACTGACAAAGACCTACACGAAACTTTCGTTTCTGTTGTCCTTCTCCTAAATAACGACGAACCCGAGTAGGTTCCACTTGGACTTAAAGCTCCAGAACCGGAGGTCCGGTTGTCAAAACGAATCTTGACGGGCACCGACTGTGACTGTAAGAGGAGGAAGTGGGAGTAGGGGGTCTTCGATCTTCTTTTCTCCGAAAAGTGCAATTTTGATAATTGGTGGAGTCCCGCCCACGTTCTGGTCGAGACGACTCCGACCAGATTGTACGAGACCCGTTTCGAACCCCCTCACTCGGAAAGGTCCCCCAGGGTGGTGTGGACCCTTCACTTGAGTGACGGGGACCGTACCGGTTATTGGGGTCTTGGTGTTGTCACCGGTAAGTACGGCCACTGAGGGGGGTAATCTGGTCGACGTTTCTCTACGCTAGTCAGTGGTGGTAGTGTTAGTGTTATCATTCTCGTTGGTTGTAAGCGACGTGCGAATGATACACGGTCCGCGACACGATTCGTGAAACGAACGTCCTCGAGTGTGTTGAGATAGGTAGTGTTCCGTCCATTATGATGTTAGGGGTAAAGTGTCTATTCCCCCCACTTTGAGTCTCTATGACTCTTAGTCGGATTCCAGTGTGACTCTCCCGATCTCGCCCTATTAATTTATCAAATCCTCAGGGTGATCCCCTAATTTCTCGCTCACGCTTACAATTCCCTCAAACCCTCTGACAACATTCGATCATTGATGCCTTCTTTTCGGCGGCCAGCGGATCGTTGTTAGGTCTGGTGGACCTTCCCTCTGGTCAACGTAGGTTCCAGGTCCGTGTGAGCTCGGTGTTTCGGGCCGGTCAGTTTCGTTCTCTCTCGTCTGTACCCCGGACCTAGAACAATGCCCCAGTCCCTCCAATTGCCAGAAACTTTCACCGGAAGACACACGTCAGTTCTGTCTTTATGTCCACTCTCCCCTTTTTTGGTCCACTTCCCCGTGGGCTACGACTGTGGGCTCTAATTGGTGGCGTCAAATGATCATAAGGACGGGAAAACGACTGTTTGTGCTGAATTTGTCGTGGCACTGCCAAGGTCAAGCTGGGACGTCCCCGTTTCCTCCTCGATTAGATTCGGAACTGCAGACGGAGTCCGACTCCTTCTTCCACCGGAAGAGGGCCGGAGTGCAAAAGAAACTACTTTAACATCGGGAGGAACAAGAGCCCCGACGCGAGGGAACGGACGGGTGACCTTGGAGAGGGTATGAAGGATACGACCATTTGAGTGCGAAGCGGAGAACCGGGGTACGACTTAAGAAAGACGTCACTCTGTCTTCTCGGACTCGAGGCCCTTCAAGACCGTGGTCCATTCGTCAACGTTGGTTGCCTGTCACCTGAGCGTAGGGACGGATTCCGTCCCCGACCCCCGAGTTCAGGGTCAGACTCAAAACCGACCCAAGGTCAAGGTAGGTTCGACCCCACGCCAAAGCCATGACGATCTTTTACTGTCGTCGCCTCGGACTCGAGTCGAGAGAGATTGACGAGAGCCGGGGATGTCGAGGAGGGGCTGACCGAGAGTCAGGGGCCTTCCGGGGAGGGTTTCGAGTGGTGGGTCCGGGCGCAGAGTAGCAGTGTAGTAGTAATCGAGGACCGGGGACCTCTTCTGAGAACTCTCAGGGAACCTGACGTTCTAGGTTGGTCAGGTAGGATTTCCTTTAGTCAGGACTTATAAGTAACCTTCCTGACTACGAATTCGACTTCTCGGTTATGAGACCGGTGGACTACGTTTCTCGACTGAGTAACCTTTTCTGGGACTACGACCCTTTCTACCTCCCCCACTCCTCTTCTGTCGCTGTCTCCCACTCTACCAACCTACCGTAGCGGCTGAGCTACCTGTGCCCAAAGACGGTTGAGGCCCTGACCACTACCTGTCCCTCCGGACCGTACGGCGTCAGGCACCCCGACGTGTCGGCCTGTGCTGACTCGCGGACTTGGCGTGATGACAGAGTGGGAAGGGGAGACTCCGTCCCGGTCGAGAGGTGTGTGTGTGGGAGGTAGGTACACGCGGGCTGAGGGGGGTCGTTTCGAGGTGGGCAGTTGATAAAGGATGGATGTCACTCTGGTGGAATTGAGGTCCATCCCCCCGCTCGTCCAACCTTTGTCCGAGACATAAATCTCTACTTTCGGTTCAACCAACGAATAACGTTTCTGTTGTTTGCTTATGGAATCATTCCGGGAACCCCTTGCAAAAATTACTTATATATTACTGATTCCACAATCTATTGTACCGTACTGGCACCCCCTAAAAAAAGGAGGTTGGAACGAATCAATCGAAAGAAGACTGCCCGGTCCGTGAAGTGATCCAGGTATGGGTGTATTCGGAATGTCCTGTCTGTCCCAGCTACCGAACAGACGTCATAAAATGTCCATTCCGCGAACTTCGAGTCCTTCCACCTCGGCGGCCGGGTCCCGTCGTGTCAGTCGCCCGTGCTTCGCCGTGACGGACGCGTCGCGTGAGAGTGTCCCCGGTAATCCGACCGACCCACTCCTTCGTGCGGTCGTCCCTTTTGTAGTGTGGACGTTAAGACAAGAGAAATGAAAGTTGTTTGGGTAAGAAAGGAGACATTTAGTGTGTCACTTGAGGGGAACAGTCTTGGTAGTTTCTGGGTTGATTGGGACTCGTGACACCGGGGAAGAAACGTTTGAAGGGGGTCTGGGTGTCGAAACGTCCGACTCTTATAATGTTTCGCCCATCTTTTGGTCGGGTCGTTCGTTCGTAAATGAGATCTCGTTGTGACACCCCTCCCCTCCCTCTCTTTGAGTGTACGTATTCTTTTGGTGGGTGTCGGCGATTTAAGGCTGACGGTTCGGAAATAATCACCACTATTTTCCGTCGTCTTGTCGTGTCCCGAAAGATGAGGGGCCACCCCCGACGTCAGGGTCCTTAATCAGTACAAAACTGACCACCTCAATACCTTAAATATTACCTCCGGGGTCTCTTTAATTTGTGCCTAATGTCGGTTGAGGAGGGGGGTCGGGTTACAGAGGTCGTCCTTCCCGCGACGACCCGATGAGGTGGGGGAGGTCCTCGGACCAAACGACCGGTTCGCCACTGAGGGTGTCAGTCCAATGTCTCCTCTACCAGGACCGATGGGACGGGTGGGGAATAGCCTAGGGCCCGCCGCCCCCGGTCCAGACAGGAGATACAGGACCCGTCGTGGTTCGTGGGTCGCCCCGAAGTCACCTACTTGACTCACTTAGACATAGAAGTTGGGGTGGTCACAAGAACACAATTCGTGGCAAAAGAAGGGCCTCCCTCGACTTTTAGCTCCCCAATGGGTGGCTTGACCCCCCAGTCTTCTTCACCGGACCTAAATCCGTTTCCTAGGTCACTTAAGATGGAATAAATTCCCCTCAGGCCTGGGTGGAGAGAGTGAGACTAAAATCCCGGTGAAATTTTGAGGTTTCTCGGGCTCTCACCAACACACAGTTCTAGCATTGTGGAATGACCTTTTCAAGTAGTTTTCCTGTCCTACTTTCGTCGTCGAACGGACGTCGTGCACTCGAAAACCCCATACGAAACACTGCGGACATTGCCGAACCGACGAGAATCTCAGCGACTAGGACCGAAAAACAATTCTACTTATGGAGCCCGTCCTTTAATTGGGAATTACTCGTGGATGATACACGGTTCGTGACACAATTCGGTGAAGTCTTTGTAAGAAGTGAGATTGTCTCGGATCTTTTCCCGAGTCGTGTCTCGTGACTCACTTATTTATTGAATTTTCGGGTGTAGTCGGGCCACTCCACCCACGGTAGTAAGGGAGGGAAGTCACCTCCGGTGTCTTGGATTCGCCCCGGCAGGAGACAGGGTCCCCGTGTCGTCGGTTCACCCCTTGTCTCTGCGTTCGGGTCCGGACGGACTGAGGCTGGTGTCGAGATTCCTTTTCTGTCGGTACCAAGGAAGAAAGAGTCGTCCCTGACCAAGAGTCCTCTGGTACTCCTCCACCCTTCACTCTCCGGTCCCTCGACAAGCCGTAGGCGTCACGACTTTTTCAGGGACCTCGGTTCGGGACCGCAGAGTCAACCATGTCCCGTGTAGAACAAGAGTTGGACTTAAGTGGAGGAAGAGAACGGAACCTCTACTGAGAGGGGTCCGGGGTGCGACCCCCGACGGAGAGGTCAGTAGTAGGTCCTATTCGACGAATATTAACTGTTGTTGATCTGGAGTCGGTCGGAACTGCATGAGGAAAAGGATAAACCTTGGTCAGACAACAAGGTGCAGGTCAAGACTGACAACGAAGGACTGGACGTATGTCTAAAGAGTTCTCCGTCCAGTCCACCAGACCATAAGGGTACAGAAAGTCTTAAAAGGTGTCAAATAACACTAGGTGTGTCAGTTTCCGAAACCGTATCAGTTATTTCGTCTTTATCTACAAAAAGACCTTGAGAGAGCGTAAAAGGAACTAGGTCGTCTACAACCGTTAAACTAGAGACCCAGGAGACGGAAAAGATTTTGGTCGAACTTGTAGTCCCTAAAGTGTCAAGTGCATAACGACTTCGGACCGAACCTCTTAAAACTCGTAGTGAAATGATCTCACACTCTATTCACGTTAACACACCATCAAACTCGTAAGAAACCGTAACGGAAAGAAACCCTAACCTTACTTTTGACTGGAAAAGGTCAGGACACCGGTGACGACTCAAAAGGTTTAAACGACCGTATAACTCACGTCGTGAAAGTGTCGTAGTAGAAAGTCCCAAACTTTGTCGAGGTGACCTCAAGGTAGTGGAGGTGATCGAAACAAACATCACTACGAAAGATTCCGGGTGAACTGAAGGGTAAGGTCCTACAGACCGAGATCCACTCACTAGTGTGGTAGTACTAATAGACCCAGCACTTCTAGGAAAAACATGTCAAGAAGACACATAAGAACGGTGGAGAATTATAGAAGACGAAGACAATCCAGGTATGGTAAAGACAGGAAATAGTTCGGGTAGAAACGTACTTTACAAAGGAACCATAGAGATAAAAGAACTTCTCTAGAGATCAGAAAGGGTAAGACAACAAACGGAGATAAAGAAACGTAACTAGTGACTCCTTCCGAAAGAATAGAGAGGAACGATAAGAAACCTTGAGACGTAAGTCTACGAATATAGAAAGGAAAAGAGGAAACGAAAAGCGAAGAGAAGAAAAGTGTCGACAAACATTCCGGAGGAGTCTGTCGGTAAAACGAAAAAACGTAAAGAAAAGGTTCCCCTACCAGAACTAGGGACAGAGGACATGTTACAGTGCTTGGAGTAAGGTAACAAGTAGTCCGTGAGATAGTCTAGATCCGGGAATTTAGATAAAGAGTGAAGGTGACATATTAGTATTCCCTAAACTAAATCCAGGATGGACTTACCAGATCACCAAAAGGGATGAAAGAAGTTAAACTCAGACTTAAACCATTATTCCGCAAGTACTAGACTCGGTGTCAGTCGAGGACCAGAACAAAAACAACTGACATATCTCGAAGAGGTAGAAACCGACGAATAAATTGAATATACGTCTCAAGTAGTACTCTTTGCGACCTGACCTTCTTTGTGTTCGACCTTAGTTCTAACGGCCCTCTTTATAGTTATTGGAGTCTATACGTCTCCAATATAGGTGGGAATACGGTCTTTCACTTCTCTTCGAATTTTCGGAGAACGACTTTCACTTTCTCCTCTCACTTTTTCAACCGAATTTCGAGTTGTAAGTCTTTTACTTCTAGTACCGTAGACCAGGGTAGTGAGGTACCCTTTATCTACCCCTTTGTCACCTTTGTCACAGTCTGAAATAAAACCCCCCGAGGTTTTAGTGACGTCTACCACTGACGTCGGTACTTTAATTTTCTGCGAATGAGGAACCTTCTTTTCAATACTGGTTGGATCTATCGTATAAGTTTTCGTCTCTGTAATGAAAAACGGCTGATTCCAGGTAGATCAGTTCCGATACCAAAAGGGACACCAGTACATACCTACACTCTCAACCTGACACTTCTGCCGACTCGCGGCTTCTTACCTACGAAAACTTGACACCACAACCTCTTCTGAGAACTCTCAGGGAACCTGACGTTCCTCTTGGTTGGTCAGGCAAGACTTCCTCTAGTCGGGACCCTAAAGAAACCTGTCTTACTACGCTTTCGACTTTGAGGTCATAAAACCGGTGGAGTACGTTTCTCAACTGAGTAACCTTTTCTGAGACTACGACCCTCCCTAACCCCCGTCCTCCTCTTCCCCTGCTGTCTACTACTCTACCGACCTACCGTAGTGCCTGAGCTAACTCAGACTCACTTGAGGCCCTCAACCACTACCTGTCCCTCCGGACCACACGACGCTAAGTACCCCAACGGTTCTCAGTCTGTGCTGACTCGCTGACTTGACTCTGGAGTCGGTCTACTGTCCTTCTACGAAAGACCAGGGGATTTGTGTGTTCGGGTCTATGACAGTTATGGTTTAAGGGTAAGACTTCGCAGGACCTGTTTGTTTTTGTCGAGTAGGACCTCAGACTACCTTACATGCCGAGGTGGTAGACATCATAACGAGACGAGTCCGGGGAGAGACCCGGTAAGAGGTCCGAGAAGGGTCTCGAGGTCGAGAAGTCTACAACACCGAGACGGAGGTTAAGCCTGTCCGGGGGGGTAGCGGGGGTCCTACTTCAGAAGCGAGGAACCACACTGTGAGTCGCGGGAAGGTCTCGACCGGGATGGCTGGAGGCGGAAGTAAAGCGGGGTGAGGGAGCACGCGAGAGAGAGGTCGGTAAGATTCACAGGGTAGACAAATTAGGGTGTGAGATAACCACGACAAGTGACAAGTCAACGAGTCAGCACAGACTGAGAAACGCTGGGGTATTTGTCGTCGTGTGGTCCGGAGGGACAGACAGGTAGTGGTAGAGGGTCTCGAACGAGTTCGAGTACAGGTAACTCAACCACTTCGGTAGGTTGGTAGAGTAGGAGACAGCAGGGGAAGAGGAGGACGGAAGTTAGAAAGGGTCGTAGTCCCAGAAAGGTTACTCAGTCAAGAAGAGTAGTCCACTGGTTTCATAACCGCAAAGTCGGAGTCGTAGTCAGGAAGGTCACTTATAAGTCCCACCTAAAAGAATTCCTCACTGACCAAACTAGAGGAACGTCAGGTCCCCTAAGAGTTCTCAGAAGAGGTTGTGGTGTCATGCTTCCATAGTTAAGAAGTCGCGAGTCGGAAGAAATACCAGGTTGAGAGTGTAGGTGTGTACTGATGACCTTTTTGGTATCGAACCTGATCTACCTGGAACAGTCGTTTCACTACAGCGACCATAAATTATGTCCAGACAGTATCGAAAAGAAGGTTCCTCGTCCGTAGAAAACTAAGGTACCGACGTCGGTGGTAGGTGCACCTAACACCTCGAGTTCTTTAGACTGGGGCAAAGGTGTAAAAGAGGTAGGTAACGGTACTTCACTACCCTGGACTACGGTACTAGAGGTAAAAAACTTTCGACTCAAAAGTCGATCGAAAAAGGGATCCAGTTTTCGTCGATACGACAACCATCGTCCCTGTCCGTAAGGTTTGTCCCCCCTCTCGAACACGAGGATGCCGAGACCACTTGTAGTAGAGTTCGCGGTGACGGACAGTGGCGGGTATTGGTCGAAGAGAGGCAGGGACACTGTGGAGACACACGCCTGACACTCGGGCCGGGTCGTGAGTCAACGGGAAACTACGGAAAGGGACCTTTCATTTCATCGTAAGAAATGCAAAACGTAGAGGATGGACATACGCTGGTTCACTTTTACTTGTCCTTTCGGTCCCAGAAAAACGGATTCCTGAACAAGTCATACCCCACCACTTGTGTCTATGTCGTTATCGACTGAAATACACAGACCGTGAAAGATTCACAAAATGTACACAATTGAGTAGTTTTGGTAGACCATTAGTCGTTTTGGTGCGACTCCGTCTACAGAAGTAACCCGGTTAAAAAGTCTACCCTTTTGACTCCGTGTCCTCCAACTCATTGAAGGAAGTTCCGTTGTCTCGATCTCTCGTTGTGTCGTTGCAATTAGGTCTGTCGGGCCGCAGTCTCAGACTGGGGAATAGGTAAAGTGGTAGATGGAGAGAACCCTTTCCCCTGGATCTCCACCCTCTCTGTGACCTGCAGAGAAGAGTCCGGTCCTTCCACACACGTATGCACGATTCAGTGAAATCAGGCCAGACTGAGAAACGTTGGGTACCTGACATCGGGCGGTCCGAGGAGACACGTACCCTAAGAGGTCCGTTCTTACGACCTCACCCAACGGTAAAGGGAAGAGGTCCCCTAGAAGGGCGGGGTTCCTAACTTGAGCCCAGAGGACGTAACATCCGTCTAAGAAGTGGTAGACTCGGTGGTCCTTCCATGAGTCATAATTGTGACAAAAGACATAGTTGTCTTGGACTTCGAAGATAGCCCCAATAGAGTCCTTTGAACCCGTAGGTTTAGGGTGGGTTTGGGTTCATGTTCCCACGGTTCGGGGTTGTCTTCAACCGTTACGTTTGACCGTGTTGGCTTGGGAGTGTCGACACTTGCCGGGGGACCCCCGAGAAGGGAAACAGGGGAGACGGTCGGGGTGGGTCGGGGAAGGGGTCAACGGTTCTGGGACGGAGGGTGAAGGGACGTGGACCGACGGGACCGTCCGTCGGGGTTTAGGGAGTACTTCCTATTCGATGGGGGTCTAGACTCGTCGATGGTCTGGTACGGGTTCGGCCGTCCGTAGAGGACCCGTGGTAAGTGACGGGATGGTCTGGACCGGACGGTCGTCAAGGTACAATCCAACTACCGGGACGTGTCGGGGTGCCTCCACGATAAAAATTAAATTAACCTCTCAGCCTCCTCTCTCTACCATGGGTCGTTCCCTCAAAATTTTCGAAAACCCCACCCCCCTCCCCTCTCTTTCGTTTCTTTTCAAGCATTAATATGTGGTCCGTCGGTCTAAACTGCGAACTTGTCTTTCCAATTTACAATGTAAGTCTTATTTCACTCTTTTTCTCAAGACTACTGTCGACGGGTCTCGATGTGTTCCTTATTTTTGATGGGGAACGGGTCGGGAAGAGGTCGTTGGAGAAAAGAGGGTATGAGTAAAGACACGAAAGGGGGAAGACGGTTCTCGTGTGTTTATTCGGCCAAACCTCGTGTTTCTAACAATGAACGATACAGTTGTGGAACTAAGGCTAAGTCTTCGTAGAAAGTGAATTCGGACCTTTTTTAGTGTGTAGAAGTAGAGAGTCCAGTTCCCTAGGTCGTTTCGGGTCTTTTAACCCTTCCATCAGACTTTGACACCCATTGCTGCACCCGGGATGATACCTAGCTGTGTCGAAGTTTAGGGAGAAGACGGCTCCCCGTGCACGACTTCAACCACTTTAGCCGACCTCCTGAAAGGATATCTCTATTTACCGTGTGAGAAAAGTTGGATGGAAAAGGACATCCTTGACACCCACACTATGGTCCTCGACGACGTCGATAAAACACTAATGTTCCGTTGTCGGAGATTCACCTTCTCAGGAACTGATATGTCTATATGGTGACAAGGTGACTTGACGGATGAACGATGGACTCTGGGGTTTTTTGGTTTTTTTTTGGTTATACAAAATCGGTGAAAATCAGATCAAAAGGAAGTCCTTACGACTTAGGTAAGGATTGACCGTTAAGTAATGATCGGACTCGTGTACACACTTGAGCTCGTCCACGAATCATAGAGACTTCGAGCCATCCCAGTTTATAGTAAATAAAGTAAGTCTCACACATACGTTCCTAATTTACGTTAGCGGAAACATTTCGTGAGTGGTGTTACGGACTGTTCCGTGTCACCGACGACAACGATAATTATGAGGACTAATTACTCTCTTTACAGGTGAATGTTTTCATTATATAAAGTTGCGTGAAAGAGCAAAAGTTACACTGAAGAGTGGGAAACAAAACCAAGTAGGAGTTGGGGTTCGGAACCTCTCCTCCTGGAAAATGAGGGTGACAAGTGGACCAACTGAGTCTCTTCTACGTCTTTGGGTCCTGTCGAAGTAATGATCGTCCCGGTCGGACAATGGGTTCAGACTGAGGTTCAGGTGCCCCGTAAACTCCGGGGTGACGACGGAGACCCTCGGTGACTACCGGTTCCAAGTCCCGATTCTTACACCTACTCTCTTACGCCAAGTACACGGTTTCTACTCCACTCAGACTGAGACCAGAGGTTTAAGGAGGGGGATAAGGACCTTGAGAACTTCTCAGGAACCTGTCGTTTCTCTAGCTTGATCAGTTAGGATTTCCTTTAGTTGGGACTTATGAGTAACCTTCCTGATTACGACTTCGACTTCGAGGTTATGAAACCGTCGGACTAAGTGACTTGTGTAACCTTTTCTGGGACTACGACCCTTTCTAACTTCCGCCCTCTTCCCCTACTGTCTCCTACTCTACCAACCTACCGTAGTCGCTGAGTTACCTGTACCCAAACTCGTTCGAGGACTCTATTACTTCCTGTCCCTTCGGACTACGCGACGTCAGACACCCCAGTGGTTCTCAACTTGTACTGACTCACTGACTTGTTGTTTAAGGACCTTGTAGTCCAAGGGACCGACAGGTGGGTGATATGGAAACCAAGGGATTACAATTCTCCGTCTACCCTTGCTTCGTAATCTCTTGGTTTCAGAGGGAGGTCTTCGTCGGTATGTTGTCTCACCGATTCTCGGTCCGGACTCAACTTGGGGTGAAGACGACAAATGTTCCCCCTTATAACGAAAAACAACGACGAAGAGTCCGCGAGTCAGCACAGGTCGAGAAACGTCGGGGTGCCTGACGTCGTGCGGTCCGAAGGGACAGGAAGTGGTAGAGGGCCTCAAACGAGTTCGAGTACGGGTGACTCAGTCACTACGGTAGGTTGGTAGAGCAGAAGGCAGTAGGGGAAGAGGAGGACGGAAGTTAGAATTTATTTGTCATTCGATCCTGAGGAAAGAGACATAATAACCTTATTCGTTTTTCGACGACATTGGTAGGGGTCTAGAGTCACCGACTTGTCTCGCCCAAGGAGGAGCACGGGGCCACGGCACGTCCAACCACCCGAACCGCACCTCTGAGAGCAGTGAGTAAATCGGAGGCAGGGGGACGTCGAGAAGGGGAGGGAGTAGTCTGGGTGACGTAGGGCTCCCGAGTTTCTCGTTAAAATTCCTGGTCCGTGTGTGGCCTGACCGGTCTTGGATGCACACCAGTGTGCCAGGATTCACGTTCCTACGGACCATCACACTGGAGTGTCGCACGACTCCCCCCCCGTGTCAGTGGGTGTCAGGGGTCTTTGGAGGTCGAGGCAGGTGGGGTGACTTTTGTCCGTAGGACGGTGTGAGGTCTAGTGCACTGGAGTATTATAAATTAAGCGGAGTAAGTAGTCGAGGACTTTGTCTAAAGGGCTGTCTATGTGGAGTAAAAGGACGCGAAGTGAAGTCTTACGACGTGGTTATTGACGAAAAAATAAAAAAATTTGTTTGGATTCCAAACGCCGTTGGGACGGAACTCGTTCAGATCCCACCGGTAAAAGGGTTGTCACAAACGAGTGAACCCGGTGTCGGACCGCTAAGAGTGTCGGAAGGTCTGAAAAAGTAGTAAAATAGTAGTTTAAACATTACCGTTACACACCGGTCACTAGAGACGACAATGATCATCTCGTACCACTCCCGAGTCCCTTCTCGTGCAAGATCGTTGTTTCGCACAAAAGAGCCGACACAGTCAAGAGTCGACGCCGTGCACCGTGGAAGGGCACAACCCGCCTAGTAGACAACGTCACACGTCCGAGTCCTCCGCACGGTGCACCGTGGAAGGACACAGCCCTTCTAGCAGACACCGTCGCACGTCCGAGTCCTCCACACGGTGCACCGTGGAAGGACACAGCCCGCCGAGAAGACACCGTCACACGTCCGAGTCCTCCGTGGAAGGGTACAGTCCACCTAACAGACACCGTCGTACGTCCGAGTCCTTCGCACGGTGCACCGTGGAAGGGCACAGCCCACCGAGAAGACACCGTCGCACGTCCGAGTCCTCCGCACGGTGCACCGTGGAAGGGCACAGCCCGCCGAGAAGACACCGTCGTACGTCCGAGTCCTCCGTGGAAGGGCACAGTCCACCTAACAGACACCGTCGCACGTCCGAGTCCTTCGCACGGTGCACCGTGGAAGGGCACAGCCCACCGAGAAGACACCGTCGCACGTCCGAGTCCTCCGCACGGTGCACCGTGGAAGGACACAGTCCACCTAGAAGACACCGTCACACGTCCGAGTCCTCCGCACGGTGCACCGTGGAAGGGCACAGCCCGCCGAGAAGACACCGTCGTACGTCCGAGTCCTCCGTGGAAGGGCACAGTCCACCTAACAGACACCGTCGCACGTCCGAGTCCTTCGCACGGTGCACCGTGGAAGGGCACAGCCCACCGAGAAGACACCGTCGCACGTCCGAGTCCTCCGCACGGTGCACCGTGGAAGGACACAGTCCACCTAGAAGACACCGTCACACGTCCGAGTCCTCCGCACGGTGCACCGTGGAAGGGCACAGCCCGCCGAGAGGACACCGTCGCACGTCCGAGTCCTCCGCACGGTACTCCCGAGAGATCGGCACCGCGCACCCGAATCGTCGGGGCTCCTTGCACCCTAGAATGAAAGGACTGGCCCCTAACTTGGGTGTAGGGGACGTAGCATTCCACCTACCTGAGAGTGGTGACCTGGTGATCCCCTCAGGGTCGTTATCTCGCAAAAATTCGGCACCTACATTGCTGTGACGGGACTCGTCGGACGTCACACTGGTGCTGAACATGCACATGACGACGACAACGACCCAGCGAGTCGGCGCAGCCTGAGAAACGTCGGAGTGTCTGACGTCGGGTGGTCCGAGGAGGCAGGTACCCCAAGAGGTCCGTTCTTACGACCTCACCCAACGGTTCTGGAAGAGGTCCCTTGGAAGGGCTGGGTCCCTAACTTGAGCCCAGAGGAGATAACGGCCATCTAAGAAATGGTAGACTCGGTAGTCCCCTCCGGAAAATATTCGTCACCCTTTGGTTTTGTAAGTCTCCCGACATGTCGCTGTAAGCGAAAGAGTCTCGCTCGACCTTCGTTCGGGAGTCGTGGAGTCCGCACGGACATGGGCAGTGCACACGGGGACGTCCTCTGCGGTTGGAGGACCTTGGTCTTTGGAGTGCGCAGAAAAGAGGCACTTCGGGTGTCACGGGTCGTCTTATGGTCTGTGTACCATCCGAGGGGTCGCGACTGACTTGTCTGTAATCTGATTGTCCTTGTGGTGAGGCGCCTGGTGGTCTGTAGGCCTTCCTCCCCCCTCCTGCGCCGGCAGTCTCTTCCCACGCGGTCCGGGAGTCGGTGACCAGAGGCCCCCTTGGTGGCGAGTGTCCAGGGACTTCGGGGGTGCCCGCCGGGCCCGGGGTGGGGCCGTGAGTGCACGAGTGTGAGGGACGCAGGGGGTTTTCCCTGACGGGTGGGACGGGGTAGGTGCTGGTGTCTTCCGTCGTGAAGGTTTGTTCAATAAATAAAGGTATGCCTTTTGTTCTGGAACCGGTCCCCGGGTTCCCGTCCTTCCCGTGCGGTCCGAAGGACGTGGTTGGGGGTGAGTGGATCTTCCTCCCCCCTCCAGATGTCTGAAGTTGAGAGGGTAGGGGTGGGTGGGATAGGGGATGAGTTTTTATTAAGAGGGAACGGGGGCAATTTTGGATGAGTTAGTTTTCTTACCCTGGTGGGTTCTCTTTACGGTCCTTTTTTGTTCGTTGACAATTCGCACCTCTACCGTCGACCGGCGAGGTAGGGTCACTGTCTGATCGGGGAGCTTCCCAATGGGACAGGAGGGTGCCCCACTTAGGGTCAGAACTTTGTTCTATTTTGGGATCTCGGATTTTGTCAGAGGGTACTGGAAACTTAAGGTTTCGGTCGATTGGGGTGGGGCCGGGTCGGAGAGCGACCCTACTCGGGGGGTGCCGGAAGACTCCCCTCGACCCGGTGTCGTCGTCCGGTCGATCGATGTAGGACTTCGAGAGCAGTATGAGGACGAAGCAGTCGGTGAGCCTGAACATGCAACTGTCCACTCGGTGGTGCCTGCGAGGGTCGGTCTGCGATTTCACGGACGACCTCGGGCGTTTGTGCCTTCGGAACCATCCCCGCTTTACCGACAGCTCGTCGACCATCTCTGCGCACCACTTCGGTCCCATCTCCCACAACGGGGGCGTCCCGTGGTGCACCCTCCGCTCGTCGCCCGTGTCCGACCGGAGCGTCCGGAGCTACCTGAGGTACCACCGGACGCTCTCCGACCCGGGGACGTCCGGCTTGTGGACCCCCGACTTCTTGTAGAGCCCCCGGTCGGCGACGTACCCCCAGTCGAGGTGACGCCACGGCAGGCCGTCCACCATCTACAACGAGAGTAGCCGCGGTGAGCCGTCCGGGACTATCTTCAGGTCGAGGAGGGGGTCCAAGACGCCGTGCATCGTGAATACGTAGACCCACGACCGGTGCCACAGGTCGACCTTGTCCAACACCGCTAACATTAGAAGGAACTTCTCCGAGAACTTCTCTATCCGGCTCTCCAGGACCGGGCGCTTGAGGTCGCAGAAGCAGGGCCCGGCGTCACCCGCCGGGTCCACCTTCCCGACGTGCGCCCAGTCCGGCGTCGGACTCAGGTGGTGGTGCGGGCAGTCGTCCGGCCTGCTCATGTCGCTGTAGAGGTCGACCAGCCGGTCTTCGTGTCTGCCGTGTAGGTCGTCGAGCTTGTACTAGACGTCCTCCCCTCGTCTGTCTTGAGTCGCACGGGGGGGTCCCGTCACGGCCGTCTCACGAGTGGGACCCCCCTGAGCCCTTCCCAGGACCTCCCAGTCTTTTTCGGTCCGACCGGGAACCCTCGACGAACTGCTACCGGAAAGTCTTCTGGCAAGACCGCCTCCCCGCCCCTCTCGGAGTCGCACACGCGTGTCCGCGACTCTGCGGACCGACACACTCGTTGCGCCGCGTTCGTCCCGTCCAGGTCGCGCCCTCGACGTCGGCCTCGATAAACAAAGGGTAAAAAATTTGAAAACCGGTACGGCCCAGAGACGGCGTGTCCGAACGGAGATCGACGCCTCTAGTCCGACGCGCGGTCGACATCCCGCGGAGAGCAATACCGTCGGAGAGACGAACACCCCGTGCTCGTGAGCCCCCGAGCCCGAGTCACCAACGCCGAGGGCCCGAGGTCTCGTCTCCGAGTCATCGACGCCCAGTGCCCGGACCGACGAGGCGCTGTGCACCCCGGAAGGACCTGGTCTCTACCTTGGACACAGAGGACGTGACCGTCCTTCTAAGAAGTGGTGGCTCGGTCGTCCCTCCGGGGACTTGGTAAAAAAGTATTCTGCCTTCACTACTCTCTTCTTTCGGTGCGACGTGTGTCTGGTGACGGAGGACTTTCCTCCCCGTCGTCCTTCCCTTCCGCCCCCACCCCCGCCCCCTCTGTGCGATTGGAGGACTGTGCACTTCGGGCAACAAATTCTATTTGTGAAAGGTTTGTGGTTCTGTTTCGACCTTAAGACTAGAAATCTCGAACCGTTCAGGGGGCCGACTAAAAAGGGGACGGACAGTGGGGGTGTCTGAAATGTCTCGTGGGGTGGGGGAGGAGGGGTTGGCGGGTCGGGTCGGACGTAGGGGTCCCGAGACTGTGGTGTCTACGTCTTTCCGAGGTTGCGGGTCCGAGACATCAGGGACCTCGGAGACCGGTGGCTCGGCGGAAACGTCCGGGCGTCCGGGTGGAAGAGGGAAGTCACCCTCCCTCGAGGTAGGTAAGGATACAAGTCTTATAACGGGGAAATGGTAGGTGAAGGGTATGTCTTCGGTTCCAGGAGAAATTTTTTTTTTTTTTTAGTTTACGCTTGGGGAGTGGGGTGAATTTCGAGAGGTCCTCGAGGTATAAGTGAGTCTCGTCTCCGACCGTTTGTAAAAGATATTTACCAAGTCCCACAGTCTACATTGTTTATTTTTATGTTCTATGGGTTAATTTAGACTTAAAGTCTACCTGTTGTTTATTACGAAGTGATACAGGATCCTGAAGGGACCGCCGAGTCTGCCATTTCGTAGACGGATGTTGTATCCTCTGGACCCAAGCTAGGGACCCAGTCCTTCTAGGAGACCTCTTCCGTTACCGTCGGGTGAGGTCATGAGAACGGATCTTTTAGGGTACCTGCCTCCTCGGACCATCCCACGTCAAGTACCCCAGTGTTTCTGGACCTTTATTCACTCGCTGAAGTGAAGTGAAGTGACATATAGGATACGTCACAAACTATGTGACTTTGTAATAAACGACACTACCCTTTAAGGTTAGATGGTACATAAAATAGATCGTCTGGGTGTTGCCATTCATGAGAAGTCCGAAGTGCTCGGTGCCAGAGAAAGGTTGATGAGTCAAGACCCGACGTCCCACTGTCGTCGGCATCCACTACACATTTACTCACCCGCACCCATGCAAAGTTATTTAGAAATAAATATTTCTGTCTACCATTCGGTGTGGACTGGTTGACCGATATCAAACGATTGGAAGCTAAGTCTTATTTTAGGTTGGTGTAGGGTGTCGGATGGTCTGGATACTCTAGGTCGGGGACCGAGGGACAATAGTGGGAGGGATCAAACGACCCGAGGTCGGAGGGTCTCTTCCGGAGGGACTAGTGGTAGAAGGTTCCCCGAGGGGAAGAAAGGGAGTCAGTCAAAGTGGGGTAACGTAAAACCAAAATCTTGACTAATTATGGACCTTAAAAACAATTGAAGGAGTGGCAGTTCGTAAGGAGGTCGTGTATTCGAGAAACTTCTGGTCTTCCAAGAGACACTTGTAAATCCCTCGGGTACTCGCGGGTCTCGGGGAGGCGTGTCGTCGGACAAGTGTCTCGCGACCGGCCGACGGAGGACGGGGTCCCCCGGAGACACTCTGGGAGAGCGGATTGTACTCACGACCCGTGTGTGTACCCCGTGTCAGTCATAAGTGCCCCATTTACGAAGTCTCCCTCCTCGAGGGCGCGGGTGCGCCCAGACTTGTGTCACAGTCCGGGCGAGGGACCTCCCCGTCGGGTCTCTTCGGGAATGGAGGTCCCAGAAGACTGCCAGGTGCCCGAGGGACTCCCCCGAGAGACACTGCTAGTGTCCCTTCAGGGGTACGAGGTCGGCCACGAAGAGGTCCTATTTGCTGGTCTACACGAGGTGTGGGAGGGTCAACTACTGTGCCGGGGCGACGTGTCCCATCGACTTCCACAGCCCAGCCGTTTACAGCTACGGTTCTGAGTGCGCGGCGGCTCGCATCGACCCCGGGCCCAAGAGGGCCGTCCCCTACATCAAGTGCTGTGACCCGTTCTGGTCGACACCGAGTAAGGTCGGACTGTTCGGTCGGAAGTCTTTCCGTCTCGGCACCAGTTACTGCTACCAAGAACGTCTGTACTGCCTCCGCCCCCTCCAGACGAGTGCCCGAGGTGTCCGCTCAGACCGGTGGACACCTCCGTCTCCTGTCCCGCTAATACTCGGTGAGATCCGGCGGTGACCGAAGAGGTGGGGTGTCAGTTTGGAGTCCGAGGGGACTTAAGTAGACGAGGGGAAAGGCCCGGAAACTCGTTCGACGTTGGACGTGGGTTTGAGGGGAAGGTATTTCCGGTGAAGGGTCCGGGGTGGACCTGCAGGTCGGCTAGGTGAACGGGGGCGAAGGGTTCGAAGACGAGAACGTGAACCGTGTGGATAGGTGTGGTGGACCCGGAAAGACGAGGGTCTCCGGGAGAGTGTCAGACGTCTGAGGATTCTTCGGACAGTGTGTCCCACCCGAACCGCCTGAAACCGACGGACGGACTCCTGTGCACCTTCTGCTTCGAAGTCGACGCCCCCGGCGGCGGGACCTATTGTCACTCGGGTGTCCTCGTCGCTGTCCTTGCCGCTGCTGCTACCGCTGGTGCCGCTGGCGGAGACGTCGCCTGCGAGAGGACGGATGGATCGCGACGCTCCGACTTGAAGTCCAACTCACTCCGTTCTGTCAGTACACACAGGTAGTCTTTACTAGTTTATAGTTGTTAAAGTATCCCAAACTGGGTTGTTTGCCAGGGGAAATCAAAAGTGATGGTAGATATGGTAAAGTGAAAGTGGTGTTAGATAAACCGTTCAATGGTAGTACTATGAGTAACTGTTCATGCCTTCGACTCCGTATGCCTCTAATTTTGGTCCCGGTGTGTTGATTATTTTGGTCCCGACTCTGAATTTGGGTTTGGTTTTAGGTCTCTTGTGCCGCTCGTAGTCCGGTCCGGCGACTCTTCTGTGCCCCAACCTCATACACGACTCGTAGATTGTCTGATATATGTTCTCCGACACTCGCTCCGTCGATTGGTCCTGACGCCAGCCACAGGCGTAGACATATCCCTCCCGTTAATTTTTTTGTGTGTGCACGACTCCTCCACCCGCACCGGTGGTCGACTAAAAGTCTGAACTGACATTTTTATATGATCGGTTCTGACACGCCATAACCATTTTCCTATTAGTGTCTCTAGATTTCCTGTCCCACCTCTCGGGTCCTTACTTAGGTGTGTCTCTTACAGTGGACTGGAGGCTGTTCCTCGTCTTTGTTACTGTATTCGTCTCTCAGAAATGTCAGTTGCCGCCCTTGGTGGCGTCTAGGGGTACGTCTTTTGGAGCTGAGGTGTAGAGTATAACACAAGTTTTAATTGAGTCTTATCTAGTATTTGGATTTATAGTCTGGATTTTGATATGTTCAAAACTTTCTTTTGTGTCGTCTTTTTAGTGACACTAGAGTTTTCAAAAGATTCTATGTTGTAATTATCGGACTAAGTGTCTTCTCGTTTGACTCTCCAACCCGAAGTAGTTTGAGTTCTTGCAAACGAGAAGCTTTCTTTGATCATTCTCTTATTGGGTGTCTTCTATGTCTGACCCTCTTTTGCCAATGTTTGGTGTATGGACTATTTCTTGAAAATGGGTTCTTTATATTTCCCGAGTGTTTTGGGTTATTATACTTTTATTGGGTTAAAGAATCTCCCCACTTTCTACATTTGTGAAGTGTTTTCTGCTATATCCTAACCGTCTATATGTGTACTTTGCTTCGAGTTGCGGTAATCCTTTTACTTTCGACTTTTGTACTGCTGGGGTGACGTGGGGATACTCGTACTGGTTTCAGCTTCCAACTGATGTGGTTCTCGGCCGTTCCTCCGCCTCCTCGGTCTCGGGAGTGCGTGTGACAGCCCCTTACGCTCTGGCACGAGGGTGGAATCCTTTGTCGGACCGGCGAAGAGTCTCTCAATTTATATGTAGATGGTGTGTCGGCTCACGAAGATGAGGTTCCCAAGTGGGTTCCCCTTGTTTTCGAAGACAAACATGTTTTCTGTGTACACGCACGAAAATCTCGCAAGTGAGGTAGTGAGTTCGCATCTTTGTTCGATGTGTAGTCGACCTCTCCGTGTCTGTGTGCAGGTGGGGTCCCCGAGTGTGAGCCGTTCTTTTTCCTCGTTCACTGTGTGTGTCATTGCACTCACTGGGAGTTTGCGCGGCTCGAGCCGCTCGCCGGTCTGGGTCTTCTGCGCGCGACGTCCTCGCGGGCAAGTGTGTTGCCGAGCCTTTTCCGTTTTCGTGCTTCTGTCTCGCTTGGACGCCGAGGGTCGTCGGTCTCCGCCTCTTCCCGACTGGGTCCCCCGTGCCCCCGGGACCCCGAGTCCAGGACAGGACTGACACCACCACTCGCGTGTGACGTGCGTAGACCGTTTCGAGAGTGTAGGTAGGTCACTTCTCTCCCCGCAAAGGAGACTCATTTTCAACTCCGCGTTTGGGTCACCCACACCCCTGTTTACTTTCTATGCACTTTAGAGGAACGTCTTACGTTTCGCAGTGTGTGAGCCGTCTGAGCCATGGTTTCTACGTGCACCCACAGGTCGTTCTCTCTCTACGGCCCTCGGCGAGTCGGGCTCCGGCGTGAGGCCTCGGCGGCGAGGCGGTCGCCACGCGGACGGAGTCGAAGGCTCGTCGGTGCAGCTGGACCGCGAGTCTCGTCCCGTCGGTGGCGGACCGGGACCGGTCGTCGGTGGGCGACAGCGGGCGGAACCCCGGAAGGTGTTTAATCGAGACTGTTATCTACCCCCTCTCGCTTCTCTTCCTCGCCCTGCCTTGGTTCCGAGGTCAGAGGAGGAACGGACGACCCTGGGTCTCACTACCTCTTTGTCCGTAGGTCTACTGAAGGCCCTGCGTCCGACATGGTGGCTGGAGAGACGTGGAGTTCTCGCCCCGTTGACCGTTGACGAAGGAGCGGGGACCGTAGACCTTGGTCCTCTACGTCCGTCCGATCACAGGTGACACTGCCGACTAGCTCAACGAGTGAATCCCCGGAGGTCCACCGACCGGGGCGACGGGGCCGGACCCTTGGACTCCTACCCCTCGTTCCCCGGTAGGAGGGGGACCTGGTACTGACGTCCTTCTCTCAGACCTACCGAGGTTCCTCGGGTAGGGGTCCTGTTTCTAATTTTACATGTGCAAGTTTTCGTGAAAGGACTCGGTGGACAACGTATTGTGTTTGGGATGCCTCGTAGTAGCTAGGTTTAGTAAGACTATACCAAGGATGGGGGGATCTCGAATGTGAGATGACTCTTTCTGACAGTCGTTCGTGGACTAGTTTACATAGTGTGGTCCACCCTAATCGTTATTTCCTTTTCTTTTGGACCATTTTCGTTGTGCCTCATACTCCCCGTGTCTCCGAACCACAATAAGATTTGTCCCGGAGGAAAATTCTCACTGTCGACTCGTCTCTTGACTTAAGTCACTCTCTTGCTCCGTGCCCTAACGGACCCTTTAGTAAGGTTCGATTTCCTTGTCGTTCACGTTTCCGGGACTCCGTTTTTGACGGTCGACGCTAGATTCTCGTGGGGTCTTCGGTCACACCCCCTGTGCCACCCGTTCCCTCCCTCGACCTCTAGAGTCTACCCCGAAAGCCCACGACATGACTCTCGACTCTCTTCGGTGATTCCCAGACTTGACCCCTTACTTACAATAGACTGAACTCAATATTTTTCCGGGTGCCCCTACTACACTTCGTGTCTGGTGCTCCCGTTCTCTTCGTCCCCTTTTCCTACTCTCTACTGCCGCCGGCCGTGATTCGACCATTGAGGGCTCCTCTCCGCGAGTGTAAGACCTACATAAATTCTTTCTACCCGTGCTACCTCACACTCCGTTCTACTCCTGACTTCTCGCTACGGTTCTGAAAGTGGGGCTTTCGGCCTTCCTACTGCATACGTGAGTGCGATTCCACTTCTGGTGCCCTCCTTGTCCGAAGCGTGTCCCTCCTTTAGTCCTTAAACTGAAACCTGTACTGTCTTCAGACTCTGCGAAGGTGTGGTTCTCCGCAGGAATTCCGTGGACGTGCTCCTACGGAATCCCGTCTCAAATGTCCGTGGACTCGACCTCGACTTTGACTCTTAGTCGCCCACCCACGTGCGTACGATTCAACGAGTCAGCACAGGTTGCGAAACACTGGGGTACCTGGCATCGGGCGGTCCGAGGAGACAGGTAGCTAAGAGGTCCGCTCTTGTGACCCCACCCAACTGTAAAGGAGGAGGTCCCCCAGAAGGGCTGGGTCTCTAGCTCGGTTGCCCACAGAGGACACAGAGGGCGCAACCGTCCACCTGCGCGGCGGTGGTCGCAGTGGACCCCTCGGGAGCCCTTACCCACCTCGACGTCTAGGACCCGTACCGACTCGAGTGCGTCCCTGGACCACATCCCCTTCCGACTACGGACTCCCCGAGATTCCAGACCTCAGGAGGAGGTCGCTACTGCTCCTGCTGTTCGTCTCCGGTACCTCCGCTCGCCCTTGGGTCTCCCTGCTGGAGTTTCCGGTTCGTCTTGTTCGTAGAGTTCTTCTCCTCTTGACGTGCACGGCTCTTTAGTGGTGCTCCTGTTTCTTTAAGGCTGACCTGCTTCGTTGTGTCTTCGGTGGTCCGTTCTCTCGGCGTCCCTTTCCCCTCCTCTTTTCGGACGCCGCACCCGCCCTCTGGGACGTCCCGACTCGGACGAGACGTCTTTGGGGTCGTGGCGTGGTCTGTCTGTCGTTACGGTTCCCTCGCGACTCTTGACTTCCTGTGCCGGTGCGTGTGAGAGACTGGGACCTAGCGACTCTTCACTCGAGGGTAGTTCTCGCAGTCATTGTAGAGGCCACGGCCAGTTCTGCGTCGCTCGCGTTGCATCGGGAGAGATGGCACTTGTTATTGCTCGTGCAAACTGTTGTGTGCCTTGCGTCGAGCGACCTCCGAGACTTGTCGTTCTCACTCCCCCTCAGGGCGAGTCTCTGCGTCGGGGCCCGCCCGCGCCGACGACAGACGCAGGAGCAAGGAGAGCGTCGTGACTGAACTCCGTATATTTCGCACAGGAGACTGGTCTTTCCCTAATCTTCTTCAGTTCTAGTCGTCCTGTGGACCTTTTAGAGGTGCATACACTTTTAGTTCACTTTTACCATGGACCCAGTTTCCTTTTTACTCTTTTATAAATTTGACTTTTAACTTCATCTTAGATTCTTCGACCCTCCATGCCGATGTCGTAGGAGTCCCCAGTGTCGCGACGACGAGGCGGTGGGCCGGCACCGGCTGGGAGACGCTGGGGTGCCTGACGTCGTGCGGTCCGGAGGGACAGGCAGTGGTAGAGGGCCTCGGACGAGTTTGAGTACAGGTTTCGCAGTCACTACGGTAGTTGGTGGAGTAGGAGACAGTAGGGGAAGAGGAGGGCGGACGTTAGAAAGGGTCGTAGTCCCAGAAAAGATTACTTAGCCTAGAAGCGTAGTCCGCCGGTTTCATAACCTCAAAGTCGAAGTTGTAGTCAGGAAGGTTACTTGTAAGTCCTAATCAAAGGAAATCCTAACTGACAAAACTAGAGGGACGGCAGGTGTCCTGAGAGTTCCTCAGAAAAGGTCGTGGTAAATGTCGTAATTTGCAAATATAAACTTTTTTTTTTTTTTTTGTTTGTACAAAGTTCATTCGCAGGTGGAAATCTTCGACCTTTTTCTTCTTATACGTAATTTAAGTTTCGTTCGTCACCTGCCTTTGCTTCTTGTGTTAGTTGTCCTTTGGTTATGTCTTCTCAGTCATTTTGGTACTCGACCAAGAAACCTTGCTGACTGTTTGACTATTTGGAGATCAGTCTAACCCTTTTTCTCCCTTCTGTGTTTCCTGACGGCAGTCCTTGCGCCGCCGTAGTGAAGCTGTGGTGTGTCTACTTCTCTTGTTCTTTACCGGTGCTTGTTAAAACACTGATAGTTAAACTGTTGTGTCCACTTTCCTTCTGCAAAGAAGGTTCTGTACTAGACGAGTTCGAGTGAGTTCTCCCTTATATATTGGGCTTGTCGTGGCGCTGATACTCTCTCTGACCTAGAGATTTCTCTAGCCCTCAAATTTTGGAGGGTCACTTCTCTTGAGATCTGGTTTATCGAAGTGACCATTTACGACGGTTTTTAAATTCCCTTTTTTTTAACTAAGATTAACATATGTTGTAGAAGGTCTTTCGACTTCTACTCCATGGTAAAGAGTACTCCCGTCACACTGGAACTACTGGTTTAGTTTCTATGACGTTTTTTTCTTTTTGCGTTCGGTTTCAGAGACTACTTGTTTTAAGACTCATTTTGTAGCCGTTGAGTCGTTATATATTTTTCTTATCAGACAATTGAAAACAAGAAGCCGGCGATTCGACACAGGTACAGGTTGGGAAACGATGCGGCACCCGACACCGGGCGGTCCAGGGAGACAGGTACCCTAAAGGGTCCGTCCTTATGACGTCACCCGACGGTAAAGGAAGAGGTCTCCTAGAAGGGTTATGAGTAGTTGATTTACCCCGAAAAGGGTCTTTACACTTCCACCAAATTCCAAAAATTCAATTATATTAAGTTGGATGACTGTCTTCTTTCCTCTTTTTGAGGTACTGGTAGAGTCACCTACTTTTTTTTTTTTTTTTTTTCCTATTTTAAGTTGCATTGAATGTTATTTTTGAGAGTTGATGATCCTCTATTTTCTCTTAGAAGAATTGGATTTTTTTCCGTAGAGTTTTTGTTTTTGTTTGTTTGGGTGTTTATTATATGGATTCAAAAGGAGGATTCTAGTCCTCATTCTGTTCCACCAGTTAAGAGTGGTGAGTCAATTGACCTTCAAGATCGGTCATCACGATATTCCGTTCCTTTAATACTTTATTTCTCGTATACTTGACCTTTTCTTATTTATTTTGACAAGGACAAACGTCTTCTGTGTTGACAGATATCTCTTTTAGGGTTTCTTGAATGTTTTTTTATAGGATCATCATTATTGACCCGAACCTGTTGAGGGTCCTGTATTCAAGTTATAAAATTTTTAGTTAACATAAAATATTTGATCGTTATTTGTCGACCTTTAGTTTTAACAAATGTTATTGTAGTTTTTGACATTTGATGAAACCATACTTAGATTGCTCTGTACAATATGACTTATGCTATACGATTGTTGACGTCTGTGACTGCTTTCTTTAGTTTCCTTTGGATTTACTTATCTATGCGACGCAAGCACCTAATCTTCTAAGTCACAGTAATCCTACAATTAAGAGGGATTTAGTTAGAAATCTAAATTAGGGTTAGTTTTAGTTCGAAGGGACCCCGATTCCGCCAGTTCTTAGGGGGACGTCACGTCCTCTGCACCCAAGTCAGGGACCCAGCCTCTCTCGAGGACCTCTTCCTTGCCGATGGGTGAGGTCCTAAGACCGGACCTCTTGGGGTACGTGTCTTTTCGGACCGCCCGATGCCAGGTACCCCAGCTTTCTCTACCTGTGTTGAATCGCTGAAAGTGAGTGAGTGAGTTTTAGGGTCGTCCTAAAAACAAAATGCATAGTTGTTCTACTAAGATTTTAAATATATCCTTCTGTTTCTTTGATGTTATCAGTTTTATTAAGACTTTTTCTTCTTGTTTCGACCTTCTGAATATACTGCACTAAGGTTCTGGATATTTGGATATTATTAGTTTTTCATGTCATGACCACTTTCCTACCCGTGAGTCTCGTCCCTTGTCTGACCCCGTTTGTGTCGGTTCGCTAGCACTGCTCCTACGTTCCTGTAAAGTCACTACTTTCCCTCTGATAAGTTGTTTGCCACGACCTTTTGGGACTTAGGGAGACTCTCCAAATTTTTGGGAGTTGGGTAAGAAGTGGAGATATGTTTGTAATCGAGTCTTACTTAATGCATTTGGTATTATATGTTGTTGTTGTCGTTGTTTGGACATTCTGAAGGTCCTCTTCTGTTTTCTCTTTTAGGGACACTGAAATAGATTCTCGTAGATTCACAAGGGTCTGTGTCGTAGTTTTCGTCTCGGGTATTTTCCCTTGCAGACACGGGATCTGAAGTAGTCTCAATTTTTGCGGACGAAAAACTTTTTGTGGTGATAATTACTTTTAAGTTTTCTGTTCGGTGTCCTACCGTCTTTTATGTCAAATGGGAACTTACTATGTCTTTGAGACTGGACGTGTCCAGGTGAGTGTACGGCCCAAAGGTTATTTATGCGTGCTGTTGGGATACGAGGGGTGCCAACTTAGGTTTCTACGTCCTTCCACCTATGTCTCCTGGTTGACATTTCGATGTAGGTCTCCAAGTTGACACGTCCCCCAGCCACAGAGGCTGGAGGGACAACAAGTTCCCAGTTGACATGAACGTTCCGTTAAAGACTGTATCCTGAACACAGGTCTTATATTTCTCGATAGTTTCTAGTTATTAGTCTTTTCTCTACCTCCACCGAGTTCTCCCATCACATCCTTCTGGGACTCGAGTGCGAGGGGGTGTCCTGTGTGGTTTGGATGTCGACGTATGCCCTGTTGAGGGAGACTTTTGGTCGAGTCGACGAGGAGTTGTTGTTTCCCACTTCTCCGTCTCTGCGGCCGAGTGGGTTTGGGGTAGGGGCCGGCTCTGGGTGGCGACCCCCTGGAGTCTTCGTGCCGCGAAGAGAGGCTCCTCTGTCCCCAGACATAGGGGGTGACCCGTGGGGTTGGGACCCTGGACGGGACTTCTGTCTGCGGGGTGGCGTCGACCGAAACTTGTGGTTGTCTTACGTGTAGGGTCTGCCTCACCTCTGCGGTGAGAGAAAATATTGTACAAAAAGAAAATAAACCCCCCAGTGTGATTCGGACTCTGTATGTGCAAACGTTTTTCCTACAGTCCAAAGCGACCCGGCTCTCCCGACTCTGAGCACCCCACTCCTCCCCGCGGCACCCCTCCGTACCTTTGTCACGGTCGACCTCGTCCCCGGGTTGACACTTGGGTCTTCTCCAGGGGGGTCTTATTTCCTCTCAGGGGTAACACAAGGTCCTGTCCCTCCCTCTACGACCTTCGTCCTGCCTGTCCCATTGACACGTCGGTCTCTTAGGTGAGACTTTCCCGAGCGCCCGTCGGAGTGGACGGAGTCCTGGGGCCCGTTTTCGTCCCTCGCGCAGTCGTGTGTGCTCGCGGACTGGCCAGTCGACGCGTCGCAGACGCCGTCCCTACCCCCGGGCACCCCGAGAGGTGTCCTCCGTCCGTGGTCGGTCGGCGGATCCACCTACGGGAGAGGTGGGGCGCTCGAGGTCCCCCGTCCGGGGCGGAGATCCGATGGGTGGACGGGGTGACTTCGGCCGTCCACACGGGTCGGAGTGTGAGGGGGCACCGGGACGATGTCGACCACCCGTGTGAATCGGGGGTGTCCCCTGTAGGGGACTCGCGGACCGGGACCACGGGTTCCCCCGAGAGTAAAGGTCCGGAGTACCTGGACCGTGTTAGTTTCCGTAAAGAACCGTCCTACGGTGGGCGTCCCGTGGTGTGTCTGGAGTCTGACCTTGTGTGAGGGTCCGAAGGACACTTTTCCGGGTCAGTGGGCGGGACCTCGAAGTCGGTCGCGCCGTCCGATGCCGTGTGGTGTGGAGATCTCCGGAACCCAGATAAGACTTTCTTCGTCCACCCCTCTTCACACCTGTTTACTTATCTCTTTCCACACACACACACACGTGCACGCACACGTTACCTTATCATGAGTTGACATTTTTTCCTACTTGCAGACGGTAAACACTACTATGTCTGTCTGGGTCCCGTAATACGATTCGCTTTTTTCTGTCTCTTTCTGTGCATGACATACTGAAGTGAGTGTACACTTTATACTTTTTTTTACTTGCTTTGAGTGCGTGTGTCTTGTCTGGCCCCCGACGGGCTCCCCTCCCGTTTCACCCGTGTCGCGCACTTCTCCGGCGTCTTACTCTCGGTGTCCCCAAATCACAGGTCGTGTCCTCCCGTCGGTCATTGCGACATGACGCGCAGACTTTCAACGATTCTTATTTGGAATCTTCAAGAGGAGTGTGTCTTTTTACAAAGCCCTGACACACACCACTGTCTGCCATGGGTCTCAATGACGCCACTGGTAAAACGTTGCGTATGTTTACGACTTAGTAATACAGTATGCGGACTTTAATTATATGTCAATATTCATATGC
This sequence comes from Capra ibex, assembly GCA_006410555.1. Classification (NCBI taxonomy): domain Eukaryota; kingdom Metazoa; phylum Chordata; class Mammalia; order Artiodactyla; family Bovidae; genus Capra; species Capra ibex. The sequence goes on from SJYO01016970.1 coordinate 1,206,285, forward strand.
AGTTAAGTCTTTATTTTTCTACTGTCCTTTGCTCCTAGAATTTTGACCCGGTTTCTACCCTTGTACGGCAGTTTGTCCGAAATGTCCGCCACCCGCGTGTCTTTCTACGATTCGTAGTGCCACCTTTACGAGTAATTTGGGTGCCACTCCACGGTGTTGTGTATGATCCTTCCGATTCCATTTTAGATTCATGTTATGGTCGACGGTGTTCCAATCTCTTCGCCGTTGAGAGGGTGCGGCGACGACCCTTGTATGCCTCCGTGTTGATCCCTTTCTCGGACCTACAGAGAGTGTTTCCATTTGTGCGTGGTGAGTCGGGTCGTTGAGAGGAGACTTCTCGTGATTCTCGAATCCAAGTGTAAGTTCGGAAATACGGTTGCATTTTTAGTGAAATATGGTTACGTTTGGCGATTCTTGACCTTGTTGGTCACTTACCTATTTGTTTGGCACCGCGTGCGTAAGGTGCCACAAGGGGAGTCGTCACGTTCCTTCGACTGACGGCTTTGTTGCGGCACTGGCTGAAGGTGTGAGTCACGGACCCACTTCCTCCGACCTCGAAAGACGACGGCAAGGGGGACTAGACCGTAGCACCCTTTCTGTGCCGACGCCCCTGTCTCCCGCCCTGTCGGTCACGGTCCCGACCCCCACCCCCTTCGCGTCCGGAGGAGCTCCCCTTGCCCGTGCCCCGCCCGACCCTGATCTAATGTAGGACTGCCGTCGCCACCCATATGTGGACATTCGTAAACAGTCTTAAGTGCTGATGTGTAGTTTTTCTCACTGAGAATGATGTGTATTTAGAAATTTTTCGTGTAAAGCCCTTGATACCCATTTTACACTTATACCCAATATAAAAGTTACAATTTGAAGGACGGGAACTAGTGATATAACACCAAAACTTTCTCTGATAGGAACTAAAATTCTTCTAGACACTTCTCCATAAATGTCCATCTTACAGTACGTTAAATGAAAGGTCATCTAGTCCCCTTTTTTCGTATATGTATATATCTTTTTCGGAGTTTCGTTTACACCAGGTTTTTTAATGACTTATACCCACTTCCCACGTAAGACTCCACGTGACTTGACAAGAATGTGGAGATCCATACTTGTCAACGAATTTTAATTTTCGAAACTCTTTTTCCTTCCTACTCTCCTCCCTTTAATCAAATGTGACCTCTGTCGGTCCTCTGTTAAGACTACTCAAGATGATACTTTTCTTCGTTTCTTTATGTTGTCTACACTTCTCCGTACCCTGGGGTGCTCCGGACCCAAAAAATTCTACTCTTTATTATGCGATGCCCGAACACGACTAACCTTACTAGGTCCCCTCCCTCTTTCGTCCTGGTCTTACTTGAGCTCTGAGACGTGGTAATTCGAGCACGGACGAAGGGGTGTGGTAGAGCGTGGAGGAGGGGGTGCCGCGGCGAGAGGTCGGGGCGACTGGAGAGGACAGGAGGACAGGGCCCTGGTGTCGGACAGGGAAGGAGGGCGCCCCAGGACACGCAGGGAAAGACACACTTGTGGACAGGGACGAGAAGTCCTTTGGTAGGAAGGTCAGAGTCGAGTTCCCAGTGGGGAGGCTCTTCCGCAGTGACCCGGCGAGCGAGGCAGGGGTCGGCTCGGAGGTAATCGATGAAAGTGGAAGACGTGTCGTGGATGAGTTCGTTCGTGAGTGGGCGAAAAGACAGATCGGTAGAGGGAGAGTTCTGTGTCCCTAGATCTCGGGCTCCGCCCGCTCCAAACCAGGAATCGAAGGTACGAGGGCGGTGTAGCGACCGCAGGAAAACAATTTAGGTAGACCCGACTTACGTAGCCGAAGAATCTTACGTGGTTGAGTGACCGTCGTGGTGACAGGGTATACCTGAGCCGTGGACACAGGGAGTTTCTTGTCGAGGAAGACGTCCGAAGACCAAGGGACAGACGAGTCTTGGGGAATTGCCGAGGGTGTCGGTTTTTCCTCCGAAGGGTCTACCACGGTCACCATTTCTTGGACGGACGATACGTCCTCTGCGTTTTCTACACCCAAGGTTGGGGCCCAACCCTTCTAGGGGACCTCCTCCTTTACCGTTGGGTGACGTCGTAAGAACGGTCCCTTTAGGGTGCCTGTCTCCTCGGACCGCCCGATCAGGTACCCCAGCGTTTCTCAGCCTGTGCCGGTTCGTAGGTTCGTCCGGGTGTGTGCCCGTTGTCCTACTTCAGACCCGAGTGGGAGTCGACGTCCCCTGGTGTCAGGACCGGGGGCCGACGGGAGGGGTGGAGGAGCGGAGAGGTGTACGGACTGCGATCTCGACCCGTCGTCGTCTGCGACGAGATTTTTCGTCCCGGGAGGGCGTGCAGAGGCCAGACGACGAGAGAGGGTGGGGTGCCAGAAACTCTAGAGTTGGTTTGGAGGTGAGGGTTTCCGTTGAAGTGTGGTCTGTTGAAGGTGGACCGTCGAGTCCGGAGGCGCCTGGTGTGTTGGGGCCGACTCGTAAGTACGTGCGGCGACGGGTGTCTAGTGGGGTGACTCGGACGTGTCGGGGTCCTGCGGCCGCGTCGCGAGGTCGTGAGAGAGACCCAATACCCACGCCGTTAATTTCAAATCTCTTCGCTGCGTTGGCCGAGGTCCTGTGGGACCGAAGTCCCGTGAGTCCTCGGTTTGGGTGTGGACACCCAAAGGTCTCCGGGCCGGTATTGATGGTGGTACTAATCGGCGACTGGTATCCAATTGGGTAAGAAGGTCGGAACCAAAAGTCTACTCTTTTGGAGGGAAAGCACCTACAAGCTTCCCAATCGTTATGGCAAACTTCCTTTACCCCACGTCCGGTCTTGTGTGGTCGAAAACAATTCGGACGCCGCGGGGCTGGCGCGGACGAGGGCAATTGACAGACGGGCCGCAGGGGAGAGGGGAGGCCCGGTGACAGACGGGCCGCAGGGGAGAGGGGAGGCCCGGTGACAGACGGGCCGCAGGGGAGAGGGGAGGCCCGGCAGCGGAGAGGGGAGACCCGGCAACGGAGAGGGGAGGGGCCCCAGACGTGACGAACACGTGTATCCCGGGAACTCCCAAACGGGTAGTCCCGAGGTAGACCCGGGCACTTGACGTGACACCAATGCTTGTAAAGCGTTCCTCGAGAGGTGAACCGGGAAAGTAGATGACCCAACCGGTTTTTTAAACAAGTTCAAAAAGGTATTGTAGGATGTATTTTTTGGCTTACTCGAAAAACCGACTAGGCTAGAGTCAAGTCAAGTCAAGTCAGCGAGTCAGCACAGGTTGAGAAACGCTGGGGTACTTAGAGTCGTGCGGTCCGGAGAGACAGGTAGTGGTTGAGGGCCTCAAGTGAGTCTGAGTGTAGGTAGCTCAACCACTACGGTAGGTCGGTCGAGTAGGAGACAACAGGGGAAAAGGAGGACGGGGGTTAGGGAGGGTCGTAGTCTCAGAAAAGGTTACTCAGTTGGGAAGCGTACTCCATCGGTTTCATGACCTCAAAGTCGAAATCGTAGTAAGGAAGGTTTCTTGTGGGTCCCGACTAGAGGAAATCCTACCTGACCAACCCAGAGGAACGTCAGGTTCCCGGAGAGTTCTCAGAAGAGGTCGTGGTGTCAAGTTTTCGTAGTTAAGAAGCCGAGAGTCGAAAGAAGTGTCAGGTTGAGAGTGTAGGTATGTATTGGTGTCCTTTTTGGTATCGGAACTGATCTACCTGGAAACAACCGTTTCTTTACAGAGACGAAAAGTTATACGATAGATCCAACCAGTATTTGAGAGGAAGGTTCCTCATTCGTAGAAAATTAAAGTACCGACGTCAGTGGTAGACGTCACTAAAACCTCGGGTTTTTATAATTCAAACTGTGACAAAGTTTACAAAGGGGTACCTCACTACCCGGGTCTACGGTACTAGAAGTAAAAGACTTACGACTCGAAATTCGGTTGAAAAAGTGAGAGGTGAAAGTAAAAGTAGTTCTCCGTAAAATCAAGGAGAAGTGAATGATGGTATTCCGTCTGGAAATTCTGATTGTGGGTTTTTTCTACAGGAAAAGTAATGTCCCCTGACCTTACGTTTTCATCCTTCAGTTCTTTGTGGACCTAATTGTCCGTTTAAACCGGAACCTTACGCCTTACTTCGTCCCGTTTCTGATTATCTCAAAACGGTTCTTTTACGTGACCAGTATCGTTTGTGGGAGAAGGTTGTTGTGTTCTCTTCTGAGATGTGTACCTGTAGTGGTTTACCAGTTGTGGTTTTAGTCTGACTAATATAAGAAACGTCGGTTTCTACCTCTTCGAGATATGTCAGTTGTTTTTGTTCTGGTCCTCGACTGACACCGAGTCTAGTACTTGAGGAATAACGGTTTAAGTCTGAATTTAACTTCTTTCATCCCTTTTGGTGATCTGGTAAGTCCATCCTGGATTTAGTTTAGGGAATACTAATATGTCGTCTTCACTCTTTATCTAAATTCCCGGATCTAGACTATGTGTCTCACGGACTACTTGATACCTGACTCCAAGTACTGTAACATGTCCTCTGTCCCTAGTTCTGGTAGGAGTACCTTTTCTTTACGTTTTTTCGTTTTACTGACAGACTCCTCCGGAATGTTTGTCGACACTTTTCTTCTCTTCTCTTTTCGTTTCCTCTCTTCCTTTCTATATTCGTAGACTTACGTCTCAAGGTTTCTTATCGTTCCTCTCTATTCTTTCGGAAGGAGTCACTAGTTACGTTTCTTTATCTCCTTTTCTTGTCTTACCCTTTCTGATCTCTAGCGAAGTTCTTTTAATCTTCTGATCTCTAGAGAAGTTCTTTTAATCTCTATGGTTCCCTTGTAAAGTACGTTTCTACCCGAGCTATTTCCTGTCTTTACCATACCTGGATTGTCTTCGTCTTCTATAATTCTTCCCCACCGTTCTTATGTGTCATCTTGATATGTTTTTTCTCGAAGTACTGGGTCTATTAGTATTACCACACTAGTGAGTGGATCTCGGTCTGTAGGACCTTACCCTTCAGTTCACCCGGAATCTTTCGTAGTGATGCTTGTTTCGATCACCTCCACTACCTTAAGGTCACCTCGATAAAGTTTAGGATTTTCTACTACGACACTTTCACGACGTGAGTTATACGGTCGTTTAAACCTTTTGAGTCGTCACCGGTGTCCTGACCTTTTCCAGTCAAAAGTAAGATCAAGGTTTCTTTCCGTTACGGTTTCTTACGAGTTTGATGGCGTGTTAACGTGAGTAGAGTGTACGATCATTTCAGTGTGAGTTTTAAGAGGTTCGGTCCGAAGTCATTATGCACTTGGTACTTGAAGGTCTACAAGTTCGACCAAAATCTTTTCCGTCTCCTCGATCTCTAGATTAACGGTTGTAGACGACCTAGTACCTTTTTTGTTCTCTCAAAGTCTTTTTGTAGTTAAAGACGAAATAACTGATAGGGTTTCGGAAACTGACACACCTAGTGTTATTTGACACCTTTTAAGACTTTTTGTACCCTTATGGTCTGGTGTACTGGACGGAGAACTCTTTGGATATACGTCCAGTCCTTCGTTATCAATCTTGATCTGTACCTTGTTGTCTGACCAAGGTTTCTCTTTTTCCTCATACAGTTCCGACATATAACAGTGGGACGAATAAATTGAAGATACGTCTCATGTAGTACTCTTTGCGACCCGACCTCCTTCGTGTTCGACCTTAGTTCTGACGGCCCTTTTTATAGTTATTGGAGTATAGGTTAGAGTCCCTGAGAATTTGTCGCACCCTCCAGTCCCCTCCCAGTCACGGTCCCCCACCTACGGTAGTAGGGTCACAAGTAGGTAAGTACACGGGTATTAGGCGGAGGTCCTGGGAGACGACGACCTCTTGCGCCTCACACGAAGGGTCTTCGGTCCGTGGGACGGCCCGTGTAGACAGGAGTAAAGTCTCGTGTCGGGCGGACACTTCCTCCGTGATAGCGACCGGACAAAATACGGATTCCTTTGTCTCGGTGTCTTTGAGTGGGACAAAGGGTGTCGAAATCGACACCTAGTCCCAGACCTAGTCCTCGACCTAGTCTCAGACTTGGGTGTCAGAGACCGAGGGCTCGGGTACGGAGAGTGGTCCGTCGGTGGAACGAAGAGTGGGGTGACGACGACACAAGTCGTGTCGTGTTTCAGCAGGTGTAGGGTGGGGTGGTTCTTACACAACCCTATGCCCCGTTTCCTGTTACTCCCAAGGATTAGCGGACCGGTACTCAATCCCTCTCGATGGACCTAAGAGGTCCCCTTGGCGTTGCTCGGACATCTCCCTCCTTCTGCCTCCGTCTCTTCCCACACTTCTGCGTTGTCGGGGCGACCGAGACTTCTGCCTCCTCCCGGTGTTCGGTTCCTCACGTCGGCCGGAGGTCTTTGGTTTTCGCCGTTTCTTTGTCTGGAAGAGGTCTCGGGGGTTTCCTTGTGTTGGGACTGAAATCGGCCCCTCCGGGTAAGACACGAGTCTTGAGGTTTGTCATTCCATGACTTAGACACGCTAAAGTTCGTACTTCAAACTCCAGAGAACGATATTGTCGTCGGTGTCCTTTGAGTTTGTCTACGGTCTCGTCGACTGTCGGGAAAGGACGAGTTTCGACCGGTCCGGTAGCCCCGAGTCGCCGTCCCAGGCTTCCGTCTCGGGGTGGGGTTGTGGGAGGGGACCGGGGAGTACCCGCCTGGGGTAGATTCCGAGGGAGTCCGAAACAGACGGATGGTCCACTTTGGTCTGTAAAATAGAGCTCTAGTCTGTACCGGGTCGAAGGGACGTTTGGACCTTCGTTCGACCCTCGTGTCTTCGGTCCCAGGGATGTGTTGTCCGCCTCTCGTACCCGAGGGTTCAGGGGAGGGGCCCCCGTTCCACGACCGTCCGGGGTGGACGGTCTCCGTCTCCCCGGTTTGAGTAATGTTCTTCGGATTCCTGGTCCCACTTCACCTCTCTGAAGGGACCACCAGGTCCCCAATTCTCGAGCGGACCGTCACGGTCCCTGTCCCCAGACCAGGTACCAGACCGGGGTGTGGGGTTTGTGACTTCGACCGCACGGATCTCGGACGTGGGGCGTTGTCCTCTCCGGTGGTGTCACTCCTCGGGCGGGTGGTGTTGACCTCTTTCGGGCCCACGTCACGTCCGTTTTTGTGTGTCTATTTCGAAAGGTTTCCACCACGAGTAAGAAGGTTCTTCGTACACCCAGGTTTCACTTTCACTTCGGAGGGTCAGCACAGACTGAGAAACGTTGGGGTACCTGACATCGGATGGTCCGAGGAGGCAGGTGTCCTAAGAGGTCCGTTCCCATGACCTCACCCAACGGTGAAGGAAGAGGTCCCCTAGAAGGGCTGTGTCCCTAGCTTAGGCCCAGAGGACGCAACGTCTCCGAAGTGGTAGCCTTGGGGGTCCCGTCGGGTGCACCCGGGTTCGCCTCGGACGGGACACCGTCCCCGACCCCCGCCTCCCGTGTCATGGCTCTCTGTCTCTCTCTACAGTGTAAACGCACTCCCCTTCTGCCCCAAAATTAATGAGGAAAAGAATTGGAGTAACACGGAACTCCATAAAATTGTAATGAGAGGGACCGTCCTTCCTAACTAACTAACAGAGAACCGTAAGTCTTTGGGACTAATTACATTTTGATTGGTCAGCAAGACTTGAGACCCCTTAATTAGTGAATTTACACCCTTAATGAGTTATTTGGCAAGTTTGTACGTTATTTGGTTCGGTAATTTTTAATTAGCGAGCTGTGGGGCCGGCACATTTGTCCCGATTATTCTAGGGCCGTCGAATCGTACTCCTCTTTTTCCTTCGACGGCCCCCTCGTTACTGAAATTGGTCGGCGGGGGTTCCTGGTCCCACCTGTGTGGCTGCGGGGCCGGTGTGTCGGGTCTAGTGACCCAGCCCCTGCGGGCGAAGGACCCGGGAGGGCGGGACCGGGATCCCGCTTTCTTTTCGTCGAGAGGACCTGACGATGCTACTGCACGAGCCCACTCCGGTTCGTAAATGACTCGTGGATGTCGCACGGTCCGAACACGACCCCAGGCGTCCAGACTCTTCCCGAGACGACGTGCAACGTCTGTGGTGTAAGATTGGCTGACTTTCAGACACCGTTGGGACAAAGCTTGTTCAGTTACCCGTGTTAAAACGGTTGTCGTAAATGAGAGAAGTGCAGAGGTGTAGTGTGAAACTAGTAATGACATTGTGAAGTTCACAAAAGGACTAACGACATACTCATTGCCACCAGACACTGGACACTAGCGATTGCAATAATAACGTTTCTCTAATACTCAGGGCCTTTCAGGGACCACCAGGGCACCGATTATTCTGAGGCGCGAGGGTGACGACCCCCGGGTCGCAGAGACCAGTCCCTTGCTCTAGGGTGTGCGACGTTGGTTCTGGACCGTGTCGATTTATTTAGTCAATTAAAAATTTTTTTCTACTGCTGAGTGATTTCCGAGTCTAATACGGATCATAAAAAAGTTTATATCATGAAAATTAATTCGATATATGTAACCGAAAAATCTGTGTCGTAATACCGTGTGGATTAGATGATGTCTTACTTTAAATTTTCAAATTCAATCAGTGAGTCAGCACAAGTTGACACTAGGGTACGGTCCGAGGAGACAAGGACCTTAAGAGGTCCATTCTTATGACCTCACTCAACGGCTAAGGAAGAGGTCCCCTAGAAAGGTTGGGTCCCTTACTTAGGTCCAGAGGACGTGACGTTCGTCTAAGAAATGGCAAACTCGGGGTCCTTTCAGGAGTGATCTCATCTCATATTTGTCGGATGCATGCGTGGCCCTTTGGTTTTACAGACACACTGAGCGGAATGACGTTGTGGCCGAAATCACGGTGGCAGACTTTGGTGTGGACGGTTACGGAGACTCCAGACGGGCACGTCGGCGCTAGTGCCTCTTTCGTCTCGACAGTGACCCCACGCACACGCACACACGCACACACACACGCACACGCACGCACGCACACACACACGGGCACGTCGGCGCTAGTGCCTCTGTCGTCTCGACAGTAACCATAGGCACACACACACACACACACACACACACACAATCCTTTGTAAACAAAAGATTTTGTAACCGATATTTCCTTTTGTGTCGTTCCCTGTCGTCATCCATAAAACTCTCTTCTTTCAAGAATGAAATCTGTTCGACTAGTCTTTTCCATAGAGACTTTTCTACGGCAGACGCACGCTGGACCTTCCGCCGCCGTGCGTCGTAGATCCCAGACCCCTCCTCCCGCCGTTCCCGGGGTGCGTGCGCAGTGCGTCTCCGACTTCCTTCACTGACCTCACACCCGGACCCCCGTCGGCCCTCGTTCCCACGTCTCCCAGACTCGGTCCTTTGGTGTCTTTGATCGAAGACGGGCCCCTTGCGACGGTGACTGCCGAGGGCTCTCCTCTTAGTGCGACCGGCGTGCTGCTGTGGCCTCCTACGCCGGCTCCGTCCTCGTCCTTCCGGGCGGCCTCCGGCGGTTTGGCAGCCCCCGTCGGTCGACGACGGACGGGCCCCGGGCACGGGGGAGGGACTAGTTGTCGTCGACGAGACCGAAGCCCGGACGGGCGGGGAGAAGGGGTGGCTCCGGACCTGCCCCGAGTGAGCCGAGAGCCGGGTCTCCGCGCAGGCCGTCCGAAGACAGGGTCGCGAGACTGGTGAACACTAGACCGACTCCTCGGGGAGTACCGGGGGGTGTACGGACAGTCCAGACTTTGCCGGTGTCGGTGGGGGACTCCTGCCGTGCCCAGGGACTTCTTCCCGCCGCGGCTCTCGTTCCCTCTTTGCCCCCGTGCACACCGCCGTCGCGAGAGACCCGGCGTGGCGGGGGCGCCGCGGGCCAAGGCAGGTGGTCAGCGGACAGACTGCGGTCGAACCCGTCCAATCCAAGGACTGCCTGTGTCGCAGAGTGCGGCACGCGTACAATCAGGTGGGTCCCGAATGTCGAAGACACTCGTGACCTCGGCTGAAAGGTTGAATGTCTATTTTTTGGGTCCGAGCCGCGGGTTCCGTGTGACGACCCTACACCGGTACCACCGTGCACTCGGGTTCCTGACGCCCGAAGTTTTCGGAGCGAAACGCGAAGGCAGGAGTGAGAGAGACACAGAGAGGGATGCACACACACTCCATTTCATTAAGTCAGTAGAGGGTGAGACGTTGGGGTGCCTGACGTTGGACGGTCTGGGGAGACAGGCCCCCTAAGAGATCCGTTCTTATTGCCTCACCCAACGGTCCGGGAGGAGGTCCCCTTAGAAAGTCTAGGTCCCTAGTTTGGGTGTAGAGGACGCGACCGTCCGTTTAAGGAAGGGAGATCGTGGTGGACCCTTCGGGCAGAGAGATATATGTGTGTACAGCAATTTTTACAGCGAGTCACCCGAATTACTAAATTAAAACCTTGTTGCCCACGGAGCGTGTGCCGGGAGAGGGGATGGGTGTGGGAATCGTCGGAGTAGCGATTGTCCGTAGAGATTGATAGACTACTTGCGCGAGGACGTCCCGGGACTTCGCTATACCGTAGAGAAGTACAGGGACGTCGGGGATCTGTTACTGCCTGGGCCAGGACTGCTCTGCCCCCACGTTGCGTCGGTGACGTGGCACCGTTCGACGGGAGAGGGCCCAGGACAGGACGACCCCGGTGCCTTCCTTCACCTGCACCTGTGACTGTGGCTCCTCTCCGGTGAGCCTCTACCGACCCACGGGACACCCCTCTGTCGAGGGGCTCCTCCTCTGCCGGTGTCCAGTTGCGGCGTAGAAGAGAGACCCAGGGGGTGTACCAAGTCAGTGTCCAGACCTTTTGCTACCTTCAAAGGTCTTTTTTTTCACGTTGTCGTCATTTCTTTGTCTCACCTCTATTCGAGAAGTTACTCGAATTTGTCACTGGTCCCGGAGGAGCTGGGTTCCCGGCGTTGGAGTCTACTGGCGTACCACTCGTGACGGTTTGACTACTGCGGGTGTATCTTCTACCCGTGTATGTACGCAATCCTACGATGCGTCAGTGTCTTCTCCCACTCCGCTGCGGTAGACACCGTCGTACCTACCCGGGTCTGCGGCGGTACGACTCGCCCTGACCGAGTCTGTCTCTGTCGACGCGTCTCGGGTTTGATGCCATGTCTACTTGAGTAGATGTTTGGCCTTTGTCTGAGGGTCTCTCTCGTCTGGACACCAACGGTTCCCGCTCCCCGCACTCCCCTTCCTTCCCCTCGAGCCCCGGTCGTCTGCGTCTGATGCTACGTGTCTGACCTGTTCGTTGTCCGGGACGACGTGTCGTGTCCCTTCATGCAAGTTGTCGGCCACTCTTTGGTGTTCCTTTTCTTATATGCATATTTGTGCATAAATCGACTCAGTGAGCCGATACGTCGTCTTTCGTTACGTGGTGACATTTCGTTGATTTTGAGGTTGAACTTTTGACTAATGTGGGTCGAATACCTCATAGTCTTTTTTCGGTGGTTTGAATAATATACTCTGACCGTTCCTGACTTGCAGTGTTACCTTATTTGTATTATATTGTTTCCTTCAGTGTCGGGGTAGAGTGAGTACCTGTCTATTAAGGTTTCCTTTCCTGGTCGATCGGTTCGCACTCAGTCAGCCCTTGTCGACCACGTGTCCGCGCGCCGCGACGCCACTCGTCCACCTCCTCTCGGTCTGTCGACCCGAGGTTGGGGTTCGGGAGGTGAGGTACGAGCGACGTCACGGAGGGACTCCGGGTCCACTGTCCCAGGGGCGGGACCTGGTGCGGACATTGTCCGTGTGCGTGTGGGGGAGGTCGTGTCGGGGCCGTGTCGGTTTGGGGGTTCAGTCGTGGGTGTAGACACTGACTGTGAGACCGGGGTCTTCTGTGAGACGCCGTAGAGGACGAGCCGTAGTGTCTTTGTCCCCTGGTGCGACGGCTCGGTCTCCTCGGGCCGGCATTCGGTGTCGTCGCGACTCGCCGTCCGCGTCAAGTCCTCTTCTCGCCTGGACAGGTCAGAGGGGGTCCCGAGTGCGTCATCCCCGGGCGTCTCGGTTCCTACGAAGACCCTCGAGGGTGAAGGACCAGTGCGACTCAAAATTAGACGTCCTCCGTTTTCCCTAAGTACTAAAACGGCCTAATCTTGTCAAAAGCATTGTCGGAGTACACCGTGGAGTCCTTGTAAGACTTTGTGACCCTGAAGGGACCACCGGTTTGTCATTTCTTAGGGGGACGGTTACGTCCCCTGTGTCCAAGCTGGGGACCAGGTCCTCCTAAGGTGCACGGTGTTCCGTTGATTCTGGCACGGGGTGTTTACGACTTCGGGCGCACGGGGTCTCGGGCACGACACGTCGTTCTGTTCAACGGTGTGCTCTGCGGGCGCGTGGTGTGGAGGTCCCGTCGGGGCGAGTGTCGCTGGTCTCTTGTGAGTGCGCGTCGTGACGTGTGAGTCACGCCTGCGGGCGCGTGGTGTGGAGGTCCCGTCGGGGCGAGTGTCGCTGGTCTCTTGTGAGTGCGCGTCGTGACGTGTGAGTCACGCCTTTTCGTGTGTGTCTGTGTTCGTCGTGACTCTGTCGGTGCCTGAGTGTCCACGCGCCCGCCCGGCGTCTCCGGACACCCGAGACGAGGTTTGGCGGGGTTCTTTCGCTCGTAGTCTTCCTTCACGCGGTGTGCTCGAAGAACCAAAGGGTCACGCATATTTCAATGTGAAGATATGCGCATGTGAGGTGACGTCAGATAACTCGTACGGTGTCTTAACACGGAGTTTTTTAGCTACACATATCGAAGTAGTCTTTATGAAATACCGATTTTTTACACTTGATAGTGCCCTCTGAAGTCATACAGTAGTAGAAAAACGTTGACATTGTGGTTTCGAGTGACTACTGCCTAGTGGTATTACTTATATTTTTACGATTTTACAAACTTTATAACGGTCGTAATGGTTTTGCCGTTCCTCACTGTGGCTCCTTCGGCCACGACGCCCTGTTCCCACAGCCGTCTGAACGGACTCGTCCTGACGGTGCGAGTGAAATATTTTGTGTGTGTCGGTGCGAGTGAAATATTTTGTGTGTGTGTGTGTGTTTTATAGTCCTGAAGAGACGACCAGGTCACCAATTCTTCGGGCGACGGTCACGTCGCTGTGTGAACTAGGGACCAGGTCCTTCTAAGTGTGTGGAGAGTCGTTGATTTGGGCGCTTGGTGTTTATGCCTTCGGACGCCGGATCTCGCGCGCGAGGTGTCGTCTTCGGGCACGTGTCGCTCCTTCTGGGCTACGCAGTTTCTGCTGCTTGTGTGTCATTTCGGTGTTGTGGACGCTTCGTGTCTTTTCGTTTCGATTTATTTTGTGCCTCTCGGTCGAGGTCTGCGCTGAGCCCATTTTCGTACGATGATTAATAACTATGACCGTTGATTTACCTATGACTTACGGTCTCAATATAAAAGTTTCCCATTTATTTAGGTTCGCAATTCATTCAACCTTACATTTGAAAATAACTATGTATATAACGAAAGATTCCAGACGTCTATTAAAGTGTAAAATCTACTTTTTGGAAAGCTTTCCACTTCTTTAAGAAAAAAACGTAAATAGTGTGTCAACTAATTTCAAATTAAAACATATGAGACTTGTATTAAGACGAGGTATAAAATTGCACAATATAGTGATCATAGTTATGTTGTGTCTGGTGTCCTTTCAGACTTAGTGATGTTTTAAATGAAATAACTTAACCTCCGTTCTGCTGACGCAAAATACCTTATATAGATATTTAATACTTAATACGTACTGACACTGAGTAGGTATATAGAGTCCAAATAGTTGTCTTATAACTTTACACATGTCTATTAATTTAAGACAGTAGGACCATAGAGCATCTGACCGTAGAACGTCCCAAACTGACTCCAGATAAAGAGTCTGTCCTCCTGCCTTAGATAAATCGTCAAACAGTCGAACAAAGTCGTGAAATTTATAAATATGAGCTATATACTCGTGGGTGAACGTGCGAAGGGGACCCAGACGCTTACGGTCTCACCCGGACTGACCGCCACCCCGCGACTCGTCCAATCGATCGGAAAGACACGGACGGAACGGAGTGGATTCTTTCCCTATTCATCGCGGATCGAGTATGTCAACAATCTTCCGAACTCAATTATAAATATTTCGTGGAGATTGAGTCAGACCGTGTCTCTGCCGGAAACATTCATGAAAATCTGTCTCACCCTAAATCGTGCCTTCGTGTCCTTAATAAAGAGTTCCGACTGTTTACCTAAACTAGCTTAAATTGTAGATAAATAAAAAAGTTTTAGTTTGTTCTTTAACTTCTCTGCAAGGAATTGATCTAGTTGCGATGTCTCATTTTGGATTTCGTTTACGGTAGGAACCGACTCTTAGAATCGGAATGAGGAAAATTCTACTCTTTATTCCGTTCCTTCAGTCCGGGGACAATGATGATAAGGTGTGACGTGACCTCCAGGACCGTAAAAGTCGTCCTGTTCCGTTTTATTTTGTGTTCTATTAACCTTCTCTTCTTTTTTTTTAGTGACAAGTGTAAAGTTTATTTTTACATTCGTGAATGTTTTTTTTTCTTTAATTGTCTTAGACTTATCAAACCTTGTTCTTTTGATTTTCAGTAGTCGTAAGACATTGTGACCGTTGTCGGTTGATCCTCGTATTATCTTCTACTCTACGACAAGTATAATAGTACTTTTTATATTTGATCCCGAAGCGACGCCGAGTCACCATTCCTTAGTCGGACGTTTACGTCCTCTGTGTCCAGCCTAGGGACCTGGTCCTTCTAGGTGCACGGTGTCTCGTCGATTCGGGCACGAGGCGCTGCTGACTCGGCCGCGAGGTCTCGGGCCCTCGAGTTCATGGTTCGGGTTCACGGTGTTCATGGCTCCGGGCGCGGGGCGTGGCTCTTTGCGGAGGCGTTCCTCTCCAGGCGCGCGGTGTCGACCTCGCCAAGGGCGTCGTTGTTCCTGGGCCGTCTCGGTTTCTATTTATCTGGTGTTTATATACATATTTGATAAGACCTTACCTGGGTGGACGGGGTCTGAACTTGTCCCGTTCAAATTTTGATAATTTATTGTTTTTTTTTTTTGGATTTTAATTGTCCTTTGGATTTACAGTCCAATTGTAATAATTGTACAATTAAGGGGTTTCATTAGGTTTTTTGAATGACGTTAAAGTTATTGTTACTGCCACTCTCAAAAAATTATTAAACTAGTTAATTAAGATTTTAAGTAGACCTTCTTCTTTTACAGGAAATGCACGAGTTAGAATTTTTCCTTCTGGTTTTGTAGACCGGAGGGTCCCTAATTCTCTCTAAGGTCTCCACATCATTATTGTTGTCGACACTGCGAGTGTGTGTTTCGTCTACTTGGTTGTTTGGTCTTCTCTCACGGGTCTTTGTCTTAGAAGACCCATACCTTTTGGTTTCGCACTGTTTCCACCGAGGGCTTTGGCGTCCTCCTTCCTACCCTACACCCACAACCCCCGTCCCCCACCGTGGCTAGCTGTCATTCCTCTTTGTCAACGCACGAACGGTGTGTCTTTTGTCTCGTCTTGGGTCTACGTAATGTCGGGACTTAAGATTTTCAGATTCCTATTTCTTTCGATTTCCTTCTCTCGTACCCCCTTAGAAAAACCGGAACCTCATCCCGTCCTGAAGATTTTGGTCTTGTCTCTTTATGTACATATGTGTGTGAAGGATTCCGGTTTTCCTCTCTCCCTCCCTCCGCATTCTTGTATTTTTACTAGCTGAGGATGAGCCACTTTCGTGTCTACGCAAATTGTCTTTAGATAGTGTTGTCCTGTTCCGTGGCCGTTTCGCTGTTCCTTCCTACAGAATGTTTGGTTGTCCTTTTTACGGGGGTTTTGTCCCTTTGCCTGTTTGGCCTACTCCTCAGCTAAGTGCTCCCCTGGCCGTCTAGTCGGTGACTCGTGCGTCTCCCCAAGTCGGCGTGCGAGTAGGCCCCGTGCGAGTCCTTTCGTTCCGCTGCGAACGTGTGTAGTCCAACCGCTTTGGTCTTTCAGTGGTTCACGGCCCCTCCTACGTCCTTCCCCGTCGAGGGGCGCGGCGGCCCTGGAGGACGTCTCGGCCGACCACCTCGGACCATTGCGGTTCCCGTACAGTGGAAAGGGGAGGGCCCGGGTGCGGGCGAAGTCGGGGTGGCTCCCCGACGTGTACCCGCGGGGGACGTCGGGACGAGGCGCTCCGGGCGACGCGCCCCTCGCGGGCGCGCGGCCCGTTTCGCGCGGACCGCCCCGGTGTAGGCGGCGTGCCTGTGGAAATTCTGTCGCAGCCTGCCTTTGTCAGTGTGCTTCGCTCGAGAAGTTGTCGTGTCTTGGGCACTACCTTTAGTTGTGTCTGCGGATGTCCGGAGAGTAGGTGTGTGTGTGTGTGTGGGGAGCCGTGTCCTCCGTTCTTCGTTTTCGTGCACACAGGGCCCTCCTCCCTTCTCCTGGTCTCAGGCCCTTGCTCTCTGACCGTCTCCCGCTCCGGCCCCTCGAGGGGCGCCCGCGCTCCTGCGGCGCTCCCGAGGTGGGCCCCGCCGTCCTCGTCGAAGGCTGTAACCAAAACCGAAAACTTTTCGGTACGCAGAGGTAGGGGGACCGTCTTTAATCCCGTCCTGCGTCTGCTTGGTTGGGACTTTGGTGTCGAGCGTTCTTCTGGCGCCCGGAAAGGTTAGGTGACAGGAGTGCTGCAGCGACGAGTCGGCGATTCAGCGCCGGCTCCCGTCGAGATTCCTGGCGCGTGCGGCCGAGGGGACCGGAAGTGACGGAGGTCTCACACGAGTCTAAGTACAGGTGACTCGACCACTGCGGTAGGTCGGTAGAGTAGGAGCCGACGGGAGAAGAGGAAGACGGAGGTAGAAAGGGTCGTGGTCCCAGAAAAGGTCACTCGGTCGAGAAACGTAGGGACCACCGAGTCTCCTATTTCGTGGAGGGACACTCCGCCTTCTGGGCCCAAGCTAGGGGCTCAGTCCTTCTAGGGGACCTCTTCCTTTACCGTTGGGTGAGGTCATAAGAACGGACCTCTTAGGGTACCTGTCTCCTCGGACCACCCGATGTCAGGTACCCCAGCGTCTCTCAACCTGTGCTGACTCGCCGATGTACGAATGTGAATCGGTTTCCTAACCTCAAAGTCGGAGAGTAGGGGACGACGGGGGAAGAGGAGGACAGGAGTTAGAAAGGGTCGTAGTCCCAGAATAGGTTACTCAACCGAGAAGCGTAGTCCACCGGTTTCCTAACCTCGAAGTCGTAGTCAGGAAGGTTACTTCTAAGTCCGAACTAAAGGAAATCCTACCTGACCAACCTAGAGGAACGTCAGGTTCCCTGAGAGTTCTCAGAAGAAGAGGCTGTGGTGTCAAGTTTTCGTAGTTAAGAAGCCGTAAGTCGGAAGAAATACCAGATTGGGAGTGTGGAGATGTACTGGTGACCTTTTTAAGGCAGACACATACAGAGAGTTGACAGGAAGGGACGTGAGTCGTGTCCAGCCGACACTCAGAAGGAAACTCTCGGACGAGGGGAGGTCCTACGACAGGTGGTCCGGGACGCAGGGTCGTAGTTCTCCCAGGAGCCGGGAGGGTCTGGGGTGGTGTTGACACGTAGGATTGACGCGGAAGCGACGGGTCGAGGGGCGTTCTACGGTCGAGGAACCCCGAGGAACAGACGGGGCACAGGGTCGAGACCCGTGGAGCTTCCACCGCTCACAAGCGGCTCACTTCACTGCCGAGGGACGTCGAGAGTGGTGTGTCGGGCCCGACCACTCCGCCGAATCGACGCGGCGTCTAAAGTGTCCGAATGTTTGACTATGTTGGAGTGGAGACGGAAGGTCCGTCTCGACCTGATTACTCGATTAACGTACTCGAGGAGCCTCTCTTGGGTCCACGGGGACCTCGTCGCGTCACTATCCTCTCCTCCTCCTCCCACTTGAATGCGTCCCGAAACTGATGTACTTTTTGGTAGCACCTCTCTCCCGTTGAAGGAGGGAGCGGAGGCAGGAGAGGTGCAAGTCTGGGTACCGTGAGATCACAGAAGTAATTAGGTCCAGGGCGGAGTAGAGACTTCGGTTGAGTTCTACGGAACGAGGGGTGGGGGGGGGGAACACGACCATTGTTCTGACGGGACCGACCTCCGGGTGTTGTACGAACCGTGACACCATTGTCGAAACAAACAGGGTAGTGAATTAGGAACCTCGTGGGTCTTTCGACTCCGAGGGAGAAGGGTAAAGTGCCTACTCGTTTGACTCCAAACGTCTCCAACGTTTGTAGATCATTCACCTCCCGTGGTGGTCTCGGTGCGGGTCCGGGTGTCCAAAGGTCTTGGAAGAGAGTCCCCGCGAGATGTGACATGACGTGTCCTTCCTCCAGACTGACAGGCCGCTCAGACTCCTTACGACGTGGGACCGGGACACGGGGACCTCTGTGACCGTCGGAGAGACCGTGTGGCTCCCGGGACTCTCGGACAAATTCCGTCGTAAAGAGTGTGCACAGTGGTGTCTCGGGCGAAGGGCCCTGCGAGCACAGACGTCTTGTGCCGAACCGTCTGCGGGTACACCATGATCCAGTCTAGGTCCTTCCCACCCCGGATTGAGACTCGTTGGCGTCGGAGTGTCCTCTCTGCCCTAAGAATTGTAATGTTGACTGTTGGAGCTACGTCCCTCGTGGATAGTGGCGCCCCGAGTAGTCGGCAGTGGAGTTCAGGGGGTCGTCGGGCTCCCCACGGTAGGACGGACACTCCTACGTCTGTGGTTCCGAGACCCTACGACCCCCGGGCCGGGACCTGGTGGTCAGCCCGTCCTCCCTAGACACAGAGGTTACACCAGACCACGCTCCGGACGTGAAAGAGGCCCTTGGTTCACGAAGGATCAGTACGCCGAGGGTTTGGCCCGAGTTCCGGACACCACCCCTTGCACCCCGGGTCTCACTGCCGGCGATGTGACCCGGTGGTCCCTCTCGGGGGCGCCGACGTGAGACCTCTCCGGCTCGTCCCCCGCGGGTAGTCACCGGTCCCCCGGAGACGGAAGGTGGAGTCGGAGCCCGACCGGACCGGCGGGACCTCAGGGCCTCTATAAGGTTGAGACAGTGAGACCTTTCAGGATCGAACCTCCAGTTGTTCGGCTGAGATCCTGGTGTTCCATTGTCGGGTTGTTCGACGGTGGTTTGGAAGGATGACCCAAGGCCGACTCCGGTCTTGTGTGATAGTGTAGTGTCTCTCCCCAGGTGAACCTTCCCCAATCTCCTCCTGTCGTTCTTCGTTTGACAGAGTGACGTTTATGGGAAATGAGGCTTTCGTGTGACGGTCACGGACCTCGGTCGACCCGGACCCTAAACTTAGGATCTGGTCGGGGTACCATAGACACACTCGTACCTCCAACTTTTCAAGAGGTTAAAGGACGCGGTCCGACACACACAGTGTGCGCGTATGTGTGTGTGTGTGCAACCTTTCAAGAGGTTAGAGGACAGGGTCCGACACATGTGTGTGTGTGTGTGTGTGTGTGTGTGTGTGTGTGTGTGTGTGTGTGTGGGTGGGTAGTGCAGTTTGCGGGGGTTTTGATGGAGGGCAAGGAGGAGAGGAGGAGGTGGGAGTCCCTTAATGTGACTGCACGGACCGTACGAGTCGCGGTCCCGTCGACCCCGAGGTGGTCCTGGACGACGGGTGGCGGCTGAAATTGCGGGGTGACGCCACTCTACGGTCCCTTCTCGACGTGAGGGTCGTCTGAGGCGACTTGTCGCACTCGGCGGGCGACCCAGGGTGCGTGGTCGAGTCGAGAATTTCCGGAGGTTCCCTGAGGGCCCCACTCGGGACTGTCCCTCCCACCTTGTCCGTCCTCCCCGGCATAGTGTGGCGTGGGGTGCGGTCTGACGAACCACTCGTCAGAACCTTAGCGGGTTCGAGTAGGGATCAACCTTTCGTCAGTGTACACCTTTACACGTTCGGGTGTGGCGGGACGCGTTCACAGCACGTGAGAGCCCACTGTTAGTGTCACTGGACCCCCTTGGGGTCCACCCATTCCGGTAAGGTTCCGGTAGTCCAGGTGTGGGGCAAAGAGGTGTACAGATTGGGGCTCACTGGGTGTACCCGGGGTGTCGGCCGAAAAAGTAGAGCCAAAGTGTCGGAGTGACTTACGTCGGCTTCCCTTGGGCAAGAGGGTCGTAGGGACACACACGTGGCAAGGGAGAGTTTCTCACGAGAAAAAAATAACGAGGATTTAGAAAGGACCTCATCGATTTCGAAGGGAGAATTAGGATTCATTACCTCCCTTCCCCTTTGATTTTTATCTTCCTTTAAATGTACTCGGCTTGTGGACAATTTAAAATGGTGTAAGAATAAATTAGGAGGGTTCTTGGGACGCTTCACCACTCCGACAAAAACCATCTTCTATTTCCGAGTCTCTTCGGGTCCAAACGAACCCTATTTCTGAAGGAAAGGGTCGGAAGCGACTTCGATCTATATCAGGGCTCTGCCACTCGCCCTCATGTCCCAATCCACAGATGGGCGTTGTAGCTCCTTCTCAGGAATTACCCCTCTTTCACACAGAAGGAGACAGGAACGAGGGAAGACGGTCGACCTCGGGGTACAGAACCTTGTACTCGTAGAACCTCTTCCTTTGCTGACGTGACGTCTTTGTCTCCTTCTGCCTGGAGCCGCGCCGCCCATGGTGCGGTCGTGTCTAGGTGGAGACTTGATAAACTTGAATTCCCACTTAGTTGAAGACACGACGAAGTCGGAGAATAACCCCCAAAAAGACGTAATTAGCACTTACCTATGTTCCTGGACACATACTCCAGTAGAAAACGTCTGGAATAGTCGTCTGACAGATGACGAAGTCGGAAATTTCCCAATTTCCCCTGAATATCATAGTGACTAGTGGGAACGGTTGTTCTCGTCAAGACAAAAATTTCTGTGAAGGAGACTCCCCCTTCTTGATCTTAGAAATGTAATGGGGGTTGGAGGGGAGGTTACCGTTGGTCTCGAAACTTCTCCTTAAATCTTTTACAACATAATGAAATATATCATCCTTTATTCTGTATTACCCCCTTTTTAAGTGACATTTCCTTTTTCACTTTTATTTTACTCTAGTCCTTCCGGATATATATGTACACGTCGTGAGACTCAAAGGATCGTCTGTTTCGTTTTTCCCTTTGTGTTGGTTGTGTGCCACTGGCGACGAGTCATAGGTGAAGGGTCCGGGCTTCCCGTAAAGGGACACCGCGACCCCCGCCCCGGTCACGCCACACGTCAGTACTCAGGACGTCGTATGCCGCAGGTTGGGAGGGTCGGTGGGTGTGATACTGACACTTGACGGTGGGTGTCACGTGGCGACTTCTTTAGCTCCGTCTCAATTCCCTGAGACGGGTTCCAGTGGGTGGATCCTTTACAGTCTCGGTTCTAAGGTTAGGTCTTTTAGTTCGCGGTATTAGGTCCGAAAATTGGTTCCCCAAACTCCACTCGGAGAGGACCCAAGTTTAGAGTGATAGACGACGACTCTCTGGACCCGCTGACTGACGTGGAGGCACTCGCAGATAAAGGAGTCGATGGCGCCTTTATTGGGGTCTTTGGTCCTTCTTTCGTCGTTCTTCTCTTGTGCTCCCCTGAAAAGGACCACGGACCCCGATGCGGTTTTGGTTTTACCCTCTGTTCCTCCTGGTGCATGGGATGTTCAGTTTTCTGTCGCCTGTCTTTGACGGTCTCTGGCCCCGGTCTGGTGGGGACGGACAGGGGACGGTCCTAAGCGGCCCTCCGTGCCGTCCGTCGGGGTTTGTGGTGGAGAGGGCTGTGTACGACACACGTCTTCCCGTCGGAATGTCTCTCGTCGCACGACCGACACCTCTCCACTGTCCGTTCCGCTATTGCCAGTGGCTCGTCCATAGTCCTCCACGGCAGTCTCCCTCCCGGGCGGCCTCGCGTGTCTTGGGTGGGTCCGTCCCGTCCACCGGGACGGGTGACGTCGGGCGGGCCAGGTCGTCTCTCGTCGGGGACGGGGGGGCGGGTGGAGGACGTCTTTCGGTCCTCCTCAGGCCCCACCCTCACTGTCTGGAAATCTACTCCGTGTTCTGGGTGTCGAGACTCTGTGCGGTCTGATGTTAAATCGTTGATCTTCCCGGTCTTTTCTCGCTTTGAACGGACTCCTGTGATTCCGAGTCCTTCTCTTGTGTCTCCTTGAGGTAATTCCCACCCCTTTGAGTTTGGATAAAAATGGGTGTTTCGCGCTTGTGCGGAGCCAATTGACCGATGTACCTATTTGCTCGTCCTCCCACCTGTGACGAGTTCTCTCTCCGGGGGCACTCGAGACCCTACTCTGCCCTCGGCGACAGGGGGTGCGGTTGTATTTCCACCCTACTCGTCCCGGGACGCCCTTCCTGTCCCGTCCAGGTCATCCTCGAGCCACCTCTGCCTACTCACCCTGAAGGTCGGTGGGTAGAGTCCGGATTTCCCTTCTCTTTAATTCACGACAGGAGTGTAGAGACCGGAGGCACCTCCAAATGGAAACTACCACTCTGTGCGTCCCGGCCTGAGGGACCACCGGGTCCCCAGTTCTGAGGTCGACACGCACGTCCCCTGTGTCCGGGGTAGGACCAGGTCCTCCTGGGGTGCGCGGCGTCTCGCTGCCTCGGGCGCGGGGGTCGCGGGAGTCGGGACGTTGGCTTCTCGAGTGCTCAAGGTCGGTGACGTGGGAGCGCGGTGTCGAGGGCTTCGGGTGTGCGGACTTCGGGCGCGGCGAGTCGGTCTCTTCGGCGGCGTCTCTCTTCGGGCGTCTCGTTGTCTCCTCGGGGACGAGCGACGTGGTTCTCCTTCGGGTTCACGTCGTCACTTCTGGGTCGTGTCAACTTTGTCTGAGAAAACTTTTACGTATTCTTTAAAGTCTTTCTTTCTACTCCGAAGGAGGACCCAGACTACGTTGGTCTTCTGTGAAGGTCTATACACGTTCGTTTCAGAGTCCCAGTGTAGTGAAAGTTTATCAAGAATACTTACCCCCCACAAAGGTGTAAACTAGTTTGGTCAGTGTCCGGGCGCTGCAGTGCGGGTTGAGACGCGAAGGCAAAGGTTGGACAGTGCAGGAGATCCTTCTTGACCCGAGGGGAACACCGAGTCGACCGTCTCTTTGACGGACGTTACGTCCTCTGGACCCAAGCTAGGGACCCAACCCTTCTAAGGGACCTCTTCCCTTTCCGATGGGTGAGGTGATAAGACCGGACCTCTTAGGGTACCTGACATGTCAGGCACCCCAGCGTCTCAGCCCGTACTGATTCGTCGAAAGCGAAAGTGATCCTTCTCAATTTTACGTAGAGGATCCTTCCTCTCGCAACCTCACTACCCCAAGTCCATCCACCGGGACCCGTCCCTGAACGGGTGTCATCCGCGGATCATTCACACACCGACCGGGAAGTAGCTCGAGTCTGACTCCGTCGACAGGAGTCAGCTGACTCGGCGAGAAAACCCCAGGGCTCCGCACCCCGGACCGACGTCGGGTCGGTGCCTCCCCGTCCCAAGGTTGGGCTCCGTCGGCGCTCAGTGCTTGGAGTGTCTACCGTCACTCTTCCCCCGACGCTTGTGCGGAGGGTAGAGGTCAAGCCTTCTCGGTCGAACCCCTGCTCGAGAATAAAAGGGGGGAGAGGAGGAGTACACTACACAAAGACTGTCATTAGTCTCGAGGTAGGGGGACCCTCGGTTGTTATTACTAATTACCACAATTTATATCGGTCTCTGACGGCCCCGTTTTAATCCGAGGTACGTATTTTGTAGTGGAGGAGCAGTCCGTCCGTGTAGTCGGCGCTTAGTCGCGGGAGGTAGCCCGCGGGTTAGGTCGGTCGGAGGAACAGCGGACGGGTGTCCCTCCTCAGACGGTCCCCCGGACGGAAAGTCAGACCCGGGCATGCACGGGGGCTACCTGGAGTCCCTGTGGCGTCGGGGACTCTGTTGGTACTTATTTCCTCGACGACACTCAGACTCTACTTGTGTATGTACGATGGTACAGTCATTGAGTCAGCGCAGACTGAGAGACACTGGGGCACCTGACGTCGGGAAGTCCGAGAATGTAGGTACCCTAAGAGGTCCGTTCTTACGTCACCCGACGGTAAAGGAAGAGGTTGTACGATGATACATGTAAGTATTTTGTCTATGGGTTGTTCCGGAAGGACACGTCGCGTCCCCTGATAGGAGTCATGAAAAATTATTGGATATTCCGTTTCCCCCCCCGGAGGGACCACCGAGTCGACCATTTCTTAGACGGACGTTACGTCCTCTGGGTCCAAACTAGGGACCCAGTCTTTTTAGGGGACCTCTTCTCTTACCGTTGGGTGAGGTCATAGGAACGGACCTCTTAGGGTCCCTCTCTCCTCGGACGGTCGATATCAGGTACTCCAGTCTCTTACCCTGTACTGAATCGTTAATTTGGTGGTGGTCGTGCATTCCCTTCTCGAATCATGTGTCATCCGCGGATCATTCACGCACGCAAGTCAAAAGGTAGACTTTTTACTACCTATGTGCATGTGCATACTGACTTGGGGAAACGACACGCGGACTTTGATTGTGTTGTAACATTCAGCTCGGTGCACTCGTGTTCCATACATGTACCACGCGACACACGATTCGGCGAGGGCAGTCCAGACTGCGAGACGTTAGGGTCCCCGACGTCGGGCGGTCCGGGGAGACAGGGACCCTAAGAGGTCCGTTCCTATGACCTCGCCCAACGGCACGGGAGGAGGTCCCGTAGAAGGGCTGGGTCCCCGACTTGGGCGCGGAGACGCAGAGGACGCGACCGTCCGCCCAGAAGTGGTGGTCGTGGTGTGTCCTTCGGGGTCCGGTCGATATGTGGTCAGAGGTTTTTCCTTGACGACGCCTCCTACCCTTCTCCCACACGGACCCGGGGTGGGTCTCGACTCAAATTTAGGGTCGAGAAGGTGAAGGACCGACGGACCGGTGCCCGGTCAGTGAGGGGTGGAGACTCGGACAGGTGAGAAGGCACTTGTCCGGACGAGTGTCGGTTGTCTCACTCTCAGTCTGTGAGTTTTTTTTCTTTCCTTTGCGGGAAGGAGGACGACGGCAGGGGTTTGTCGACACACTGGGTCTCGTCTGACGAGCGGGAGAGACTCGGGTCCAAAGAGGGGACGTCTTACCTCCACCAGTGCGGCCGGAAGTGCCCGCACCTCTTACGGAAACAACGACGACAAGTCGGTGAGTCGGTGTCGGGTGAAGAGCGTTCGGGTACCTGCCGTCCCGCGGTCCGCACGGGAAGGAAGTGATTGCGGGTCTCAAACGCGGGTGTAGAGTCATGTAGGGAGGTGACGCGACGCCGGCCATCACTCTGGGTGGACTCGCTGTCCACGACAGGGCTCGACTGGGGGTCCTGAGTCTGTGACTAAGAGCGAGAGTCCCAGGGAGGACCGTCAGATCGCCCCTGTGTCCGTTCTTTAATTTGTCTGGTTCATTGCCGTTTAATATTTTCTAAAAGATTTCCTTTTCTTTTGTCTTCGATTTTATTTGACATTCGCCCCAACCTTCCCCGACAAGGCTCCTCCACCGTCTACTCTTCGCCGTCGGAAGGGCCCCGCACCCTCCTCGACAAAGGAGGGGCGTCGGTGAGAACCAGGGGGGTCGGTGCACTCGCCGGGAGGGCCGACACAGCCCGAGGAGAGTGAGGACCCCGCCGACCCCTGCCGGTGTCGGTGAGTGGGGTGCTTCTGGTCCCGCGAGGTGTCAGCACTGACGCAGCGCAGGGCGCACGCACAGACAGTGACACTCGTGTGTGACGGACTTAAAATACGTAGTAATTTGTGTGTGTTTTTGTGTGGCAGTCTCCTCCTCCCCCCTGTATGTATCCGGACTTGAAGACTAAGACGGACGGTGAGAGGCACGAAGGAAAGTGTGGGAGGACCCGTAGGTCCCGGGTGGACCGCTGGTGACTGGCCCTCGGGTGTCTACGGGTTCCGTCGGGTCCTCCGGCCGCCCGTCTGTGGACGAGGACGTTGTCCCCACGTCGTCTGTCGTCGGTGGACCCCTCCGCGTGGTCGGGTGGAGAGAGGGGTTGTGCAGGGCTGTGACCCGTAGGCGAGACCCAGAGGGAGACAAGACGTGAACCGGATGATCCCGGACCAGGACCCGTGGGGAGACGTCGAAGGATCGGAGGGGACGTCGGGGGAGAAGGGTGTCCAGTCCCGGGGAGTCCCTCGTGTTCGGGACGGCGGGGGAGGGTGACCGGGGGGTCCTGGGAGAAACAGTGGACCGGTTAAGTCGTTGGGAGGGGTTTCGTAGTCGGTTCCGTTGGGGTGCTGTAGGTTGTGTGTCTTTTACTATGAGCACACCTCAGGTACCTGCGCCGACGGGTGTCACCAGTCACTGGAAGGACCGCCGAACCGGTGAGGTCCGGGGTGGACAGGCGAGACTCCCAACTCCCGGGGCCCGGAGCCGTGTGGACGTGGGACTCCGGAGTGACCCTCCGAGACTCGACTCCCTCGTCGGGAGGGCTTTGGGGGTGGACACAAGGCAAGACATTAGGGGGCGTACTGTGACTCGAGGAATTACCACCCCTACGAAGAAGAAATGGGGTCCAGACACCACACACCGGGTCGGGGACCGAGTCCAGCATGGGAACTGTTTACAAAGAATCTGAAATGACACTGCACCTTTCTTTCGTTTGTGTCCGTCCACTCCTCGGAAGGGTTGGTTTCTGGTGCGCCTGGGTCTTTGGTGTCTGTCTGTCTGTCCGCGAGGACGCTGGAGGACGACCGGGTCACGAATGCTGAAACGGACGGTTACGTCCCCCTGTCCGAGTTAGGAATAAGTCCCTCGATTGAAGGGTGTACGGAACGTGGGGGTTTTTTTGCCTTTTGTCTTTATTGTGACACTGTTTAAGTTGTGTCTGAAATTTTCCCGGGTGTAGTTTTTTAGGATTTAATTTTTTGCACAAAATCTTTTTTCTGTCCATAAGGATTGATGTACGGTTAAGATTTGAAAACATACCGTTTTTTTTGGTACTTGTCTCAATTGTCTTTTGCGTAGTAGAGAACGTTTTCTTGACGAGGCGTCTCCGGTGTTCTCCCAATTATCGATGCGATATGTCTCTCGGCTGTTCAACTGTTCTGTCCCTGTTTCCTGGGAACCCTGTTTGTCCGCTTCCCAAGTGTCCGTTCGGGGTCCGCTGACGTAGGTTTACCGGCTTGTCTACTCTCCGTCGAGTCCGGGGGCGAGCTCCACCTTTGCGTTTAATTTTCATTACTGCTCGGCAGCGAAGTATCGAGAGTTGGACCCGTTTGGACTGTTCTGGTTATTGTTCCGAAGGACCACCCTCTGTCCCTTTTCTACTCAAAGGTCAATGACCCGACTTTCACGATGTCGGAGACCTCTTTGGTCCGACCGTTGTCGATCCCTGTCCCGTCGGACCACCCGACGGCAGATACCCCAACGTGTCTCAGCCTGTGCTGACTTCGCTGAAGCGTCGTCGTCGTTGTTGTCGATACTTTGATATTCATGTGTTTGGAACTCTGGATCGCTAAGTTGAGGACCTTAGGCCGGGGCCTCTTTATTTCGCCCACTACGCGCACACCCGCCCACAAGGAGAAGTACGACGGACAACACTGGTGTGTGTCCTCTACCCACTCTTAGACGGACAACACTGGTGTGTGTCCTCTACTCACTCTTAGCTACCCCCCTGTCGGTCACCCCGGTGTCCTGTGGGGCCGAGACCTTGTCAAAGGTCCTCGATTTTTCCCACTTGGTCTTGACACGGACAACCGTGTCTTCCGAAAGGTGCTTCGTGCCGACTCACCGACTGCCAGATCCTTACTAAGACTCTACTGCCCTCGTGTGCTTTCCTGGATGTACTCTCGTAGGCACACCGAAGTCTCACCCTCAGTCCCTCCCAGCGCAGTGACCAGTCGCAGTGAACGAGTCAGCACAGGCTGGGAAACGCTGGGGTGCCTGACATCGGGTGGTCCGAGGAGACCCGTACCCTAAGAGGTCCGTTCTCGTGACCTCGTCCTTCGGTGGGGGAAGAGATCCCGTGACCAATCCCCTTATTTGTTTTCTGACCCCTATTTGTTTCTTTCCCTTTAGTACGGTTTTACATATTACGTCAGAAATACGTAAATATATTTCGACGGATACCTTTCTTGAATGAAGATACACGTTCATTTAGGGTGCAAACGAGGGGAGAGAGGACGTAAGGAGAACTGAAGTACGAGTGAAAGTAGGGGATGAAAGAAGTGGGAAGGAGAACCCAGTCTGTTGAGTCTGTTCTTTTCGTCTTTCTAAGGTTTATTCTTCATTGTGGAATAACTAGACCGGGGGAATTGAGAGGTCTTGTGTCCGACTTTGATGTTTCGTTTTGCTTTAGATTGTCGGTTTTCCCTAATATACAAGAAGTGGGCTCCTTTCACGAAACTCGATTAATGAGAATAAAGTATGCTAAAATTATTCGGATAGTTCGGCTGACACCGTCTGTACGGACTTTCGCTGGGGTCCCTGGGCGAGGTACGTATTAGGCGAGGGGACTGTCCGTCCGGACGAAGATTGGCTGTCTGGCAGTGTTTCGGCCACACTATAGTGTGGATGCTGACACAGAGTAATGTGGCGAGACAGAGTCGTCCGACTCTCTCCCTACGGGGGGTGGGGAGCGACCGGACCTTCTTCGTTTCGCGGTCCGACATTTGCCGGACACCCCTCCGGTGCTCCGGTCCGGACACCCTCGGTGTCCCGGGACTCCCGTGGGTGTCCGGACCCCCCGTCGGGGTCGGTCGTCGGTCCTTCTGGAATGTAAGAACCAGTAGGTTGGTGTCCCCTGACTGAAGACGGTTTTGGGTTTGATCAAGTCTTTTCTCAGAAGGGACTAGTTCGAAAGCTTCCTCTCGTGTCGGGTCGGGTGGGGTGCCGTCGGTAGTCTGGGATTCGTGTTCCGGGTCGATTCGGGGCGGACCCGAGGGCCGGTGTCTTTGGTGCGTTTTTGTGCACAACAAAGGGTGGAGGTTTGGAACAATAAACAATACTACGCCGTTCGTTCTTCATTGCGCGAGTAGTTTAATTCTCTATTTTCCCACTTGACTGCCACTTGGTTATAGGCATTCTTTTCCGGTAGTCCTACTTCTTGTTGTGGGGGTAGTGTCGCCTCCCAGTGAGGGATTCCACGTCCCGTGGTTCTTCCTCTGGCTCCTACTCTCCTTTTCACTTGGAATGCTCAGAGTCGACGGTCGCGTTGTTGGATAGCCTGTCTGCGAGAATGGTAGTTTGCCTCGTCTTCCCTGGTAGGTTCAGGAGAGGCGCTCTCAGTTGTCGCCCGGAGGGACCACCGAGCCGCCACCTCTTGGACGGACGGTCACGTCCCCTGCCTCAGACTGGGGACTAGGCCTTCTGGGGTGCACGACCCCTCGTTGCTCCTGGCACCCGGAGACCTCGGGTTGCGGTGTTGATGCCTCGGGTGCGCGGGACCTCGACCGCGAGACGTTCTCTTCCGCGGCCCTCTTCTCGTGTGTGCCGTTGGTCCCCCGTCGGCGGTGCTCGGCCTTGCTCCCTTTCAGGCGCGTCGTTCCTTCTGAGTCGTGTCGGTCTTTATTTGTGTCACAAGTTCTTTTATTTTGGATACGGAGTTTTTTTTTTTCTTAACTGTCGTGTGTCGTCGTGCTTAGGAAAGGTCGCCTCTGCCGAGGGGTACGTGCGACTTCTCCCCGGGTGTGGGCGGGCCGTGCGGGCGGCCCGTGGCCCCGACGAAGGTAAAGTGTCCGCTGTGTCGTCTCCAAGGTGCCAGTGTGCGGGATGGGACACAGAGGAGATTCGGTGTCGGGAGTGAGAGCCGTTGGTGCGACGGAGGGACCGGAGTCAGAGGAGGCAGGCTTTTTACCCCTCTTCGCTCCCGGAGCGGAGGACTCCTCGGTTACCCGACTGCGTGTCTGTCGAAACCTCCTCGTCGACGTTTCGCGACTCTAGAGAAAGGATGATAATGACGTATCAACAATTCGGCACAGACTGGGAAACGCTGGGGCACCTGACGTCGTGCGGTCGGAAGGGACAGGAAGTGATAGTGGACCGCAAACGTGTTTGAGTACAGGTGACTCAGCCACTACGGTAGGTTGGTGGAGTCGGAGACGGCGAGGGAAGAGGAGGGTAGAAGTTAGAAAGGGTCGTAGTCCCAGAGAAGGCTGCTCACCCGAGATACGCTGTCCACCGGTTTCATGACCTCGAAGTCGAAGTCGAAGTCAGGAAGGTTACTTATAAGTCCTGACTGAAGGGAATCCTACCTGACCAACCTAGAGGGACGTCAGGTTCTCTGAGGGTTCTCAGAAGAGGTCGTGGTGTCGAGTGAGTCGGAAGGATTACCAGGTTGAGACTATAGACGTGTATTGAGGACCTTTCGGTGTCGAGACTGGTACACCTGGAAGGATTGTTCCTCGTTTTTCTTGTCTTCAAGTCAAAGACTTGAGACCCTCTTTGCACACTTATATTTGGTAAGGAGGTTTGTATGCCGGGAAAGGAAGTGTGTGTGCCGAGTTGGATGTTCCGTGCATTCCCTTTCCGGCAGGGGGGTGTAACCTCTGGTCTGGTACCTCCGGACCTTACCAACTTGGTGGAAGGGTCAGGAGTGTCACGTTCCGTCGTACCTTCTGCCTGCGGACAAATCTAGATCTCCCGTCGTCTCCTGGGTGGGGTCTTTGGGAATTCAAGATTCAATAATTGTCAAGTTTCCGAAAGTCGGTTGACCGATTCTGAGGGGAAAAATGGTCGAGTCCGACTCTCGATGACGAGTAAGGTCTTAAGGTCCGATCACCTTGGGTTCTTTGTGTTAGGGGTCTTTTGTCTTGAAGAAAAGGATTTTTTACCTTTACTTGTGACTGTACCGGAAGGGGGCACCGAGTCACCATGTCTTAGGTGGACGGTCACGTCCTCAGTGTCTTCTGGACACACACTATGGACCCACCCCTTCTAGAGGACCTCCTCCCGTACCATTGGGCGAGGACTTAAGACCGTCCCTTTCGGGTACCTGTCACCTCAGACCACCCGACGTCCAGTTCCCCAGTGTTTCTCAGTCTACGCTGACTCCGTTGCCTTGTGCGTGCGTGTTTGTGAAGGTGCGCCTCCTCCGGACCTCTGTCCCAGGGAGTGCGGTGCCGGTGCGTCCAGACCTGGGGAGGTGGAGAGCTCCCGCGTTCCTGAGTCGAGGTCCCGTGCGGTCCCCCGGCGTCAGTGCCTCCTGTGTCTCGCGGTCGCCGGTCACCCTGCCCGGCGGAGAGGGAGCCGAGGGCTGGTCGGGTCGGGTCGGCTCGGGTCGGGTCCGCAATTCCGTCGTGCACGAAGTCGGTCGTCTGTGGTGTGTTTTGTCTGGTCCGGCTAAGGGTCTACACGTCTCGGTTAGACACCGACGGGCACCTCTCTCCCCATCCTTCCCCGACCCGTCCGATTCCCCGTGTTCCTTCTCCCATGGTAGATGGCCCACTTTCTGCCTGCTCTGTGTCCCTATATTTCCCTGTCGTACCCTTATGACGGTTGAAAAGTGTTGTCAAAATTCACCGGATCTCGGTCTGTAGGACCTTACGCTTCAGTTCACCCGGAGTCTTTCGCAGTGATGCTTGTTTCGATGACCTCCACTACTTTAAGGTCAACTCGATAAAGTTTATGACTTTCTACTNTGTCGTACCCTTATGACGGTTGAAAAGTGTTGTCAAAATTCACCGGATCTCGGTCTGTAGGACCTTACGCTTCAGTTCACCCGGAGTCTTTCGCAGTGATGCTTGTTTCGATGACCTCCACTACTTTAAGGTCAACTCGACAAAGTTTATGACTTTCTACTACGACACTTTCACGACGTGAGTTATACGGTCGTTTAAACCTTTTGAGTCGTCACCGGTGTCCTGACCTTTTTCAGTCAAAAGTAAGGTTAAGGTTTCTTTCCGTTACGTTTTCTTACGAGTTTGATGACGTGTTAACGTGAGTAGAGTGTACGATCATTTCACTACGAGTTTTAAGAGGTTCGGTCCGAAGTCGTTATGCACTTGGCACTTGGGGGTCTACAAGTTCGACCAAAATCTTTTCCGTCTCCTTGGTCTCTAGTTTAACGGTTGTAGACGACCTAGTACCTTTTTCGTTCTCTCAAGGTCTTTTTGTAGATAAAGACGAAATGACTGATACAGTTTCGGAAACTGACACACCTAGTGTTATTTGACACCTTTTAAGACTTGCTCTACCCTTATGGTCTGGTGGACTAGACGGAGAACTCTTTGGATATACGTCCAGTCCTTCGTTGCCAATCTTGACCTGTACCTTGTTGTCTGACCAAGGTTTGTCCTTTTCCTCATGTAGTTCCGACATATAGCAGTGGGACGAATAAATTGAAGATACGTCTCATGTAGTACTCTTTACGACCTGACCTTCTTCGTGTTCGACCTTAGTTCTAACGGCCTTCTTTATAGTTATTGGAGTCTATACGTCTACTGTGGTGGGAATACGGTCTTTCACTTCTCCTCGAATTTTCAGAGAACTACTTTCACTTTCTCCTCTCACTTTTTCAACCGAATTTCGAGTTGTAAGTCTTTTGTTTCTAGTACCGTGGACCAGGGTAGTGAAGTACCCTTTATCTACCCCTTTGTCACCTTTGTCACAGTCTGAAATAAAACCCCCCGACGTTTTAGTGACGTTTTAGTACCACTAACGTCGGTACTTTAATTTTCTGCGAATGAGGAACCTTCTTTTCAATACTGGTTGGATCTATGGTATAATTTTTCGGCTCTGTAATGAAACGGTTGTTTACAGGTAGATCAGTTCCGACACCAAAAAGGTCATCAGTACATACCTACACTCTCAACCTGACACTTCTTTCGACTCACGACTTCTTACCTACGAAAACTTGACACTACAACCTCTTCTGAGAACTCTCAGGGAACCTGACGTTCCTCTAGGTTGGTCAGGTAGGATTTCCTCTAGTCGGGACCCACAAGAAACCTTCCTTACTACGATTTCGACTTCGAGGTCATGAAACCGGTGGAGTACACTTCTCGATTGAGTAACCTTTTCTGAGACTACGACCCTCCCTAACCCCCGTCCTCCTCTTCCCCTGTTGTCTCCTACTCTACCGACCTACCGTAGTGGCTGAGCTACCTGCACTCAGACTCACTTGAGGTCCTTAACCACTACCTGTCCCTCCGGGCCGCACGACGCTAAGTACCCCAGCGTCTCTCAGTCTGTACTGACTCGTTGACTTGACTTGACTTGGATAATTTTTATGTCTTACTGATACAACAGGTGGACTTTGATTGTATTGTAACATTTAGTTACTATGGAGTTATTTTTTAAATTTTTATTGGTGGTGGCGGAAGTCTCTCGGGCCCGTACTAAACTGTCTCTGGGTCGGTCCCAGGGTCCTTCGTGATCTCGAAGCCAGTGGGAGCAGAGGCCCTCGGGGGTAAGGGGTGTGTCCCCCACCCCCCGCCCGGACCCTGAGAAAGACTGAGGGGACCCGAGGAGACAGGCACCTCAAAAGGTCCGTTCTTAAGACCTCGCCCGACGGACGGACGGGAGGAAGTCGCCTAGAAGGTCTGGGTCCCTAGTTCGGGCTTAGAGGACGCAGCGGACGTGACCGCCCGCCCAAGAACTCGTCGACTCGGCGGTCCCTAGGGGGTGGTGTGTCTGAGTCACAGTTTATTCCCGAAACGTTACCCTTTAGGTGTCTACGGAAGTGACGAGTTCCGCATGCTGTGCGGAGGGACGTGTCTGCGTGTAGATCTTTCCGACTCTCCCACAAGTGTTGTCTTAACAAATGTCTCTGCCCCGTTACACGGGGTCCTCGTCTTCGGACCTCTTCGGGCGTGTACGTCTGTTTTCTCGGGGTACGTCGGTCCTTCTTCGAAGCACTGGAGGTAAGCAAGGGTCTTTCTTCATAAATTATAAAATCCAATTTCGCACTCAAATACGAAATGATTTTCGCATTATGATAATGCGTATAATAGTAGGGGAAGGACAGTTTGTCTTATGTCTCCTTTTCCAGGGGTGCCAGCACCTGTCTCGGCAACGGGCGGCTAGAAGTCCCTTACTCTTATTTCCCTAAAAGAAAGAACCACGAATAGACGTACAAAAGAATGACACTTGTCTATCACGAAACATGTCAAATTGTTTTTTCTCTACTTTATTCATTAAATCGAAAATTTTGGACCCTCGTGAAAGTGGGTACAATAGAGAACATTAGGAGTTTTGGTCTTCGTCTGCGTTCCTGAAGGCGGCGACCGGGGGTTGGCGGTTTGGGCTGGGCGCGGCAGACGGCACAGAGAACGGCAAGAGGAGGAGGGACAAGAAGGTTCGGGAAGAGGAGGTCGCCCCCCCGGGATTGACTCCAGAGACCCCTGGGTCCTTGCCCGGAACCCCACCTCGTCCGAGCGCGGGTGACTCGGTATGTGCTTTCGTCCACACGAATCCTCCGTGTGAAAGGACCTCTGCTACACCTTTCTCAATGCAAGAACACAAACCCCCCAACCCCCCGCACGTGGCACCGAACTCCCTAGAGTCGAGGGACTGGTCCGCGACTAGACCCGGGTCGTCACTTTAACGTCTCAGGTCGCCGTGACCTGTCGGTCCCTCCAGGGTCGTAAGGTTTCTGCGGCACCGGGGGCCTCGCACACCGGGGGCCTCGCATGCCGGGACACGGTCCGGGAGGGCTCGCGGGAGGAAGGTGAGAAGAGCGAGGCGGTCCGAGGAAGGGACCTGTCAAGGGGTCTCGGGGTGAAGAGGCACAGGGGGTACTGGACAGGAGACGGGATGCCAGGGTGGACCGTCTAGACACAGGACGTTCTGACGGCCTGAGAGTAGGACCCCGAGAGGTTGTTTAGTTTCTTTCAGTACACAGGAGGGTTCCCTTTGTGCGTGCGACTTAAAGTGCTACTGAGATCCTCCGGACGCGGGAGGACTCCGGATGGGTACCCACCCGAGGCATCGTCCGACTCGTCACAGGGACGGTCCAGAATACAGGAGGTCTTGACGTCTTGTGGCGGAATACACCTCAATGTCACGCAGGGGATGTATGCTTGGAAGCTCCACGCTTGAAAGTCTAAGGTTGGACGTGACCGTCCGGGTCGGTGCACTCTATGAGCGTCAGGTGCACAGACCGCCCGCGACAGTGTGAGACGACGGTACATGAAGTGTCAGGACGCGTCTGGTGGTGCCGCGTCGTGGAAGTAAAGTGCGGGTCGTGCGGGCCTTCGCTGCCGCTGCGTCGACCGTCGGCGACGAGTCAGTGGGTCCGCACAGGGCGAGAGGACGTCGGGGCACGTGACATCGGGCGGTCCGAGGAGACAGGTCCTCTAAGGGGTCCGTTCTCACGACCGCACCCGACGGTAAAGGAAGAGATCCCCTAGAAGGGCGGGTCCTTAGCTTCGGGTCGGAGGACGAGACTGTTCACCTAGGGAGTGGTGACTCGGTGGCCCCTTCGACCGCGCCGACCGTCACGACACGAAAGGTTCCACGAGACGACATTCTAATTTCTGCCAAGTAAAAGTACAATCAAAAAGATGTAAACACACGTTTCATAATATCTGGGTAATGTTTGATGGTGTGTTGACGTGAGTAGAGTGTGTGATTATTTCCATTGCGAGTTTTAAGAGGTTCGGTCCGAAGTCGTTATACACGTGGCACTTGAGGGACTACAAGTTCGACCAAAATCTTTTCCGTCTCCTTGGTCTCTAGTTTAACGGGTGTAGGCGACCTAGTACCTTTTTCGTTCTCTCAAGGTCTTTTTGTAGATAAAGACGAAATAACTGATAGGGTTTCGGAAACTGACACACCTAGTGTTATTTGACACCTTTTAAGACTTTCTCTACCCTTATGGTCTGGTGGACTGGATGGAGAACTCTTTGGATATACGTCCAGTCCTTCGTTGTCAATCTTGACTTGTACCTTGTTCTCTGACCAAGGTTTATTCTTTGCCTCATACAGTTCCGGCATATAACAGTGGGACGAATAACTTGAATATACGTCTCATGTAGTACTCTTTGCGACCTGACCTTCTTCGTGTTCGACCTTAGTTCTAACGACCCTCTTTGTAGTTATTGGAGTCTATACGTCTACTGTGGTGGGAATACCGTCTTTCACTTCTCCTTGATTTTTCGGAGAACTACTTTCACTTCTCCTCTCACTTTTTCGAATTTCGAGTTGTAAGTCTTTTGCTTCTAGTACCGTAGGTCAGGGTAGTACCCTTTATCTACCCCTTTGTCACCTTTGTCACAGTCTGAAATAAAAACCCCCGACGTTTTAGTGACGTCTACCACTAACGTCGGTACTTTAATTCTCTGCGAATGAGGAACCTTCCTTTCAATATTGGTTGGATCTATGGTATAACTTTTCGTCTCTGTGATGAGACGGTTGTTTCCAGGTGGATCAGTTCCGATACCACAAAGGACACCAGTACATACCTATACTCAACCTGACACTTCTTTCGACTCGCGGCTTTTTAACTACGAAAACTTGACACCACAACCTCTTCTGAGAACTCTCAGGGAACCTGACGTTCCTCTAGGTTGGTCAGGTAGGATTTCCTCTAGTCGGGACCCTAAAGAAACCTTCCTTACTACGATTTCGACTTCGAGGTCATGAAACCGGTGGAGTACGCTTCTCGACTGAGTGACCTTTTCTGAGACTACGACCCTCCCTAACCCCCGTCCTCCTCTTCCCCTGCTGTCTCCTACTCTACCGACCTACCGCAGTGACTGAGCTACCTGTACTTAGACTCACTTGAGACCCTCAACCATTACCTGTCCCTTCGGACCGCACGACACTAAGTACCACAGCGTCTCAGCCTGTGCTGACTCGCTGACTTGACTTGTCAAAAGGACCACCGAGTCTACCATTTCTCAGACGGACGTTACGTCCTCTAGACCCAAGTTAGGGACCCAGTCCTTCTAGGGGACCTTCTCCTGTACCGTTGGGTGACGCCAGAAGAGTGGACCTCTTGGGGTACCTGTCTCTTCTGACCGTCCGATTCCAGGTACCCCCAGCGTTTGTCAGTCTGTGGTGACCCACTGATTGTGAGAGGTGAGAAGGCTTAGGCGTGCTCGTCCGGTCTCAGGGGGCCTGTGAGGGGCACCGGGGGAGCGGGGGGCGGGCGGGAAGAGGTCACAAGGACGAAGTACGGCTAAGGTAGGCGGGTCCGAGACTTCGGTCGTGGGAGTCGGTGTTGAGTGCGGGAGGTGAGGGTGTAGGATAATTATTTTGTTTCATTTTTAATTTAATGAAGATTATGTGGGGGTCAGACGAAAGTTCTCCCGGCCTACCAAACTTTAAGATTAAACGAAAGGTTCCAGAATTTTATTAAAGTGTTCTCGGCGTCGCGGTGGTGGGGGTAGTGGCGGGCGTAGTGTCGTCCGAGTCCGTCGTCCCGATGGTCCGCCGTGCAGTCTTCGCACTCTTCCCCTCCTGTCACCTGTGCTGCTCCTGCCCCTCGTCGGGGGACGGGGCCCCGGGGTCCCCGGCAGAGCCCGTCCTGGGGGCGGGAGAGACCTGGCGTCGAGAGGGTAGAGATTGCGCTTTGCCCTCCGCAAGGTTCAGACGAGTCCCATTGCAGGGAAGGACCGACGGCGGTCAGTGTTTAAGTCTCGGCGACTGGGCCACACCTGAAGACCTAACACTACTCTCAGGAGCCCCGAGTAGGTCCACGTCAGGGGGAGGGGCCCGTGCACCTTCTTTGTAGGGTCGGGACCCGCCCCGGCTCTCAGGCCAAGACCGGACCCTACACTCCACGTCACCAGGGAGGACCCGTTTCCGTGACTCGGTAGAGGTGGGCGACGGGGGAATCGTCACTTGTACCTCCGGGACCCCGAAGGGCCCCCCGCGCCGCCCTTTCTGGGGGACGTCACGTCCTCTGCGTCCTCTGTGCCCAAGGTCGGGGCCCAGCCCTCCTAGGGGGCCTCTTCCCTTGCCGTCGAGGGAGGTCCTAGGGACGGACCTCTTAGGGTGCCTGTCTCCTCGGGCCACCCGATGTCAGGGACCCCGGTGTCTCACAGTCTGTGCTGCCTCACTCGTCCGTCATTGCTCTTCGCGGTCCGACTCCGCCACCTCGGTTCCAGGTGGGACCCAGAACTCAATGTCTCGCCCTCCCTCGGCAGGACGTCTCGGTGGGCGAAGTGGAGTCTGGACGTTGTCCGGTTTCGGTCTAGGCTCCGAAGGCGGTGACTCCAACGTCCTGCACAGACAGTCTCGTCGTGTCGGACCGGAGTGGACTGATTGTGCCCATGATAAAGACTAGACTATTACTCTTTAGACCCGTCTTTCATTTCCCCGGGAGGTACTTAAGTGTGTGGCTGTCGTCGGTTTAGGTCACTCGTCTCTGAAGGGCACCAAGTCACCAATTCTGAGGCGTGACGGATGCGTCTCCCAAGCCCGAACTAGCGACGCGTTACACCGGTCTTCTAATTTTTTTTCGTCTGTCACTCTGGTTCCGGCTCGCTCGTTCCCCCACTCACCGCCCCCACAACCTGACGGAGATTGCACTCGGTCCACGTTCCGCGTCCCGTCTCCCGTCTCTGCCGAAGGTCGCTCCAGGTGGGGCCGACTTGCAATTTCCCTGCTTGCCTTCGTCTCCTTCCTTTCGAGACTTTCTCCTTAGTCGTCCACGTTTATGGGTCTCCTTTGTAGTTTGTGCCTCGGCACCTGACAGCTTGCACCGACCGTAGAGCCCCCACCCGTCTCCGTCCTCGGGGCGCCCCCTCCCCGTCGGTCTCCGAAAGGGTCCCGCGCGGACCTTTTGGTCCCGCCTCCGTCGGACGTCGGCACAGATAGGGTTGGGCCTTCTCGGACAGTAGCCAGGTGGACAGTAGAGGGGCAGTCGACGAGTCGAGACCGTGAAGACGTCGGGCGTCCTCACAGTCAGTCGCTGCCCCTCCCAGCGGTGGTGGTGGCCGATGACCCAAGTTGGTGTCTCTGAGGTGGACTCCCGTCAGTCTGGGGTGCACTCGGGTCCGTCTCGTCCTTTCCGGAGTCTAGAGGTCGGTAGGGGGAAGGACGTGTCTCTTCGCCCGTGTCTCTCCCCTTCCTTGAACGGATCTCGGACGTCGTTTAGGTACCGGGTCGTGCCACTGACCCGGGTCGTGCGGCAAACAAGTGACGAGGTGACGAGTCCAGGACCCCAGGAACCCCAAATGCAAGTGGTCTTTGACCGGGAAGTGACTAAGTCGTCGGTGCGGGTCGTTGTGTGGAAGGTGGCTGACCGACGATCAAGACCGAATTATACGTGCCTCCTCCCGTTTCTACTGGGTCCTAAAGCCCCCGTTTACGACTCGGACCTGCCGAAGTGCCCAGGCCGTCTTGTCCGGGACGTGAGGCGGTCGGGGTCCGAGGAGGGGCGGGCGTGAGGGGTCCTCGGACTTTCTGTGGGACCCCACGTCGGACTGTCACGAAGTCCGAGCGTCGAGGAGACGCGGGACTCCGAGGGGACTCTTCTGTCGTCCGGGACACGTGGTTCTGGTCTTCTTAGAGCTTCGACCACGACCCTCGGTGAAGGACAAGTGGGGCCTTCCCTGCGACCGACGGCCGTCCTGCGTGCGATGACCTATTCGTGCTTCGGGTCCTACGTCGCTGAGGGCTGACCGGGTTCGGACTCGGACAGAGGGTGAGTCGAGAGTCTCGTCGGGTACCCGCGGAGGTGGGCGCTGCGGTCGGAAGCGTCGTGTCTGTGCTCCCCTCTTTTCCGTTCTCCTTTCCCGGGGCCGGGGCTACGGTCCAAGCTCGCGTGGCAGGTGGTGAGACGACGGGAGGACGTCAGCCCCGTCTGTAGTGATTAGTTAGTGCCTAAGAGGGATGACTCGTGTCGGACCTTAGGGAGGTGTCGGGTAAGGCCAGTCGTCGCCGGTAGAGAGTCTCGACCGCGTACTCCCTTTCGGTGAAAGGTGTAGACGGTAGCGTCGGTGCCTAGAGTCTGTGCTCCCGACGGAGGGTGGAGACCCGTGTGTCAACAGACTACAGCACTCACTTTCTTAGTCCTATACGGATCTTCACCTTCCTTCGTACGGACCCTTTTCCCTAAAGTTCGTCGTGGGACGACTCGTTCTCGACGACCCGCGTTGCTTCGCCACCCGTCCCCTTCGACCGTAGACGTACGACACTTGTGGTCCGTCACGAGTCTCTCCGGTGCTCCGAGGAGCTCTCGGTCTGTCTCAATTCTCAGGGTTCCCGGACCGTCCCGCGTTGCGCACATCATGGCCGTAAAAAGTGAAGGAGACGACACCGGTCCAATGACCGAATCTTTTTCCCTCCCTTTTGCACTTTTCGTTCCAGTGGGATTCCTGACCACGATCTTGGTTCGAATGAGTTTCGGGAGTGTTCACGCGGTCCGCCTTCTTACACGTGCTCTAACGGGTCTGACGGTTCCGACGTCTACCACGGCGGACGGACGCTCCCCTTTGCTCCGGTAGTCCGACACACCGTCCTCCTCCTTCGTCGCCCGCCACCGTCCCTTACGTCCTTCGGGCCTTGTCCTCGTTCCGTTCGGGTCCTGGTTGTGCCCTCGAGGACGCCGGTGAGGTCCCTGGCTCGGAGGGTCTCAGTGACCGGAGTCCCCGACTGTGTCTCAGACCAAGTTTCGGTAGTAGAAGATCCAGGTGTCGTCGTGGAGGGTTTCTCCTGTCCAGAAGGGTCTCGGCCACCCTTTCCGTTCCGCTTCCGACGAACCCGTCCAGTGCAGGGGGTCCTGGAGGACGACGAGGGTAGTGCTCAAAGACACGTGCCGAGGGACACCGGGAGTCCGCATCCAGTAATCAGAACCAGTCCGTCTTCTCCCATTCCCGTGTTTGGGGTAGGGACAGTGAAGGACGGACACACTCGAACCGGTCACTGGGGTGGTGGACGGGGAGTCGTGGAGGTGGCATCTCTACTGCTACCGACGAGGGTCGCGACTCCTGCTCCCCTACGTGGGACGCGAGGTCTGTGGGGCCCCGGAGCCAGTAGTCAGACACGTTCTGCAGGTCTCGTAAGAAGAGGTTGGGAGTCTCTCGTCGTCGTCAGTGCACCTTGGGAGGCGGCAGAGAGTCTGTACGACGAGAGGACGGTGACCCGGGAAGACGGGCGCCACTGGAAGGAAGTGGGGTGGAATGTGAGGGTCCATTGAAGAGACGAAGGTCAGGAAAGTGACTCCCTGCGGAGGAGGTCCTTCGGGGAGACTGAGAAGGTTCATTTGTTCAACGAAGGGGTGACAGGCTCCTATGGGGAAGATCGAGATTCTGGGGGAGAGGTGGGGTACGACCGAAATGATCGGAAACAGACAGGTGGGGTGGTCTGTCTCTGTAGATCCCGTCCACTCCCAATCCTTCCTCCCTCCAGTCCTCTTTCGGGTTCCTCGAGGCTCTCTCTTCACGAGTGGGGATTTGTCCCACACGTCGATTCAGTCCGGTTCCGGGTCTTTCGTCAGAGAAACCCCTGACTTCCCCGACACTCACAAGCGACAGGCGCCAGTGTCCACTGGGACACTCCCCGATGTCGGAAGACTTCCAGGTGGGACCAGGTCCGGATGTTGTCAACCGAAACTCGCAGTGAAGACCCGTGTGGACTCGAAAGACGACTACCGCGTCTGGACCGGCCGATACGACGGACCGGAGACCGTCGGAGTAGGCGAAGAGTCGGAGGACGGACGGGTCGGACGACGACTAAATTATTTGAAGCACCGATGGGGGTGGGGTTCTCCGGGGAGAGAAAGGAAGTGAAGGTATCTCAATTGACTCCCAGGCCCTCGGGTAGTCGCCCCACCCGTCCCACGTCGGAGATGTCCGGGGAGGGTCCTGGGGGTAAGAACGGGGATGAGGCGACCTGTGGAACCCGGGGTCTGAAGGCCGGACTATAGTCGGGACCCAGAGATGAACAATCCACTTGAACCCGGTTTGTGACGGGGTAGACTGGAGTCGAAGAGAGGTCCATCCAACTCTCTCAGTCTCAATTAAGACGAGACTAGAGTGTTCAGGGAAGGTTTCTCGGTAGCCCTGGTGAGAGGGACTTAGGGTCCCTCCTTCACGAAGGGTCCTTGGTGATCTGAAGAGAGAGGAGTGAGGGTCCGAGGTCTCGGCTCCGAGGGTGTGCTCAGTCTAAAAAAAAATTACTTCCGATCTCCGACACAGTTTCCTCTTCCGTCTCGGACTGTTCGTCCGCGTAGGGTGATCCACTCTCCCCTGCGGACAGTGGTCCCTGGCCTACCTCTAGGACCGTGCTCGGAAGGCCCTCCACGCGGAGTCGGAGGAAGGCCGACGGGACCCCTAGTCGAGAGTGGTAGTCGTGAGTCGGACCGTGAGGGTCCGTACGATTCGACGAAGTTAGCACAGACTGAAAAACTTCGGGAGACCCGACACCGGACGGTCCGAGGAGACAGGTACCCTAAGAGGTCCGTGCTTATGATCTCACCCATCGGTACGGGAAGGGGTCCCCTAGCAGGGCTGGGTCCCTAGCTCGGGCGTAGACAAGATAGATGGACATGACCCTTCGTCCAAGAAATGGTACTCACGGTTGGGGGGTCGACGACAGTTTCGTCCGTCTCGAGACTGCTGCGGGGGAACGACTGCCGCGGGGGACGACTGCCGTGGGGGAACGACTGTAACGGGGGGGGGGGACTGCCGCGGGGGAACGACTGCTTCGGGGGAACGACTACCGCGGGGGAACGACTACCACGGGGGGAACGACTGTAGCGGGGGAACGACTGCAGCGGGGGGAACGACTGCAG
>SJYO01016970.1:1248886-1430946 GCA_006410555.1 Capra ibex
GGGGGAACGACTGCAGGGGGGAACGACTGCAGCGGGGGGAACGACTGCAGCGGGGGAACGACTGCCGCGGGGGAACGACTGCAGTGGGGAACGACTGCAGCGGGGGGAACGACTGCAGCGGGGGAACGACTGCCGCGGGGGAACGACTGCCGCGGGGGAACGACTGCAGCGGGGGGAACGACTGCAGTGGGGAACGACTGCAGCGGGGGGAACGACTGCAGCGGGGAACGACTACAGTGGGAACGACAGCAGTGGGGAACGACTGTCGCGAGGTCCTGGGGACCGAGACACACGAGGACCTTGAACGAGTCCGTGCGCGGACGGAGCCCCGGAGACGTGAACGACAGGAGACGACCTCGGGGGAGGGGGGGTGGGGTGGGGGTCTGTCGACGCGCCGGACGAGAGAACGGTGGGACCTCGCAGATGAGTCTGCCGAGGGAAGGTCGCCCAGAAAGGACCGGGGACCCCTCAAGTCCGACCTTCGAGGACTTCGTGAGAGGTCTTAGGGTCAGGGTGAGGGACGAGAGAGAGGGAAACGTGACTGGTGGCAGGTTGCATGGGATTCGAGGTTTGCCCGTCCCCACGAACAGACGGACTGCAAGTGACTCGTGGATGATCCATGGTCCTCGCCGCAGACCGGGACTTCTGCATTGCCACCCGGTCCGTCAGGTGTGGGACGGAGCCGTGTCAAGACTCGGTCATTATTTGGTTCTACGGGTCACACCGACTTTGGTTCCCGTGGTGACGACGAGTCGACCGTCTTCTCACGGGGGGAAGGGTTTCCCCCTTTACATACTGGTCCTGGTTATGTCCTTCGGCAACAAACATTCCGACGACTCGGAAACCAGTATTTTCGGGGGATGACGGGGTCGGGGGCGTGGCCTCGGTTTACTCGGGTCTGAACCCTGAGTCTCTCAGGGTCTGAAATTGAGGGCGGGACGACAGACGTCATGCGTGAAGTCTGACACCGACAGACACTTTTCCTTACCTCTCTGTGGAGACCCCAGGAACACTCTTTCTGGGGGTAGACTGATGAGGGTTGCACGGTCCGCCTGACGTGGTGTGGGAGAAGTAGTCGGATGTCTCCGCCGCCGCGACGGGTATCTTCCCTTCGCGTCTTTGGACCGGTCGGGGGCCCTCGGTCGTACCCGGCTCGCGGCACGCCCGTGACCCGTCGCAGCGAGGTGGATTAGAGAGTCGTCGGGACACTCTCCCTCGGACGCGCTAGAGGTGAAATGTCTGTCCCTCTCCCCCGTGCTCTCCAGCTCTTGCCGTGGGTGTCAGTGCGTCCGGGTCCCTCTCGTCTGACCCCGGGGCGCCGGGGCAGAGAAAGAGGGGGTTCGCTCTGGGGAGGGCTGTGCTGCGTCTGACCCCGCCTTCGGCCGTCAGATCTTTTCGAGTAGGGTCTGTGTCGCGGCGCCCTGAGCGTCCGTGGTTGTGTGTGTGTACGACTCACCCCGACCCGCTCGGGAGACGGGCCGGTAACGACTCTCTTGCGACAGGTGCACGAGAGGGCGGTAGTGAGTCGAGAGAGTAAAGTCAGTCCCGAGTCTGTCCCCGCCGGTGCACGGATTCGAGTGTGTCGTTCGACGACGCCCGTCACTTGGGGTCGACGTCCGGGGTCAGGTCACGAGAGGACTGGAGTCCCCCACCGTCGTCCGTGGGTCGACCACGGTCCTTCGACGGAAATGATTCTTCAGACGAGAAGACTTTGTGTATTTCGTCCGGGGATTAGGGACAATAATTACATTTATTGTAAGACCGTCTCTTTCGTTCGAGGAACGGAGGGGTTCCCCGAAGTCCCCTAATGCAGATGCCACAGCCGACGTCGTTCCTGTTATTGGCCAACTGAGAATAATTTTGAGGTTATTACGACCACACTAACGCCGAAACTATTCGCGTGACGACGCGCGCCCCCAGTTGGTGTAATCCTTTTACATTAATCTGATTATTTAAGACCCGTTAGGAGAACACAAAAGAAAAAGGAGAAACGAGGTTCCTCCTCGGTGCATGATCTGGAGTAATGGGTGCACCTCCGGGGCACCACCTGAGACGACGACTCGTTTCATCTGGTGTCTGCCGGGTCCGGACTCCTCTTTTGGGGAGTCGGGGCCCCGCACGGCCGGCTTGCCGTCACCGAGGTCCCTCGACCCCTACGTACTCCCCCCGACCTGAATCATGTCCTGGACCACACCGTGGAACTCTAGACTCTCTGCCCTCAGTGCCCCCTCTGTCCACACTCCCCTCCGAGTTGGTGTGAGTTCGGGGGTCCGGTGGGGTCGGGGGTGGACCCCCCTCCGTTGTGAATGTTCCTTCGGAGGTAAATCCTCTGGAGGG
The DNA here is from genome assembly GCA_006410555.1 of Capra ibex. Taxonomy (NCBI): domain Eukaryota; kingdom Metazoa; phylum Chordata; class Mammalia; order Artiodactyla; family Bovidae; genus Capra; species Capra ibex. The sequence goes on from SJYO01016970.1 coordinate 1,251,224, forward strand.
GTGCGGATTGTGGGTTGAAAAGTTTCAGGCCGGTTGAGCTGATCTCGCGAACAAGCCTTTTGCGGTAGACGAGGTCCCGTTAGGGACACAACCCCCTGTCACACTCGTAGCGCGTCTAGAATGTGAACGCAGGTGCTCCGAAGTGGGTGTTCGTTGTCGTCCGTCCCTCTGTCTGCGCGCGTCGAGTGCCCCGGTGCCCCGGCGGGTGTGGACCCCGACGTCTGGAGGGAAGGTAGCGAAGGGTCCGGCGAGAGCGGGAGGGGTGAGAGAGGGAAGCCGGGTAAAGCGAAAGGGAGAGGTAGGAGAACGGAAAGGGAAAGCCGTAGACGAAAGTAAAAGGGAGGAGAACGTGCGACCCACCGTCCGTACGCTTGACGCACCCCCAGTCGTCCGTCCTACCGTGTGTGCGGGTGCTCGTTTGCCGTCCAGAGGAAGTTGTGCCTCACGGTCCGAATGCTCCAATGGTAGATGTGTAGAGAACTGGACCTGGTCCCTGTCTTGTGTCGACGGAGACGCAAGGTGAAGGTGACGAGTACACGAACTCACAGTACGAGCACTGGGGTGAAGGGGCATTCGGGACACCGAAAATAACACACTAAAGTGCCTCGTACTACCGTAACTCCGCGAGTCTTCCCAGACAATGTCTTTTCCCCACCAAGAAGAGTACGTGTTTGGTAGGACACTCCGTTCTCGTCGCTACCCCTGGTGCACGGGCAGTGTGTCCGCCCTTGCACTACGGGTCTCACCCGGCTCTGAGTGGTCGTCGCAGTACGACCGGTGTCAGAACCCAAAAGTGCCACTGACGAGTGGACAAGACGCAGGTCGCTGCCGTCCTCTCGGTTCACTCTCGTCCGAAGGGTCAATTCAGGGTCGAGACGGTGAGTCGAGACAAGGGACTCGTTCGAAATTGTTCGAGAGGCACGGAGTCAAAAGAGTCGATATGCCACCCTTGTCGAGTCTCGCCGACACTGTCAATATTTCCATTACTCGTAGCGTCTGGGACTGAGAGAATGTGACGACGAATCGAGTTACGGACCCCGTAACAGTGGTGGGGGTCTTACGACCGATGCGAGTGGTAGTCCGGGGCACGGGAGGTCGTCGTCGACTTTCTACCTTCGCGCACCCCTACGACCCGACCGTCCACGTCCGAGAGCCACGGACTGGGTCCAAGTCTAGAGTCGAGAGGGAAGGAGAGGACACCGGGGTCTACCCATAGACCCGAGTCGGAGCTACGTAAGTGGGTGTACTACCCCATTTTTAGTTTGTGAGGAGTGACTCGTCGACTCCTAAGTACCTGAGGGGGTACACTCAGCGGGTCGCGTACTTTGGGCACTGGGGGTGGGTCGTGGGTGTAGACGGCAGTGGGAACTGAGTGTACCACTCGAGGAGACGGGGCCTGAGCCGGGGTGGCGGGACTCCCGGGTCCGTCCCAACACGACCCGGCCTCAAGGAATTGGGGAGTGGGTAAGCTCGGGACTCCTACGGCCGTGTGTTCCGCCTCTCTCCTGGTTGTGCCGTCGGTGACCCCCGTCGGTGCGGGGCCTCCCGTCGGGGAGGGACTGGGAGGCCCTGCGCGGCCGTCGGACCCGGGTCCCACCCGTCCCCTCGTCTCGAACCTGGGGCCGGCGGGCAGTCGTCCCCACGGTACAAAGTGCACGTGAGCGAGTGAAGTGCCACTGCTGTCCCTCCGGACCGCACGGTGTCAGGTCTCAGCGTTTCTCAGTCTGTGCTGACCCACCGACTTGTTGTTACGCAAAGTCGGAGCACTGGCGGAACACTTGCTCCATTATGTGAAGGTGACGTGTCTGTCCCTTTGACTCCGAGTCTCTCCGAGTGTTTCCATCGTTCGACGTCGCGACCCCAGACTCGGTCCGGGCACTGGTGTCAGAGACAAGGGTAGTACGGGAGGGGGGTGGAGCGGCGGATCGACCGTCCAGGCCGGTGCACCGGTCGAGTATAGGGGGGTGGGGGGAGGACAATTTCTCCTCGTTACGGTCTGGGTGAGTGTAGAGGTCTAATGAGTTCTTCGTTCTCCCGTTCCACGAGACTCTAGTCCTCTCCCTTGGACCTTCTTCCCCTTGGACGGGCTGGAGGGGGCGGGGACCGGTCTCGACGTCCTCGGGTCGAGTCTGGGGTCTCGGAGGTGCAGGTAAGGGGCCACTGGTCTGGGGTTCCGTCACACCGTCGCCGTAGACCGGAGACGAGCCCGTGAAGGTCCCGTCCTCGGGTGGTGCGGGTTCCGTCAGACGAGGTTGGCGTCCATAGAGCTCGACGACCTTCGGAGCCTGGGTTTTGAGGTAGTCCGGGTCTCCTGTCGGGATGACCCGGCACCCCTGTTTGAGGTGGTGGGGAAGGACTCACGTCGGTAGTGCACGGGAACGAAGGGGTGTCGAGAAAGACGTGGTTTATAAGATGACGGAACTTGGGTGAGATGTCCCTACTCTTCCTATTACTTCTGCTATCTCGATTAAAGTCCCTGACTGTAAGTTGCTTGTATATTATCCGTAATAAGATGTAGTTCTTAGTCGTTTGAGACCGGGCACCCGGTTTAGGCGGGCGGACGGACAAAAATATACATCCCGAACACTCGGTTCTTACCCAAAACGTACAAATTTACCAACCCCCCCCCCCCGCCTAGTCTTTTTCTCCTGAGCGGTCACTGTGTACCGTTCATATACCTTAAGTTTAAGGTCCCGGATATTTTTATTTCAAAATAACCTTGTGTCGGGACAGGTAGTAAATGTATAACCGATGTCGACGAAAGTTCGATGATGCCGTCTCAACTCCTCAGACCGTCTCTGAGGTCCCGGATTTTTCCGAGTTGACAAATGATAGGCCTTGGAAATGTCCTTGTCAAACGTCCAAGAATAAGATCTACGAACGTACATCGTGGAGTTAGGAGTCGTGTCGGGTGCTCCTCGCCTGGTGCTGCTGGAAGGGAAGGGTCTGCTTCGTCGTCGTCGAGTCACCGGGTCGACGGGTTAGGGTGGCGGAGGGCCACGACCTTGCGCCTGACCCTCGGTCTGTCGGACTGGCGCAGACGCAGAGTGGATGAGCCGGGTAGGACAGCCTCGAGAGTGAGGGGACGGACAGCCGGGAGGACCGAAAGCGACACGGAGTGCCCTTGTTGGTCTTACGGATCAGTCGAGTAGCCGGTGATACTGGGGGTTTAGGAGAAGATTAGGAACGCCGAGAAACGCCAGAAAGGGTTCGGGTGGGAATTTACCCTGATATTTGGGTGACGAGAGACCTATGATTTTTTTTTTTTAGCTAGGTGTTCGTGGGAGGTCAGATCCCTGTCGTCGTTTATGCTATTTCAGTCATCGAGAGCGGTCTCCAGAGATTTTGAAATACTCTCGGTTATTTGGAACGAAAGCCCGACGGGTGACCGAAGTTTATTTGGGCAGGACGGGTGCTCGAGGGTCTTCGTCTATCGTCTTCAGGGACCCTGACGACAGGTCCGACGCCTTTAGAGTTCCGGAGGGAGGGGTGAGAAGCGAGAGGCACTTATCTACTACTCCCCTCTGCGATCGTACAAGACAACGGTTCCTTTGATCCGATCCAATGTAGACGTAGTCCTTCCTAATTTCTGTCTGCAATCTCCGCCTTCATGAGGTCTCCCTCCAGGTCTGTGTGCCCAGGGATTAGACTCTAATTTCAAAGAGTTACTCCAAAGACGGGGTAATAATTGAGACTCGAATCTACGTGTAATATTTGGTGTCTCGAGTAGGTATTTATGTTTAGTTATATAGACCTTCCGTTTATAAACTAAAAATAAATATACGTATAATTTACCTCGGTATAGAGTCGACCGATCTTCTTTGGGTTTGTTTGTCGGGTCCGTGACGTTCGATCGTTGGGTGTCCGGTCGTAGTCTGGTGCCTCGGCGATAATGACCGAAGGGGTTTAAAGATTAATTCAACGATTGTAAATGTTCAACTTTATAAAAAGGTCGTGTTAAGTCTCAAGACGGACAAAACCTTTTCTTGGATCTCTAGCCCGCCCTCGGTGGGGTCCATCGTCGTTGGCCGGCCTCGACTGCTCCTTGGCAGGGACGTCCGTCCGTGGACGCACAGTCCGGGGCGACCGGGGTCGTGGGAGAAGTGCGGGGCAGAGAAGACCTCCCAGGGACGTCCGAGGACTTAAACACTGTAGGTTGGTCTCCTGGGTGTGGGGGTAAAATGGCCATCTTTGTGGCTCTGGATGTCTCCTTTCTGTAGCACGGATTTTACGTTGTCGTCTAAGTACTGTTTCGACCAGAGGGTTGTACGTCCCATCCTGAGTCGAGTCGGGACAGACGTTCCTCTCGGTTCTGCGACCCAATTATAGACAGCCGACGTTTGCACAGATTCCATTTTTAGTCTGAAAAGACGACTGAGGTTAAAACGGTCGAAGTGAGGCAGAGAGACGTCCCCCGTCCTTTCTTCCTACCTTTCGGAGTCTGGGAGGGTTCGGGGGCAGAGGGTGGTGGGGACGGCCGGGTGCCGGCACGGGTTTCGACGGATCCTGTGACTCCTTCTTTTCCTCCCCCGGCGTCGGGTCCTGTCCGCCCGTCCGTCGGGGGTTGAAGTGTCGACTACCGACATCGAGTCTACTCGTCTCTTGTAGCCGACCCGGCCCGAGCTTAGGGGAGAGACCATGAACGAGCAACACACCGGAACCGCTCCAGTGAACTGGAGAGACGCGGGTAGAGAAGCGGACGTGATAGCCCGTCAGAACGACACGTCCGATGAGTTTCGGTGTGGTTTCGTGAACCGTCTCACAGTCCGTGTGTCAGTTCCCAGTACAGATTGAGAAATGTTGGGGTGTCGGATTGTCGGGCGGTCCGAGAAGACAGGTTCCCTCAGAGGTCAGTCCTTGTGACCTCACCCATCGGAAGGGGAAGAGGTCCCCTAGGAGGGCTAGGTCCCCAGTTTGGACCTCGACGACGTAGCGTCCGCCCGAGAAGTGACAGACTCGGGGGTCCCGGGGGTATTTGGTCACATGGGGTGCCGGAGAGTTTTAGGCGAGGGTGGGACCGGTCGGCCAGTGGGGGGTGGGGGGCGTGGACGACTAGTCAAGGTGTGAGGTGGGAGGTGGACGTCGAGGTCGGTGCGGGGGACGAGGGGTGGTCGCCCACTGAGTGGTCGACCAGAGAGGACGTGATGTGGGTCGTCCGTGCAGGAGCGGAGACACTGAGTTGGGTTCGCGACTCGGAGCGAGTCTTGTGCCAAGGGGTGTAGGTGGGGAGGTTGAGTTCTGGTGGGTCTAGGTCCCAAGGTGTTGGAGGGGTTCTGGGAGTTTGGAGACAGGTGGGACTGGAGACGAGGAAGGGAGCGGGCCTCCTTAAACCAGGATAAGAGATTATAAGGTATTCCGCGGTAGGAGACGGAAATCGTAGAACTTCCTACGTGAAGTGTGTAGAAACTCTAGGAGACTCCCCTGTAATCCACAAATATCACCGGTGTGCGGGTCGGGGAGAGGAAAACTGTGGTCGTGGGGTTTAAGGACAGGTCCTGACTAGGAGGTAAGGTTTTAGGTCAGGACCGCCCTGATGACTAGTGTTTCAAGGTTTACGGGGGTTGGGGTCTGACCGGTGTGTCGGTTTCGGGGGAGTCAATCTAGGCAGGGAGGGTCCTGTACCTTAAGGTAGGACGCACCAGGAATTTTCGACCCCGACGGGTGAGACCACCACGTTCACCATTCCTTGGACAGACGGTCACTTCCTCTGAGTTCTCTACACCCAAGTTGGGGACCCAACCCTTCTGGGGGACCGTATCCTTTACCGTCGGGTGAGGTCACAGACCTCTTAGGGTCCCTGTCTCCTCGGACCGCCCGGTGTCAGGTGCCCCAGCTTTCACAGCTTGTTCTGGCGCGCGTGTGTGTCACGGGTAGGACCACCCAGGGTCTCCGAGTTTTGTCCAGAACGGTTCTCTGGCGGAGGGATCTCAATGGACTCGAGGACCGGAAAATTTCGGTCAGGAAGTCAAGTTGGACTAGGGTATTTGAACGAAGACCAGTTAAGGAAAAGACGAGTTCAAACGTCTTTTCTCGGGAGGGACTAAGCGATCTTGGGAGTAGTGTATGTACTGGGGCGTGCGAGGGGTCTCGGGCCGGGTGTCTGTGGGTAGTCTCTCGCAGGGTAGTGTATGGACGAGGGCATACGAGGGGTCTCGGGCCGGGTGTCTACGAGGGTGTACGAAGGGTCTCGGGTCGGGTGCCCGTGGGTAGTCTCTCCGAGTACCCGTGGTGAAGGCGCATCGGTGTCTCCGGTTTTGGGAGTACGAAAGCTCTTTTTCGGTCCTAAAGTTACCGAATTCATTGTGTTGAATTAAAGGGCACAGTCGTTTTGTCTTAGGTTCACGTGGCTCTTTGGTTCACCCCGTCGTGGAGAACGAACTTCGTTTATTTTCCATGGTTACTCTGCATTGACTCGTCTAACGTGCGTTTCGTCCGCAAAGACGTCCCCAGTCTCTACTTCGAACTCCTGGAGTCATCCTGTGTGCGTCGTGCGGACCTAGAGGTCACAGGTTCCTCGTGTCCTCGTCACAGGTCCTCGTACGTCTGTCCGGTCTCCTGCTCCGGCGGGTCGGACTCTCGTCGTGGCCCCGGACCCGTCTGTCCGTCGGTTGGACGGGGGCCCGTGTCTCCCCGGACTGTGCTCCCGCCCGGCGAGCCTCGGTCGTCGCCGCCTCTCCCCTCCCCTCTCTACAGATTCCTCTCACACGAGTCTCGGTGGCACCGGGTGCGTCGGCCCTGGGAGCCGCAGAGGAGGCGTGGTGCCGTCGGTGGAGACGGGCAGGGGAGACGGCGCGCAGCGGGGTGTCGGAAGGGTCGTCGCGTGCAGTCCAGCAGAGACGGGCTCGCGGGGGTGGTCGTGGGGGGTGCGAGTAGAAAGGCCGGAGTGGAGGAGGGCGGGGGGGTGGTGCCCAGGAGCTCGACCGCGGCGTGTCGGGCTGGTGTCCCGGAAACGTGTGTGGTAAGGGAGACGTCCTTCGGAGGAGGGGTAGTGGAGGAGAACCGAATGACGACCGAAGGGAGTCCAGAGATTCGGTGGGGACGGAGAGATCCATTCCAGAGGGGAGAGGGTGGTGCCCCCGGAGGAAGGATTGAGTAGGAAGAGGTGCCGAGAGGGTGAGACTTTACCTTAAGAGGCAGACGAATACCAAACAGAGGGGGTCGACCTTGTCTCCGAGGTACCCTGTCGTTGGAACAAGACAAGTCCTGACTTAGGGACTGTGGCTCCTGTTACGAACCCGGTGTCGACCATGGGTATTTGTTCCCGACTCCCTTGCTTGTCCTCAGGGACTTCTTTTCGGTCTCATGTAGGTCCTTCCGACTGGAAGACTTGTCAAGTGTGCCGTCCTACTAGCCTCCGGACGGGGACCGTGACGGACCCAAGGTCTGGGTAGTGGAGGACAGACGGGCGGGGGTCCAGTGTGGTAGAGGACGAAGTCGCGGAGTAGGCGTTTGACCCCTACCATTGTCGGAGGCGGTGCCGCCCGGCCTTTCTGCTTTCCACAGTGTTCCGCTTCGCCTACCACGGACTGCTCGGCACTCACGGGTTCCAATACTAAAAACGAAAATACACTGACGAGGAGTTTACAGCCGGCCCACCGTCTTAGGAGTCCTCCAGGAGCGATTCCCCCGGAGGTCCTTCTTCCCCCCAGTCGTCCCCTCGAGGTCTACACCCCTGTCCTCCGGGGTCGCGCTCGGTCCCCGACGGTGACTGCGTGACCCCTCAGGTCCCTCTGTGTGTCGAAGAGGTGGGTTGCGCAGTCCCGGTTCGCGGTGCGGGGTGCCCCTGGTCGGGACGCTCGTGTCGTCCGGCCCCGTCACCTCGTGCGCGGGCGGGGAGTCAGCGCTGACGCGTGTGCCGTCGGTGCTCCGGTTCTTCGGTCTCGTTCCCGCCGCTGCGACGGCTGCGTCCGGCGCTGGGGGCAGAGGGACGCCTCTACAGCCGACGCGAAGGTTTCGGAGTTAATGTTCCCGTCCCTCACAGTGCCGAGGAATGTAAAGTCAGTGTTATAGTCCGTTCTCGACTCCCGATACGTCCCCTTAATATCATTAATGAGGAGCCCTCCCGACCGACGTACTTGAAGCCGACTAGATTTTGGACCCCACTCTAGGTTGGTGGACCCTCAACCCCATCTTTGTGTGTCCCCCTTGGAGACGGAGCGTAGTCCCAGGGCCCGTTTACCGCGGCGACAGTATTACTTGAGTGTCGAGGACAGTCCGGTTCGCTGTCCTTTCTTTTCTTGGGTCTACAGTGTAGGGTAGTCGCCCGGGACGGGCGGACGCTAGCGGTGCTCCGTCTGCGACACGAGTCTCTGGAGTGGAAGGTCCCGTCACCCATGTCCTGTAAAGGTGTGCGACGTCTGCTTCGCTCCTCCGACGTCAGACACAGTGACCGGGCCCCGAGTCCTGTCTGGGGTCCCCGTTGTGGCTTCGACTCGGATTTGCTAGTGCTCCTCGGTCGGCACCTCCCCCAGACCCGTAAGGGGGAGGGAGGGGCCGGAGTCAAAGAACCGGACAGTTTACCCACATTAGCCGTACGGAGGAAGTATGACTCCCACACGACTCACATGTCTGTGTTTCGTGACTCGAGCCGCAGACCAGGTGTCCCAAGTTCCTCTCCGACACCCGACCTCCGGTCCTCCCCCGACACGGAACTACTTCGCACTCGGGGAGGGGACACGGTCTGGGTCCGGTCGGTCGTTCTGTACCGTCGCTTGACCTTCTCTATGTTCGGGGTCGGGGTCCCTGGTCGCGCCCGCCTTCCGGTGGGTCGTGCCGAGGTCGTCGCGGGACCCGGTGCCAGGGAAGGGCGCTCGGAGACCGAGTGGGGTGGAGCGGAGACTGTGACCTAGGGCTGTCGTGGGGAGGGGGAGGTTGGTGGTGGGCCGACGGGTGACTCTGGACACAGGGCTAGGGACTTAGTTCCAGGACTCGTCGACACTGTTTGTGTCTCGGGCCCCGGGACGGGGTGCCCTCTCGAAGACGTCCAGACTCGTTCTGGGCCTACGGTCTCCTGGTGTGCCTTTGGACAGACGGGTAGTGGAAGGGGGGTCGTGTGTCTCCTCAGGGGTCCCGGACCGTGTGTCGCCACGAGTCGCGTCTCCTGCCTCCGGTGACTGGTCTAGTCTCGGAGGAAGGAGGGGAGGTTTCCGGGTCTCCCGTCAGTGGTGTGCTCTGGGCTCCCCACTGGCCGAGACGCGGACCGGGGGCCCCAATCACCTTCCCTTCCCTTCCTGTCCGCTAGACCCGTGTCTTTGCGGACGAAGACTCGACGTCAAGGAGTAGGACTCCTATCCTCGGCTCTGAGGTTCCAAGTCTCTTCAGGTCCGAGTCTCCCAAGACTGGAGTCGAAGACTAGGTCAGGGAGTGTGCGGACTCTCCTCAGGCGAGACTGGGTGGACCTGTTGCCGGTAGCCGGGGGACGAACGATGGGGGTCGTTGCCCCGTGTACGGTGGAGTACTCTTTCGGGTGGTGTGTCCGTCTGACCAGACAACGATCTTTCAAGAGCCCCGTTTGGTGAGGTCATGCGAACGGACCTTTTAGGGTACCTGCCTCCTCGGGCGATCTGATGTCAGGTGTCCCAGCGTTTCTCAGCCTGTGCTGGCTCGCTGAAGTAATAGTAGTAAGAGCGAAGTGTTCGGTCAGGACGGGAGACTGAGGCGTCTGACTTCGACGAGTAAAGTAGGTTGACGTCCCTCCAGTGCCCTCTGGACGATCCCAACCTTCCGGCCGACTCCCGCCGTCCGAGTCGCCCTCGCTGGCCCCAGGTTCGGCGCCTGGTGGTGAGTCGCCTCCACACTGGGACCCGTGTGCTGGGGAGGTTCGCTCTCGAAGGGACGGCCCTCGGTCGTGCCCTCTAGGGCGGGTGCTGTTCCAGCACGCCTCTCTGGACCGCCCGTTCCGCTCAGTCCAGAGGTCCCCAGGAGACGGACTCGCAGACGGGGCTTTGGCTTTGGACAGACAAATGTCGATAGACATGAGAAGACTGTCGTGTCCCCCGATAGGGGTTGGTGGAAAGAGACCTTTCTCAATTGAATCTCGAGGTCGACCAGAGGACGTATGCTTTCCTTACAAAGTCGAGTCTGGGGAGACTGCCCTGTCCATTTCTGAAAATGTTGAACACTAACAAATGTCGGGGGGTTGGCGCTCTCCGTGCGTCGAATTTTGTAGAATTTCTATATCTCGGAAAATCTCGATTCTTAAATTCTCTATCTCGGAAAATCTCGATTCTTAATCGAACCACTTCCCAAAGTGACGACCCAGTTACTGACGACGGTCCGGAGGTATCAGAAGTAGAAGATCCGTGGACCTCCTACAATTAGTTACATTGACCCTATATCTTTTTCCTTATATCATCAAAACTACAATTGTTGTGATCTGAAAACTCAATCACTTGAAAGAGAAATATTTAGTGATATGAGGAGAAAGGAACAATATTCAGTAACACAGGAACGATACATTCTTACATTGGAATTAATCACAAAGACTCTCACCGTGGTCTGAAACCTTTCTTGTTGTGAAAATTCCGTTTATTCAAAAGACCCACTGTCTGGGAATAGTCTTTTCCCGGCATTTTACAATTAACCGGAGGACCGGTCTTCTACTACATTTAGTGGATTCTGAACACATATGTCGATCCATACGTCTCTCTTTCGGACCAGAGCGATTCTCAGTCCCGACGACTGTGACGCATTGAGACATAATAGGTGACTAGAGGTACATGTTGACTTTCATATTTTTCGAAAGGGCCTGTTATTTCCTACCCGGTCAAAGAGTCTGGTCGAAGAGGTTGACCAAAGAACTTCAGACCGAGGGGGGCACAGCTGAGAGAGAGAGAAAGAGGGAGAGGGAGGGAGAGGAGAAGTCCGACTAGGGAACCTCGTGCCTCCGAGAGGCTCAGATGAATGAATGGGCCCGAAGATTCTGGGTGCGCTCTCCCTTGGGTTCCGCCCCGTGGGAGGTGATAAGTTCGCCCGCGGACACCGGATGGCATCTGCCACGCTTGGAGCAGAGCTCCAAAATAATCGAAAGACGCATCTGGTTCAATAGGTCGGAGAAAAGAGGTGAGTAAAAGGATGATATGATAAGAAGGGATTAGAGAGAAATAGATTTATCAAAAAGGAGCGGCTGAGGCAGGTGGGAAGTTTAAGGGACCTGGGTGGTCCCGACCTGGGACCGCGAAGGGCCATTTTACCCCCTTTATTGTCACACGGGTAATAGTGTGGTCCAACCACACGCACACACATTCTCTCACCCACAGGCTGAGACACTGGGGGACCTGACGTCGGCGGTTCGAGGAGACAGGTACTCTAAAAAGTCCTTCCTGTGACCTCAACGGCAAAGGAGGAGGTCCTACAGAAGGACTGGGTCCCTAGTTGACGACAGAGGATGCAGAGGACGAAGAGTTAGCCTAAGAACTGGTGACTCGGTGTGCTCCAACGGCCCTCGGACCGAGTCGTGACGTCCTTAAGACGTTGCTGTTCCCTCCGTGACCTTGGTCCGTCTGTCCAGTGTCCCGGACCTTTCGGCCCGGGTTCCCTCCTAGACAGGGTCGTGTCGGAGCTTCCGGAGGTAGACAGAGTGAGCACCTCTCCCCTGACCGGGTTGTTCAGTGTCTATTTTCTGGTGTGGGATGCACCCTGGTCCAGACCGTCAGGACCACGGACGGCGAGTGCCGTGGGTCGTCGGAGATTGTGACACACGGGTGGGTCGGGGGTCGCGGACCTGTCCCCGGCCCTTAGTTCGTGTCGAGTCCGAGTCTCGTCGTGTCTTCGTTCCGGGAGAGGCGTCCTCCGATTCACCCTCGGTCGGGCCTCTATGACACCCGGATAATTGTGTGTCCAAAGACGTACTTGAGGGTGTCCCTCGGTCCGCCCGTCTCAGTCTCCCTACTCCCGGACCTCTGTTCGTCCCAAAAAAATTTCTTTATAAGTCGGCAATTTTCGGGTCGAGAGCCCGGTCCGAGCCCGACGTGTGATTCACCCCGACCGCCTCACAGTCGCCGCGGACCCACCCCGCTCCGCCGCCGTCGACCTTCCCCGGATCCGCAGTCCTCCTCCCAGGTGCCTCCCCACGGGGTCCTCCGACCCGGTGACACCAGTGCTCGACGGGGACCGGCCCCGTGGGTCTGAGTTTGTCCGGACGGACACCTTTAGGACATTACAGGGACCGGTGTGGCTAGACTCGCCGTCCTTCTTTGTTGTGCACTTCCCCTTCTTTTGCGGGTTTGAAGTCCGACTGAAGTACCCCCAGTGGTCGGAGCGGGGTCTAGGAGTGATGACTTCCGGTGTGTGCCGGGTCCTTTGCGACTGTGGACCCCGGTCCACTCGGAGACGCCGCCCCTTCCCACGGGACGCACCGCACTGCCCACATAGTCGTAGGGACCGGAGATGGGTCGTCTGCAGTCATCGTGGGGACGGGGGTTCGAGACTGTCGGTTTCAGGGGACTTCCCGTTTTTTTTGTTAGTGCCATTTCTGGTGACCCGATCCCTCTGTGTTCGGTGACTTCTTGTTCGGACTAAAGTGACAGGGGTAAAGTCTGGCCGGGACCGTGGCAGCGGGGGCCGTGCCTGGGGTTCGAGGCGACGAACTGTAAGTTCCGAGACGGCGTGGTTACGAGTGGTCGGGGACGGGGTGTAGACTGGGAAGTCGTCGTTGTGTCGTGCCCAGTAGGGGCGGGTCTTCAGAAGGAACAAGGACCGGGCAGCAGGGGGGTCGAGAGGACAGCCGAGGGGTCGGGAGGGCAGGCGAGGACCGGGTAGTAAGGGGGCCGGGTAGCAGGGGGGCCGGGAGGACAGGTGAGGGCCGGACAGCAGGGGGGCCGGGAGGGCAGGCGAGGACCGGGTAGCAGGGGCACGGGAGGGCAGGCGAGGACCGGGTAGCAGGGGAACCGGGAGGACAGGCGAGGACCGGGTAGCAGGGGGGCCGGGAGGTAGACGAGGACCGGGTAGTAGGGGGGTCGGGTAGCAGGGGGGCCGGGAGGGCAGGCGAGGACCGGGCAGTAGGGGGGCCGGGAGGACAGCTGAGGGACCGGGAGGACAGACGAGGGCCGGGTAGTAAGGGGGCCGGGTAGCAGGGGGGCCGGGAGGACAGGTGAGGGCCGGACAGCAGGGGGGCCGGGAGGCCAGGCGAGGGTCGGGCAGGAGGGGTGACGGGAGGGTAGCCGAGGGCCGAGTAGCAGGGGAACCGGGAGGACAGTCGAGGACCGGGTAGCAGGGGGGCCAGGAGGTAGACGAGGACCGGGTAGTAGGGGGGTCGGACAGCAGGGGGGTCGGGAGGGCAGGCGAGGACCGGGCAGTAGGGGGGCCGGGAGGACAGGCGAGGGCCGGGTAACAAGGGGACCGGGAGGCCAGACGAGGGTCGGGCAGCAGGGGGGCCGGGAGGCCAGGCGAGGGCCGGGCAGGAGGGGTGACGGGAGGGTAGCCGAGGGCCGAGTAGCAGGGGAACCGGGAGGACAGTCGAGGACCGGACAGTAGGAGGGCCAGGAGAGTAGACGGACGGAAGACGGTCAAGCACAAATCTCAGGTGCGTCTACATTGGAGGAGGTCCTTCGGAAGGGACGACGAGGGCTGGGGCCCCTTCGACGTGTGAGAGACACGAGGGTGCGGGGCATAGCGCGTGGTAGCACAGATTGAGGTCGATTCGTGGGACATCCGCCCTGGTACAACGCCAGTGGACGAACGGGTCCGGTCGGAAGTGACAGTCCCTTGAAAGCTGTCCTACTCACCGAGTCTGTCGTTCCTTGGACGGACGTCACGTCCTCTGGGTCCAAACTAGGGACCCAGCCCTTCTGGAGGACCTCCGCCCGTGCCGTCGGGTGAGGTCACAAGGACGGATCTCTTACGGTACCTGCCTCCTCGGACCGCCCGATGTCAGGTACCCCAGTGTTTCTCAGCCTGTGCTGACTCGTTGATTATGAAGGAGACGGAGGATGACTTTTCCCTGAGTGAGAAAGGAAACCAGTTCTTCCCTTTGGGTCCCTCCGAAGGTACCGCCGAGTCTCCATTTCTTGGGTGGATGGTGCCGTCCTCTGCAGCCAAGCTAGGGACTAGGTCTTTCTGCGGTACACGACGTCTCGTCGATTCGGGCACTGGGGGTTGATGACTAGGACACGGGATCTTGCGCACGCGGTGTCGCTCTCTTTGCAGACGTCTCGCGTCCGGCCCGTGGCGTCGACGTCCCGCCGGGGACGAGCGGTGTTGGTCTTTTTGCGGACGTGTCGCTGTTTGCGGATCGTGTCGGTTTTTACTTGTTTGTTCAATTTTTGTGTTCTCCTCTTTAGGCCTCGACTTCTACTGCGGCTGTTTGGGCCAGTCCTGGTCTGGGGGCCCCTTTCTGCCTCCCCGGACCCCTGCCTGTCTTCCCGGGGCGTGGTTCCGGCCGGTGGGCTCGCTCCCCGGTCGGTCTGCGACACTCGTGTAGCTCCCGGGACCATGGGGCCGCTCGAGACGGCGGCCGACGGTCTCGGAGCCGGTCGAGGTGCGGAGGACCGAGACAAAGGCAGGAAACGATGAGCTAGACCCCGTGTAGCGGCTTTTAGTGGCAGTAGCACTATCTTTCAAGCTCTCTTCAGTGGTAGAGCAATTGGGACGGCTGCCGGGACCCTCGAATGCGAGGGTGAGCCGGTTGTCCTTCGGCGCCGAGTCTGGGTGACCCGGGGGGCGACCATCCGGTGTCTCGAGACGGAGTTGGGCCCAAAGGACGGCGGCCTGAGGGTGGTGGGGGATGCGGAGAGTCTACCTTCGGGGGTCCCGGGACAAGGAGAGCCGTCCCCACCGTCCGTTTTCCCTTTCGTCCTGGTTCTGCTTCCGTGCGAGACGAGATTCGGAAGGTCACGGGGTCCGGACCCGTACTCGGTCTTCGGGCCTCTTCCGGAGGTCGGCTGCTCTTTGACCCTGCTCCTCTACCTTGGTCGGGGAACCTTTTCGGAGAGGTTCGGACGCCCCCTAAGTGACACGGGAGACTTGGTAGGAAAGGTCTCCCCTGAGTGGTCTGAGAGGAAGGTCCGCTCTCCGGGGTCCCTTCCCTCTACAGCCGCCGCCCCCCCCCCGCGTGGCCCTCCCCGAGCCTCGTCGGTCTGAGGTCCGGCCCCAGAGGGTGGCGGTTCGGGTTGGAAGGGCGTCCAACTCTACCCTCTTGGTGCGCCCGTCCTTGTACGTCACACTGACTCCCTTGGGCCTCCGAGGGGGCGGGTGGGGGTGGGGAGTAGGTGCGGTGGGAGAAGACCACCAGAGTCGCGACATTGGAAGGTACGGACCCAACCGAACAAGTGGCGGGTAGAGGTGGGGGGTGATAAAGTCTGCGGGACTCTGGGGAGACCTACCCCAGTCGTGTTACCTTCAAGTAAGTTTCTGGGTTTGGGGCGGCAATAAGTTTCGAGTGTCCGTGGTCACGGAAAGCGACCGCGGGTCGGGTAGTGTCCCAGAAAGTAGGGGGTCACCCCGTGGTCCCTTTCAGGATCTGGGAGTGAGGTCGGGGGTTTCGGAGGGGAGGGGTCTCCGCGGGATCACACCGAGCCTTCCCGGGCCCCGGACGAGGACGGTCCTCAGGGAGAGGGCGTGCGAGTGCGACTAGAAGGGGCACTGCCTCTACCCCGGTGCCTCGTCTAGCACGTCGACGGCGACTCGGCCTTCGGGGACGCTCCGGCTAAGAGGGAGGTGTTGGCGGTCGTTGGGTTTCCTTGTTCGATGTCCTTGCGGGTCCGGTTCCGGACCGTCCCGCCCCCGCCCCCCCATGGGTCCCTCCGCAGCAGGGACTCCTGTCCGGGATGGAGCCCCGAGCCGAGGAGTGCAGTCGTAGCCGGGGAGGTGGGGGTCCCTGAGGTCTGTGAGGTTGGTTTTCCAGGGGGAGTTTCACGGACCGTCCCTTTCCCCGGGTCGCGGTCTCAATCGACAGACCTCACCTCGGCCCCGGGTCCCTCCCGTCTTAGGGCTGCCGAGGACCGGGGCCCACAGTCGGTTACTTTCTCTCGCACCGGCCGACACCCGGGTCCACACACGGGGCTAAAATTTCCCGGGTTCTGCCTCCCCGTCCACTCAAACACGAACTGGTGCTCCACCCGTCCCTTCCGGTCCCTCCTTGTCTGTCGTTGGTGCCTCTCTGGAGGCCGGATCGTCCGGCCCCCGACACACAGAAGTCCAGAGTCCGGGTTCGGGACGGAGACCCCCCAGACCCGGGACCCTTGGTGGGAGAGAACCCAGCCCATTCAATAGAGGTGGGAGTCACGACAAACTTAGGAAAAATCGTTTTTGGGGGTTAGAGAGGCCGAGTGGGGTCGGTGGTCCTTGAGCTCAAACGGGGGTTTCATGTCAGAACGAGACTCAGAGAGTCCATCCTACTTCCTTCCCCCGACCTGAAGTCCTCGGGGACCGTGGGGCCACTGGAGTCTCCTCAGGGAACCGGTGGAGTTTGGAAGGGTAGGTTCTGCTTTCTGCAGTGGAGGTTGGGGTCTACTCCTCCCCTATTTTACTCGGTCCGTGGTCTTGTTTCGGCATATAATATTCTCTTGTGCCGACCCGGGTGTAAGAGTTTGTGGAAAGAAGAGCCACAAGGAGACCCTGCCTACGAACCATTAATTAACAGGGTAAAGTCTCTGTTTCGAAACCTTCGGGTCCCCACAATATGTGACGACCAGTGTGTCTCAGATAATGTCGTCCTGGGACCGGGTCTTACTGACGGCGGAGACTGGTCCTCGGACGGAGTCCGGGGTCTCCTCCTGCCTCCCTTCGTCTCTTTCGTCTTCGCACGTAGTTCGCGGACGTCGCACGTAGGTCCTAGTACGACTTTACGGTGCTGGGGGTTCCAAGGTTACGTCTCCCGGGAGAAGAAGGAGGGAGTCGTCCCTTCCTCCGGCCGCCTCGGGTCGGGGGGTCGGGCCGGGTGGTGCCCCTAGACCTAGTGACACTATTCCCGTGGACGTTGGAATAAATTTTCAGTGATGGCGTGTTAGTCTCCGTGAATGGGGGAGTCTCGGTAGGAAGAGGAGGCCAGCCAAAATATCGGTCGTTATTGAGGACATTTAAGGAGTTGTCTACCCTTAAAATAAACTGATTAGTACCGGCAAACTGAACGACCCCACGCCACCGAGCCCCGAGTCCGACCGTCCCACGGTCGACTCCACTGACAGTTCCCCGACCCGTTTTTCGGGTCTTGGGTTCCGGTGGAACACCCAGGTGAGGGGTCTCCTTTCGGTGTTCTCCCACAGTCCTTCACGGTCCGTGACCCGTCGTCGCCCGTCGACCCGAGACGGAGAAGACCCAGGTCTCCACGGAGACCCGTCCCACGACTCTGGGAACAGGTGGGGAGATCCGAGATAGAGACCTGTGTACCACGGTCCCTCTTTGACCTTGTGGGTCCGAAATTGTGGGTTGTGTGGTCGTACAACCGAGGTAACGGGGTGCGTGTGGCTGGGCTACGGTTTCCGGCGTACCCGTAGTAGGGTAAGTCGGGACGGTCGTTAAGATATCTACGCGCACTTGTAAGGGTGAAGTGTCTAAATGTTTATCTACCATCTCGTGCACGGCCTCAGTGATTCGACTCGATGGTGGAAGTAGAGTCCCTTAACTTCCAACCACGGGGAGGGGGTCGAGTGTGTCCCGGTTCTTTAGGAAGATTCTGGGTGTGACTTAGGGTAGCGACGATGTTTTTTTTGTGGGTATTTTGAGGGTCATTAAGGAGTCGTGGGAGGTCTGTTTCAATTTCAGGTAGTCGGACCGGAAGTGTTACCTTGACTAATCTCCATAGATAGGCTCTTTATACTTTTGTATAGTGTGCCACTTAGAGCAGGTAAACTGTTATACATACCGTTTAATGAGTATTGTCGGGATTTAACCTTTATAGTTGTACTTTACCTATTTGTTTGAATACTAGATATACATGTTACATCTAGCGAAAGGTTGGCTGTCCTCCCTCTTTCGTGTGGCGTTAGACTTGTTTCGTTCAAGGTATATTTGTTAATAGTTGATATTATCCTCTGATGTAATTGTTCCGGATCGACATGATAACGGACCTTTTAGGGTACCTACCTCCTCGGACCATCCGACGTCGGGTACTCCAGCGCTTCTCAGCCTGTGCTGGCTCGCTGAAGTGAAAGGGAAAAGTGAAAGTACGTGACCTCTTCCTTTACCGTTGGGTGAGGTCACAAGAACGGACCTCTTAGGGTCCCTGTCCCCTCGGACCACTCGACGGCAGATACCCCAGCGTGTCTCAGCCTGTGCTGACTTCGCTGAATCGTCGACGACCTCTCTTCATTTCTCTTGAAATCTCTTACCATGCTTCCTTTTCGGGGGTTCCCGATTGTATCTCTGGGACTATTGTCGGAGGTGGTGGTGCTGCACCTAGTTTGTTCCGGGGGCTCTCGTGGGGGAGGGGGTCCTACTCTCGCGCGGGTTTCTCCTCGAGGGGTTCTGACGTCCTCTTGGGGATCCCTCCTTACGGGTGTGTGAGGGGGGGTCGTGCCCGTGGGCCTGGAGTGACTCCCCGTGCGGACGCCGAGCCCGCCTTTCGTGGCGTGTGAGCGCCTTGAACGATCTTTGGGTCGGACCCCGTGATTGGCCTTCAGACGGGACTCCTTGCTGTGAGCCCGACGAGTGTGCTCCGCAGAGTGGTCTTAGTGGGGCGCTGTTTTCGCGGGAATTTCCCTACGCCCCACACGGCCGACGATGTGGTGCCGACGCCACTGGGCCGCCCTCTGCGACGCGTGCGCGTGACCTCTGCGGCGTGCACGAGTCCTTCGGTGCGTGCGCGCGCGTCCTTCGGTGCGTGCGCGCCTCGGCCCCCGCCCCGCTCGGCCCCCGCCCCGCTCGGCCCCGCCCCGCTCGGCCCCGCCCCGCCCCGCTCGGCCCCGCCCCGCTCGGCCCCGCCCCGCTCGCCGAGAGGCCGCGGGAGATGTCCGATGCCGACTCGAACGGAACGCCGGCCCCCACCGCCCCCTGCTTAAATTTCCCGGGTCGAAGTGAAAGTCAGGCGTCCGTTCTTCCCACTCAAATAGGTCGTATGGGTAAAGAAACTACTGAGTCGAAGGTACACTCTGGAAGAGTGCACCTTGGCTTGGGGACATGCTGTTGTGTTGAGACATAAAGATGGATTCTTCTGTGTCGATAGGAACGTTCGTTTCAAGAGTGGGAGAGGTATTTTACTGTGGTTGTCGGGGTGTCAGTATTCTGACATAAATAGTGGGGAGTTTAAGTCAGTGTCAAGGTGTCTTATAACAACGGATTTCTGATATGAAATTTCGATCGAAGGTTTTTGAACGTACACTTATTTTGACCCTTCCCCTCTTTTCTTTTGTCAACGTCTCACGCGAATAAAGTACATAAGTAAGTCTTTGACATATTTATTGGAGCCCCATTCAGGTGCCTGGTTTGTCCAAGTGACACTCAGTCTGCCCTCGGTTCTGAGATGATGGGTAGTATTCGGGGGTGAAACTGCATGCCCGGTGTCGCCGTGACGTCCAGGGACTCTCAAGCACACTTAAGTCTCGGACACGGATCATTAAACTCTTGGCACACCCGTAAAGGACACGGGGTGACGTGTCGGTGGGACCGTTTGCCGACGGTCAGGGACACCCCTTCTAAACCTCCTTGTCAATCTCGTTCATGAACGTTGTTACTACGTCCGAGGAGGAAGGTGTCCTGGACCGAAGGTCTCCCGAAGACCCGGACGCGTGGTTGCACCCAGACCTTAGACGTCCAAAGTACATTGTGTAGGTCGGGTTGTACGGACAGAGGGGTTCGGGAAGTCAAGGGAGAAGGTGTAGTGTCGGGGTGATTGACGTGATGACTCAGGTCTAAGGTCATTTGGTTGGTCCGTTCGACAGTCTCGGTGGGAGGTGACGTGTGCGATTTTGAGTTGGGGTCTTAGAGATCAGTCCCGTAGGTGTCGTTACTTAAGTCGGGTTGGGTCACACTATGAGACGGGAGAACCCAACTTTTGAGAATATTATTTGGGGGTGTGTGCAAAGGGTGCAGAGACGACTATATATAATCGTTTCGTACCGTTAAGAAAACGTAAAAGGGAGTATCCAGGATAACTCAGGGTCAGTGGTTCCTTACCCGACTCTAAACTGGGAATTTCAGATCACTGTTCTTTCCCACGAATACCACTTAGAATTCCTTTTGTCCGTAGGGGAAAGTCCCATAGACGGGGGTGACTCCAATAATGGACCACAAATTCGTCGCCTTCTTGTCGGAGGAGTCTGGGACCTTCCTTTTGAGGGTGGTGGGTGTACCCTACGAGTGTCGGTGAACCCTCAAAGTCTGGTAGTCAAAGTAGACCCAGGGTGTCTACAGGGGTAGGGTGCAAAGTCCTGGGGGAAGAAAGGGTTAATTACGGGATTAAAGGTGCACTCGTTAGACGGTTCTACACTTAAGTTGACACCAATATTAAGTCGTTGGTCGTGTTAATTTAAAACATAAACTAAAAGTCATTATAGTCGGGACCCCGACGTTCTTTATTCTCGAAGACATTCCCCGATAGTACCCTCGAGAGACCAAGAGTGTGGTGTACTCTTCTCCCTCAATTACCGGACCCGAACAACAAAAGAGACACATTCATGAGTTCTCGGGAGGTTTCTTAGGTGGGGTTGGGTGTCAGGAATATCGGTAGTAGTGGTGGGATTGTCAGTTCCCGTCATAGTGAGTCCGAGGGTTCCCCACACGGACTCACCGTGAAATAGAGTTAGGTGATACGCATTATAGAGGTAATTAACATACCGGTGATGTGCGGAACCCAATGGTCGTAAGGTGAAGGATAATCGTTCCCGAGTACGAGTTCGGGTTTCTGTGTTCCTTTGATTAGGTATTTAGAGTATAAATGTCCAGTTAGAGGACAATAGAGAGGACTTTGGTTAAGATATAACCAAACCCAGGTTGACTCTTTTTCTTTAGTGTGTCATTAAAATTGTCCCTTGTAAAGTTTACTTCTTAATAAGTTAACATTGTCCCCTGACTTGGTTGTTTGTTACCGATTATCTTTCTTGATGTCAATTACATTCTTGTCGTCGATATTCTGCACCGTGTTGGGTGTCTCGACTCTGACTCGGAGTCTCGCAGGTGGTGGGTGGTGATTGTAGTCAGGGGTTCCTTCTCGGAGAGTCCCGGAACCGTTTTCAGGTCTCTCTCGGGGGTCCCGACTCCATCTCTGGATCTCTTTCTCGGGGGGTTTTGGTCCGGGCTATGTCTCGGGGCCCCTCGTGGGACTAGAGCCCCGATTGTACCTCGTCTCTCAGGGGGTTTTTTGGTTGAGGGTGGTCCGGCTCTGTCTTGGGATTGCCACTCTCTCGGGGTCGGGTTTCTTCTGGAGGGTGGGTCTCGACTCTTTCTCGGGGGTTCATTCTCGGGGGAGGATTCCGGGGTTCATTGTCGGGGGAGGATTCCGGGGGTTCATTCTCGGGGGAGGATTTCGGGGGTTCATTCTCGGGGGAGGATTTCGGGGGTTCATTCTCGGGGGAGGATTCCGGGGGTTATTGTCGGGGGAGGATTTCGGGGGTTCATTGTCGGGGGAGGATTTGTACTTCATTTTGGGGGTCTTTTTCAGGGACCCGTCTCGGGGGGTTTCGTCACGGGTGTGTGTGCGGGTCGTGCCCGTGGGTCTGGAGTGGTTCCCCGTGCGGACACCGAGTTCGTCTTTCGACCAGGCGCGGCGTGTGGGTGTCGTGAACGATCTTTAGGTCGGACCCCCTGAGTGGTCTTCGGGTGGGACTCCTTACCGTGTGCCCTACCAGTGTACTCCGCAGAGTGGTCTCAGTGGGGTGATGTTTTGACGGGAATTTTCCCACGCCCCACGGTCGACGATGTGGTGCCGGTGCTTCTGGGCCGCCCTCTGTGGTACGTGCCCGTGCCCTCTGTGGCGTGCACGAGTCCTCGGGCGCTCGCGCACTTCGGTCTCCCGTCCCACTCCGGTCCCGCCCGCCCCGGTCGGTCCCCGCCCCACTCCGGCCCCGCCCCGGTCGGTCCCCGCCCCACTCCGGCCCCGCCCCGGTAGGTCCCCCACCCCACTCCGGCCCCGCCCCGGTCGGTCCCCACCCCGCCCCACCCCGCCCCGGTAGGTCCCCCGCCCCACTCCGGCCCCGCCCCGGTCGGTCCCCCGTCCCGCTCGCCGGACACGGAGAGGCCGCGGGGGATGGTCGACTCCGACTCGAACGACACACCGGCCCCAACACCCTCGAAATTTCCCGGGTCGAAGGGAAAGTCAGGCGTCCGTTCTTCCCACTCAAATCTTGATGTCCCGTTACCACTTATCGGTCGTTCGTCACTTTATGGTGGGTCGTTACTTTTTCTGCCTTGATGATTGTGTCCCAAATTAGAAGACCCATAGTACACCCCACTTCCTTCGGTCTATCTTTTGCCTTCTAAGACATACGAGGACAAATATAGTTCAAGTTTATGTCCGTTCGATTAGATGTTGCTGTCTTTAAACTTTTTGTCCTACCTCTCTCTGTAGAATGACTTTTCCCTATGTCACCTTGAAAGATCCCATTACTTTTATAAGAGACAACACTGACCCCGCCACCATTGTGTCGGTAGCTGTAAACACTTTTTGGAAGTTTACCTTGTCAGTTATAGACACTATGTTGACTTCCATTTATGTTGAGTTTAAAATTTTGAAGCCAAGTCAAGTCAACGAGTCAGCACAGGTCGAGAAACGCTCATCGGGGGGGGGGGTTAGAAACCGAAGTTTAAGTCGGTGACACATGACGGACGTGAGCCATCTATTTGTTTACACAAACGCATTTATTTACACACGTGAGGTCACGAGAACGGACCTCTTAGGGTCCCTGTCTCCTCGGACCACCCGCCGGCAGATACCCCAATGTGTCTCAACCCGTGCTGACTTCGTTGAATCGTCGTCGTGCCTAGAAAAAAAGAAAGGAGTATAGATTAGACTGTTAGGGGGGTTTACTAATTCGATGACCAGACGGAAAGACCCGAGGGTATAGGGATCGAGAATCGAGTCCGTATCGAACATAACATGACTAGAAGTGACGTCTTCCCGTTCTACCTGAGAGTCTCCCTGGTCGTATGAAGCTCGGGAGACGCGAAGAGACAAAGGTTGTCTCCGGAGTATCGGACACGTCAGCGAGGAGGGTCGTTGGGGTAGAATGTCTACTCTTTTGACTCCATGTCAAACAGGAGTGAGAATTGGTGAAACAGAACTCAGTCTGACAGCCTTCAAGTATAGGGTCGAGGGGGGTGAACGGTGGACACTCAGCACCCGTTCTGTCGACTAATGAGACTCGGAATAGGAAGAGAAGAGACTTCGCCCCTATTAGAAACGGGGAACCCAACAGTATCCACGTTCACCAAATAGGTGTATCTGGTGGATCGCGTCACAGGTAAACACCTGTGCGCAAGTGGTCCTTCTTTGGCAGGTAAAGTAGCCAAGATTCCGGGTGTACGAAAGTGTGTAGACTTTCGTCTGACAGAACGTCAGGCACCGGAGCGTGTCAGAGGAGCTCGTCACGACACCACTGTGTCCCAGCAGTGTCGGACGCGTCCTCCTTTGGGCTAGTCTCGGCAAGGATGGCGGCAGGGAAGGTGCAGACGCATCCCTGGTTTGTCGAGAAAGGTGTCCCTATTTTCTTACGTCTCTCGGCTCTCTCGCGGTGCGG
Organism: Capra ibex; assembly: GCA_006410555.1. Taxonomy (NCBI): domain Eukaryota; kingdom Metazoa; phylum Chordata; class Mammalia; order Artiodactyla; family Bovidae; genus Capra; species Capra ibex. The sequence goes on from SJYO01016970.1 coordinate 1,274,830, forward strand.
TAGGAAGTCAACCGTCAGTGGAAAGAAAGAACCAGCATGTATTTAATTACCACATAGAATGTCAACTGCCGAAGAATCTAAATTACTTTCCGTCATGTCACAATAGCAGTGTCCGGACAGACAGAAGGGGGTCTTCTACTAATCTAATAACGAGGGATAAGAAGAACGAAGGGATAATCTTTCAATCTGTAGATACGGAAACAGGACACTGAAACGTCACGGAGGGTGATTCATCTTTTCCTTTTAAAGGGGCGGGGTAGTTACGTCACGAACCGGTTCCTTGAACGGGATCTTAAACTCGTCGTCCAGTGACGAGGTCAAAGTCGGACTTCGGAATCTCCTATAACACACAAAGACGGGTCAGCACCTTCGTCTTGATTCATCGGTGACAATCTTCCTCTACCTCTGTTCCCTCGGGCATGACTTGGGTTGGACGTCGGACTTCGTCCCGGTAAGGTCGGCGGGGTTGGTGACACTCGTCCTCCTTACTGACGAATCTCAATATTCGGTGACTCTAAACCCCGAGATAGACAATATGTCGTAGTTGTGTCTGCGTTATCGATTCTATGGGAGATTTGACACTCACGAAACTCCCGTTCCGGACATCAGGTTAATGGAGACATAGAGGTCGTAGGTTTGATCATGAACCTGTATCACCCATATCTCCCATAAGTCTCTCTATAGTCTCCACCCTTTTCCGGTCCAAACCTCAATTTGTCTAGATCTAAGTTTAGAGTCGAGACGCTGAATCTTCTACCCACTGGAACCGTCTCACTAGGTCTCAAAGGTTCAGAGTCGAAGGAGTAGACATTGTGCCCCGGAGTATGGGGTCCACGGCGCTCTTCCCTTCGACTCCCATGCGTTCCCAGAGTGAGTCACGGAACATGGTCGCCCGAGAGGACTACGTGGTCAAGGGAAAGAAACACTAGCTCATGTATTGACTCTGGGGACACTGGACAAAGATGTAAGATCTTGGAAGGTCTTGTGAGAGAGAGTCTACAAGGACCATGTACCGTCCGTCCTAGACCGATCCTCCTCTGTAGGGACTCCACCTGCCAGACCGTCTTCGGTCCTCTCTGTCAACGGTTCGACTAGGGTCGTCAGGGGGTCCCTGGGAAAGATGATTAAGATAAAGGTCGGATGGACTATGGGTCGACGGGTACAATTACGGTCTGAGTTTGGACCTTCTGACACACGAGGGGGTCTTGACAGAAGAGGTCAATAAGTTTGCGTCTATTCGGTCCCCACTCTTCCACCGGGCAGGCCGGGTCCGTCCCCCGTTTCCACCCAGTCGAGAGGACCTTCATCCAGCTGGTCGGGCGCCCCGATACGTGTGTCCTCCGAAGACCTGGTCCCGCAGGGTCCCGTGGGTGGTCTCGGAGGTGGGACACTCTCACGAGTCGTTCCTCCGGACCTGAGGTCCGGACTCAGACCGTGTCGGACGACACACTGGACTCCGTCCGAGGAATTGGAGAGACACGGAGGTAGTGCGAAAAGAGATGTTACTCATTATAGATCCTTAAAAGGTACCAAGTCCAATGTCGGGGTAGAGTCTTCGACTCCCTTCGGTACCTGTCGGAGGGTTCTTGCTACGTAGATTGAAGTCACCAGGTCCTGGGCCCTCGTCTGCCGGGTGCCCTCGGTAGACCACCCATGACTCTTGGGACCCGAGGGACCTTACGACCTTGACCTCCGGGTCCCCGAATGGAGGGTGAGTCTGGGAGAAACTATAGAGAGATGGTTCTTCGGAGTACTCCCGGTCCCTTCGTTTGGGGTCACCCGAAGAAAGAGACAGTGGAGTCTCTACGGGGTCAAGGGCCGGAGGAGGTAAGGACGAGGAATTAGCAGAGACAACGGTACCAAAAGGACTCGGAAGGTGTCTGTCGTCCGGGTCTTTGTTCGTCACTCGGCCTGGTACTCGGCGAGCACCCGACTTCCCAGAAGTCTCCACTGGATGTGTGTGTGTGTGTGTGTGTGCGTGCGCGTGTGTGTGCGTGTCCGTGTGTGTGTGTCTGCGCGCGTGTGTGTGTGCGTGTGTGTACGTGTGTGTGTCTGCGCGCGTGTGTGCGTGTGTGCGTGTGTGTGTGTGCGTGTCCGTGTGTGTGTGTATGTGTGTGTGTCTGCACGCGTGTGTGTGTGTGTCTGCGCGCGTGTGTGCGTGTGTGCGTGTGTGTGCGTGTCCGCGTGTGTGTGTGCGTGTCCGTGTGTGTGTGTATGTGTGTGTGTCTGCGCGCGTGTGTGCGTGTGTGTGTGTGCGTGTCCGTGTGTGTGTATGTGTGTGTGTCTACGCGCGTGTGTGTGTGCGTGTCCGTGTGTGTGTGTATGTGTGTGTCTACGCGCGTGTGTGTGTGCGTGTGTCTACGTGTATGTGTGTGTCTGCGCGCACGTGTGTGTGCGTGCGTGTGTGTGCGTGTCCGTGTGTGTGTATGTGTGTGTCTGCGCACGCGTGTGTGTGCGTGTGTCTACGTGTATGTGTGTGTCTACACACGCGTGTGTGTACGTGTGTGTGCGTGTGTGTGTGTACGTGTATGTGTGTGTCTGCGCGCGTGTGTGTACGTGCACACGCACGTGTATCTACGTGTGCACACGCACGTATGTGCACACGTACATACATGTATGTGTATGCACGAACGTACACAAACGTGGACACGCGTAGGTGTATACGGTAATGTGTATACGTGTGTGTACATATGTACACGTGTGTGTGTATGTGGGTCCGGGATANCGGAAGGTCACCTCTCGTGGAGGAGAACTCTACGCTGCCCTTACGGCCCTTAAGAAAGGGCTGGTGCGTCCCTTTCCTAGGGAGGAGAGATCGATCCTCCGCCTTTGCCCCGAGGATACCTACACCCGCCCTGAGAGTACGAACGAGAGCTCATCTCTGCCCTTACAGCCCCTTGAAGAACTCAACGTCGTTCCCACACTTCCTGGGAAACCTTCAAGGTCTCCAATCCACACTAATCGGAGCTTTGCGGAGTCGCCTTTACCCGGAGTAGAGCGGACCTCCCTTGTTGGAGGACCTAACAAAGATCAACGCCGTCCAGGAGAGCAGAAAAGACCACCGGAGTCCTTTCCGGTCAGGGGTACTCTCAACGAGCCCCGGAGAGCCCTAAAGAGACGGCAGGTACGGCCCCGAATTCTGGAACACACCTCAGCCTCGGCCTTGCACTCCTAAGGAGAGGTCACGACTGTACCTAGAACCCCATGGAGGCCTCAGAGGGGTCCCCTCAGCAGGAGCTGATTTCATCCCCGTACGTGCACACGAAAGGAGGGCTTTACGTCGTCGTCACAGTGCGAAGGGAAGGGCACCTAGTTCCCTAGTGACNACGTGTGTCCTCCGAAGACCTGGTCCCGCAGGGTCCCGTGGGTGGTCTCGGAGGTGGGACACTCTCACGAGTCGTTCCTCCGGACCTGAGGTCCGGACTCAGACCGTGTCGGACGACACACTGGACTCCGTCCGAGGAATTGGAGAGACACGGAGGTAGTGCGAAAAGAGATGTTACTCATTATAGATCCTTAAAAGGTACCAAGTCCAATGTCGGGGTAGAGTCTTCGACTCCCTTCGGTACCTGTCGGAGGGTTCTTGCTACGTAGATTGAAGTCACCAGGTCCTGGGCCCTCGTCTGCCGGGTGCCCTCGGTAGACCACCCATGACTCTTGGGACCCGAGGGACCTTACGACCTTGACCTCCGGGTCCCCGAATGGAGGGTGAGTCTGGGAGAAACTATAGAGAGATGGTTCTTCGGAGTACTCCCGGTCCCTTCGTTTGGGGTCACCCGAAGAAAGAGACAGTGGAGTCTCTACGGGGTCAAGGGCCGGAGGAGGTAAGGACGAGGAATTAGCAGAGACAACGGTACCAAAAGGACTCGGAAGGTGTCTGTCGTCCGGGTCTTTGTTCGTCACTCGGCCTGGTACTCGGCGAGCACCCGACTTCCCAGAAGTCTCCACTGGATGTGTGTGTGTGTGTGTGTGTGTGTGTGTGTGCGTGTGCGTGTGCGTGTGCGTGTGTCTGCGAGTACGTGTACGTGTGAGTGCGTGTGTGTGCGTGTCCGTGTGTGTGTGTGTGTGTGTCTACGCGCGTGTGTGCGTGTGTGTGTGTGCGTGTCCGTGTGTGTGTGTATGTGTGTGTCTACGCGCGTGTGTGTGTGCGTGTCCGTGTGTGTGTGTATGTGTGTGTCTGCGCGCGTGTGTGCGTGTGTCTACGTGTATGTGTGTGTCTGTGCGCGTGTGTGTGCGTGTGTGTGTACGTGTATGTGTGTGTCTGCGCGCGTGTGCGTGTGTCTACGTGTATGTGTGTGTCTGCGCGCGCGCGTGTGTGTACGTGCACACGCACGTGTATCTACGTGTGCACACGTACGTATGTGCACACGTACATACATGTATGTGTACGCACGAACGTACACAAACGTGGACACGTGTAGGTGTATACGGTAATGTGTATACGTGTGTGTACATATGTACACGTGTGTGTGTATGTGGGTCCGGGATAAGGACACGAGTCGGGATGTGGGGGGACGTGTATGGGGCCGACGAGAGGGAGGGTCTCCGGGTCCCTGGCGGCGGTGGTGGCAGTGTAGAAGGCGAGCGGGGGGTGTGGGGGATCAGGGAGGTAAAGGAAAGACGGTTTCGGAAGCCACGAGTGGTTCCAGTACTTCGGAGTCCCCTGTGGTTACGACTTGCGACCCGTAGACCCTCGGTGTCCTAGCGGTTGGGACAGCGGGGGAACGACACACTGGAGCCTCAACAGTCAGACACACGAAATGCGAGAGCGACGAAATGCAAAGTGTGTCGGAGGTCGTGCGTAGTCCATGGTGCGTTTCACGAGTGGACGTAAAGTAGGAGTGTTGGTTGGACGTTCCGTGTGTCGTAATAGGGGTGCGCAATAAATGGGTGACGACACATGGTTCAATGAGGTGTTGAAACGTCGAATTTTACTGTTTGTGACTAATAGAGGACGGAGAAGTCTCCCAGTCCTCAGACTCACCGACTCGACCTACCGAGACCCAGAGGGTACTCCGACGTCCGTCCGACAGTCGGTCCCGACGACAGGGTAGTGTTTCAGGTCGCCCCCAGTCCCTTAGGTGAAGGTCCGAGTAGGTGTGCCGGTAACCCTCCAGAGTCCAGGAGTGGTGCACCCGGTGCAGTATACGACGGACTCACCAGAGTCCTGTTCCGTCAACCGAAGGGGGTCTCGTTCGCCCTCCCTCTCTGTCTTTGAGTTCTATCTCAGAGTCGTAGAAATTATTGGATCAGAGGATTGGAACCTTCACCTATGGTAGGGAAAACTGTACAAGACAACCAGTGTGTCTGGTTTGGACCATGCTACACCTTCCTATGACGATTTCCCATGTTTATCGTCTTCCACCCCAAGTAACCTCCGGTAGAACCTTGGACCGATAGTGTGGGGTAAAACGTCTACCTTTTTGACTCTGAACCTCTCTAATTCACTGAACGGGTTCCATTATGTTGGTCGTACACTGCTTCGTCTCTAAACTTACGTTCTGACAGACGGAGATTACAGATATGGGAACTGACACGTAGAAGAGGAGATAGGCTGGAGTCACAGGGGTGTGCAGTCTCTGTAATCGCCTTCTGTAGTTTGACCTGTCAGAGATTCCAGTACTGGGCGGACGACACTTTCAAGTTTCCTTGTCTCACTCCGGACTTGGAGTCAGAGGACTAAAGATTGGTAGTCCGAGAACTGATGAAGTCATATTGTCGCGAGTTGGGGTCCCTCGAAGGGAAGACACATGTTAACCGACCATCGTCAGAGTTTGGTCGAGGCCCAGAGTGAATGCAGGAGACCTCTTACCCTCGTTCTCTTCCGTGTCTGTTGTTCGAGGTCATTGCCGCGGTTGGGCGCGTCAGCTACTACTACCACCGCTGTTCCTGCTGCGACCGCGACCGGTGCTTCCGCTACTCCTCCGTCGTCGCTACCACTGCCAGCACTACTATACGCCCACTATTCGTCGTGTGTGGAGCTCGCGAGGGATGCTACGATCCTTGAATGCAAAGTAAAGTAGAACTGTTGGAAACAGCAGGTTTGCGACGGGTACCCGGTCGTCGTACTCGTGGTGAACTTGCGAATGACCTTTAAGTCTCCAACGGAGCGAGCGGGCGAGGTCCCCCAGTCACGCGTGCCGGCTTCAACTCCTCACGACCTTGAAGAGTCTTAATTCTCGACTGTGTTGGTAGGTCTTCCCCTGTATGGTGCGAGCAGGGACGAAACGTCCTTCTCTCGACTCTGTACCTTTTGGAGGGTCGGTCGTTCGCCACGAGTCAGTGAGTCAGCACAGGTCAAGAAACGCCGGGTGCCTGACGTCGGGCGGTCCGAGGAGACAGGCACCTCTAAGAGGTCCGTTCTCATGACCTCACCCAACGGTACGGGAGGAGGTCCCCTAGAAGGGCTGGGTCCCTACCTTGGACCCAGAGGGTGTAACACCCGTCTAAGAAATGGTAGACTCGGCGGTCCCTTCGGGTTGTTTCCCACCTCGGTCTTATGGTTAGAACTAGGAGTGGGGTCTGGAGAGGGTGAAGCTGGGGCCCTGGTTTTGACACAGACGGGGCCCGCTCGACTCGAATCCAAGGTCGGTCTCCTCCGGGTCGGGGCTTTCGGAGTCCTGTCCAGGGCCGTGGAGGAGGTAGTAAGACGGAGAACGGCTGAGGCTCGGGGAGGTGGACCGTCCCGGAGGTCGTCCATCTGCTCTCCGCTCCTCCGGGCGGACGATTTGTCACTGGAACAAGGTTTAATGAGGCCCCCTTCCTGCAAGTCTTAGTTCTTTCTCGTGAGTCGTGTTGTCGTGTGGTTGTAGAGACTTTCTCCTCCCCCCCCTTAATTCAGAGACTTTATCGTAATTAGTACTATTACGAAAACGACCAAGGAAGGGAACCACAAACGCCCCACAAGAAAGGGTCCCGTCCAAATTGGGAACGGTCGGGCCTGAGGGCCTTTCGGACCGCGAGGTAGGATAGGGGTGGAACCGGTTCTTTGAGTGGACGCGGAACTTCGGGTCGCGCGAGAAGAAAAGAGCGGAGAGTGGTCGGAAGGATCCTGGTCCACAGGGAGGTTCCGTTCCAGTTGTAAGTTCCCGGTCCGTCCACTTATTTACTTCCTTCACCCGACACTAATCCTGAACTCACAAGTCGAGTAGGACCCAAAACGGAGCAAAGTTTTGACTTTCCGATCGCAGGGTCCTTGGGGGAGTCAGGATTCGTTTAGTGTTTCCTAACGACAGCGACAAATCAGTGTTCAACACAGACTTACAAACACTGGGGTACCTGACATCGGGTGGTCCGAGGAGACAGGTACCCTAAGAGGGTCGTTCTTATGACCTCACCCGGCGGTAAAGGAGGAGGTCCCCTAGAAGGGTTGGGTCCCTAGTTTGGGTGTAGAGATTGGGAATGGTGAGGTCGATCCTTGGGGCCGGTGTTTCGCGTCAGTGAGTCGACCCCGACAACATTCATCCTTTTCTGTTAGGACAGACTCCTCCGTTGACGACAGGTGGGACCCGACTACGAGGTGGTGCCAGCAAACCTGACTTGACACAGGGGACGCAACTTCGTGACTGGGGATCACACTGATACAAACCTTTGTCCCGGAAATTCCTCCATTGAATCTGACTTTCTTCAGAAGTCACACCCAGGATTGGGATGACGCGACCACACTAACGTTCTTCCTGCGTGGTCTCTACGGGGACAAGTCTCCTTTCCGGTGCACTCCTTTGTCGTCCCTCGGTCGGCAGACGTTCTCTTTGGTCGGGACGGTCGCGGGACTGGACCCTGAAGGTCGGAGGTCTTGACACTCTTTTGCCCAACACATTCGGTGGGTCAGGTTCCTTAAACCAAAACCGTCGGGATTCGTCCGATTATGGGGGCCCCCTTTTTTTAGTGTTATTCTTTTCCGTTATAACTGTGTCGGGAGTGACTCAAGGTCCGTGATAAGATTTAGAGCTGTATTTGATTAAATGGATCAGGAGTGTTACTGGGATATTTCATTCACGATAGTAGTAGGGGTAAAATGTCTATTCTTTTGATTCCGGGACTCAAACTCATTGAAGGGGGTTTCTAAGTGTCGATCTTTTCCAACCGTCACCCTAAACTTGAGGAAAACTGAGTCCGTTTCGAACCCCATTCACGATGGTAGTAAGGGTAAAATGTCTATTCCTTTGACTCCGTGTCTCACATTCATTGAAGCGGGTTTCTGAGTGTCGATCTTTTCCAACCGTCACCCTGAACGTGAGGAATGAGATCCTCATCCTCGGACACAACGGGATGGTAAGTAAAAAGGTTCCCTTTAACTTTTTAACGGACTAGACATTTACGACCATCAATTAATTCTTTTTTGTCATAGATACCTGTCTTGTTTTCTTTGGACACAGATTGAGAGTCGACGGTCGAAGATGAACGACAAGGAACTCTGAGAGTTGTTCCGTCTTAAGTTTAAAGTAGGTGACGGTGGCGGGTGTGTTAATGGAGACGAAGGGTCGTGCTCGCACTTAGAGTGTTGAGACCTCTACTGTCTGAATTTTTGTCTCTTACGACCTCAGGTCACCCTTGAATCTCGGACACCGCTGCTTCGGGAGCAAAGTGTTTACTCCGACGCGTAGTGACTCCCGCGTGTCGCCCCATTGCAGCCCCAGTCGCTTCCGACGGGTGACCCACGGGCTGTGTGGGTCGGGTCTCTCGGGACACGTCGAGAGAGGTAACGGACAAGGGACACAGGGGTGCAGACGGAAAGACGGGTAAGTAGACAGACAGGCGGGCAGGTAAGTGGGTAGAGAGGCAGGTAAGTGGGTAGAGAGGGAGGTAGGCGGGTGGAGAGGGAGGTAGGCAGGTCGACGAGTAGGCAGGTGAGCCGGTCGGCCAGTCGGAACAAGCTCCGAACGGGGTCAACACTCGTAGAACCTCGGCGTCCGAAACGGGAGGAACGCACAAAGGTCGACAATACGTCGCGTCGCAGATCGTGTGCGAAGAGGACCGACGTTCGGAACCCTTCCACGAAGTGGAGAGGTTCGGAGTCAAAGAGGTAGACATTTTTACCCGGTACTGTCCTGGACGAGACGTCTCGGTACGTCTCTTCTTCCGCTGCCCCCGCGCACCATTCGCTACTGACACTAGTAGCCGGCGGGGCGCCCCGCCCTCGGACACAAGGAGTCCCGGGAAGGTCGAGGCGCGACGACCAGACACGAGGGGTTCCTACGGTGTCTCGTCCACCCCTCGGACGACGTCCTCGTCCTCAGCCCCCGTCGCCGGACGTCACTTCCGTCCTCCCCGTGTCCGGTCCCGGCGTCTTCCGGCTGACCCCTCCACTGTAACGTCTCCTGTTTCTCCCTGCCTCCCGCCGGGCCAGCGTTCCCTTCGCTCTGGCCAGTCTCCACGCCTACGGACCTCCCCTCGTCTCCTGGGTCGGAGTCTGGCGGGGGCCTTGGCGGGCACGAGACCTCGCCCTGGGTGGGGCGGACGAGGGGCGGACGACGTCGGAGGTCCTGGTGGTCAAAGGGGTAGTAGTCGAAGGCTCTTTTTGGCTGAGACTATCGACTCGAAGACGAGGCAACAACAATAACAAAAATTAATATGAAGAAAATAAAAAACATCGAGTCCTCGGTCTAACCTAGGTTGGTTGGACTTTAAGTAAACACCGTATTGTGTCACTACCCCTTTTGACCCGGTAGGCGAGAGTCCGACGACCCCTTTCCTCCGTTCTTCGGCCCAGAGCCGGTCTCCGGTCTCCCCTGCGTCCCAGGATCCCCGAGTGGAGAGTCGAGGAGACGGAGGCGGTGAGGGGAAGGGACCCGTGTATCCGTAGAAGGGTGTCGACGAGTAGTCGTGGGTGATCCGGGGTCCGGGGCCGACCCGTAGTCTCTGTGACGACACTTGATCCGTCAGTCCAAGAACCGAATCCTCAGACGTCAGGTTGAATCAGTAGTTCTGAGAATCTGAGCTCTCCCTTTTTTCTATTCGTTGACCCGCGAGGATCAACGAAAGAGGTCTGGAAGATAGTCGAACTCTAAGTCATGTTCTAAGATGACTGCAGGAACTAATGGAAAATAGTTTTCTTACTTTCTACCGCGGGCGTCGGAAGTGGCCCCGTCCGTGAACTGTGCCTAGTAGAGTACACTAACAATCCCACAATGATCGTGTGGGTAAAGTGTCTACCTTTTGACTCCACGTCTCTCCGTCCTTCGTGCCCTCCGAACGAGGGTCACTCCTCCACTGTTTCCGCCCGGGAGTTAGGTCCAGAGTCACTGGGACAAGAATATTGATGGTCCCACGAGACGGAGAGGGTCTTTTGGTGCCGTATGGGCGTACGAGGGTCTAGTCTGGGCGCACTGGGGTCTTGCGGGCACCGACCTTTACTCACCAGCTTCCGGCTCTACGCCCCTGTGGTTCCCCCCGCCACCCGTACTCGGGCGTTGCCTCGCCACGGGGTGGAACGGGCCGGGGCTGGACCGGGCCCCCGTCGGAGAGGAGGAGGGAAAAAGAGGCAGGACAGTGACTACCCCTTTCTGTGAAAGAGGAGGTGCCTTGGGCTCTGACGTCCTTTCGGCTACAGACCCTGGAAGCCGAGGGCAAAGTCCGTGTTTGCCGTAATTCTTGGGTACTCCCCGCAGTTCGAGGGGTGGGGGGTAGGGGTCCCTCGGACCCTCGGGCCCCCGTCACCCTCGAAAGAAGGCTCTGACCTAAAGAGAGACGTCGAAACAGGGGGAAGGGTAACTAAGTCACGTAAAAACGAGTTCCGTTTCCCATCCACCCCCATTCTACGCGGGTCGAGGGACACAAGGACCCCAAACGACTTTTCCCGTAAGGGCGAACAGACCGTCACTCGTCCGGTCGGGAAGGGTCACGGGGTTCGACCCTCTCGGGGAGTCCCGTCGGTTCGGGGCACACTGAGTCCCGAGGGGAAGGACGACGGTTCTTGAGGGGGTAGTCGGTAGTCGTCACACGGTCCCACGGGTGGGGCGACGACCCAAGTTGTACAAGAAGGGTTCTTGTGGTCCGAGGGCCGCCGGGCCGAAGGAGGGGAAAAGGGGAGTCGACCGTGTGTCCCCGTAGGGTCCCCGTGGTCCGGCGAGGGACCCTCCCTCCAAGGGTCCTTCCTTTCCGGTGGGCCAAGTAAAGGATAGTGGGACTCGAAGTCAAGGGTCGGTGGTAAAGGGTAAAAGAAAAGTCGATCTCAGTTGAACCCTAAGCTTTATATTGTCGGAGACATTTATACCAGACATGTTCTACTGGAAATTTTCCTTATACCACAATCCTGTTTTTATATATGTCTGTAATTTGACACTTGTCGGTCACAGAAACTCTTCCCCCTCTCAATAGTAACTGAAAGTGGAAGATATAATTACAAAATGATATTCGTTTGTAATGAAAAGATTAGTCCTTTTACTTTATTTCGTCAGAGTTTTTGTGTTCGGTCTTTGAGGACCAAGTCAGAATCAAACTGTTAGTTTAGATCTTGTCCCCAGTCATTTGATTCCGTCCCTCGGTTAGGTGCGACGGTGCACAAAAACATTTATTTCAAAATAACCTTGTGTCGGTGTGGATTAGTAAATGTATAACAGGTGTCCGGGAAACCGGTGGAGTACGTTTCTCAACTGAGTGACCTTTTCTGGGTCTACGACCCTCCCCAACCCCCGCCCTCCTCTTCCCCTGCTGTCTCCTGCTCTACCGACCTACCGTAGTGGCTGAGTTACCCGCACTCAGACTCACTTGAGGCCCTCAACCACTACCTGTCCGTCCGGACCGCACGACGCTAAGTACCCCAGTGTTTCTCAGCCTGTGCTGACTCACGGACTTGTCGTTGTGTCGGGGAAATCGGGACGTTGATATCTCAACTCATTAGAAGTGTCTTTAACACACCGGGTAGTTTTCCTTTTGTAAACGATAAACCGGGAATCTCTTTTTCAACTGGTTTGAGACCAGATCTTCTTGTCTTGAAACACCTCTTTTCTAGTCAGACACGGGTCGCAGTTCCGTTCTAATGGTTGTGAGTACCCGACCCATCGGACCCACAATGTCTTAGGACACAGTAAACCCTAAGTCTCCGGTGGGTCGGGTAGGGGGCACAGGCAGGGGGCCTCTACTCCCAGAGGAGACGAGACTGGGGAGTGGGTTCCTCCCGTTACGGCGTCGACGCGAGACTGCCCCTTTCAGGAAGGCATTCAGATTGACTTCAGGTCGGGGGGTCAGGACGGAGCCCCGAGTCTGGGAACCGGGGTGGGGTAGTGAAACAACCCAGAGGGTGACAAGGACTGGTCCCGAACCTAGCAGGAGTCACGGGGTGGTTTTGTGTTCTAGAGTTGGTGCTCTTCCCTCCTACCGTAGTGGGGTGAACACGAAGGACCGGAGGTCCGGGACCGTCGCATGTGTCCGTCTCCGACTGGCTGTCCCGGTCGGTGTGGTCGTAGTCCTCCCTTGACTACCGAAACTTTCGTCAACAATGAAGACCTTCTTGCTAATGGAAGCGTAGTGTATTTGTGGGTAGGTCTGAGTAAGGCGTCCCCATTTACTTTCATGCCCTCGTAGACCCGACTAAATAGAGCCGGTCTCCCTCGGTCTCTTTAAGTAAAGGGGGAGATTTGCTACACGAGGACCAGGATTTATAAGTCATTAAAGGAGCGACCCTTTAATAAAGGAGGTGAAGGGGCACCGTCTGCCAAAAGTAACAATACGGACCGCGGTAGTTCCATAATTCCCCGCGTGAACTGTCGTCCGAGACCCGACGTTGGGGATTGGGTCGAGTCCGTCTGGATCGGCGTGTAGTCCTGGTGTCTCCGGAAGCCTCGTCGGAGTCCCGTTGGGACGGGGCAAGGACTCGGTCCGGACGCCACTGTCGGGGTCGGGTCCGGCGGGTCGTGGGGCGTCTGCCCGACTTCTCCTCTAGGCGGCAGGTCTGCCCCCTAGACTAGTCTCGAGTCTCGAGTCTCGGGGACTTGACAGACAGAAGGGGTGATCCCCCACCAAAACTGCCGTCTCTGCGGAGCGTAATTAAGTAGACAGGGGAGGTATAGGGGCACACAGACACTGCATCTTTCACCAGAGATACACGACTTGCCCGCTCGCCTACCTACTTACCTGTTCACTTGTTCCTTTCTCGCCTTCCCAGGTACTTACCGCGAAAGTCGTAGTGAGTGCACTGAGGAATCCCACTTCGGACGCTAAATAAAGAGTGAGACAGAGTCGCGGACTTTGTAGTGTCCGCCGGGCATTTACAAGTAACTCAAGTGCAGAGTCTCTTACTTAGTCCCAGCGAAGGGATTGATTAGAACTCCCGACCCGAAGGACTGGGTTGGTTCTAGCCTTCGGGGAGCTGCCCCTGAGACTGGCAACTCATTGGGGGTCGACGAGGTCCAGGCACTCCTCCCTTTCTCCGTCCTACGACCTCAGACGTGACGCCCGGGCCGGTCCCTTCCTTAAACGTAGGCAGCCGTCTCTTTCCCTTTGGTCAGTCCGAAGGGGTCCCCTGAGCACCTCGAAGCCCGAATCTTGTGCACGTAGTTCTCCTTTGCCTACACCGGTCTCTTCTCCCTAGGTTAGTGCTCTCTACGAAGGTCTTCGGGGTCCCACCAGTCCCCAGACTCACACGGACCTTCCTACCTTTACCCGGTTGTTTCCCCTTTACCTCTCTCTCTTCGTCTCTCTTCGCCTGCTTTTGTCTTCTAACTCTGTCTCTCTCTTCTGCTCTGCCCCTGTCTTGGCTTCTTCCTTCTCTTCTCCGGTTTCCGGACTCTCTCTCCCGAAGTCTGGGTGGGCACGCCCTGTGCGGGGTCCCCTTCTGGACGGCAGAGGAAGGGACCCCCGTCCCCGCACCCGACCTGCCACAGCTCTACAGCCAGTGGACTGTCGACTTGGCTCCAGACGGCTGTAGTTTATCTGGGGTCTTCCAACAAGCCGAGGGAAGAGTCGGTCCAAACCTTCTTAGAAGGGGCTCCCACGTGACTCGTGAAGGAGGTACCGGGGCATTGGTCGGGACTGGAGTGACGGGCGGGGTCCGAGGACCGCGGTAGTAAACCGGTCGACACTCGTACTCGTCACTACGAGTCTACGGTCCCTCGGAGACCCGGTGAAGACCACCGTAGTCACGACACTTGAGTCTGAACTCGAAGTACCCCCGTCCCTACAGGCAGACAAAGCGAGTGTCGACGTGTGGGGTCCCAGATATTGTCACGAGTGCCATCCACGGTTTATGCGCAGATGACTTATGCCGACTCACTCGCTTGTCTGGGGCGGAGCGTGGTCTCGGTCCTCTTCGGCAGAGTCGTCGAGATTCTTCTCCCAGGGCCCGACGGACCCGGAACTCAGCCCATGAGGAAGACCCTCGAGTCGGGTTCCGAGAGGGGGTTTCGGGGTCACGGGCAGAGGCGGAGAGGGCAGAGTCTTCGAAATTGCCTGCGTCGACGATCAAGGAGTAGGGGTGGAGGCTCGGACGACTCGGGTCACCCGGAGGCGAGGACTGGTGTGGGACCTTAGTGGATCTCTTGAAAAACTTAATAATCGAGGTAGGTTCTATTTAATTTAGTTAAAGAGTCTCATCCTGCTGTCAAATTTTAGAGGTGGTCACTAACTAAGGTTTTACGTCGGTCTGTGTATAGGTCTGTTTTGACACTTAGTCTGGCTATGTCCATGGGGATACAAGTATCGTCGTGATAAGTGTCACCGGCTCTGTGCTCCTGTCGGGTTTACAGGTGACTGTCTCCTTGCCCACTCCTACACCTGTATCGTTGCCTCAGGACGAGTCGGCACCCTCACTTGCCCTACTACGACGGCGTCGATGCGCCCACGCTGACCTCTAATAGCCCGGTTCACTTCATTCTCGTTCTGTCTGTGGTGTGCTATAGCGAGATCCACCTTGGACTTTATGCTTGGACTTTACTTGGACTTTACTTGGACTTTAATTGGACTTTACTTGGACTTTACTTGGATAGATGCTCTGTCCGAACGTCTGTCCGAACACCAACGGTTCACATCCGGAACCCTCTGTCTACGGCACCCTCCGTCCCTAGTCGTCTACGTTTGGCACTGTATATTGCACCTATTTACCGTTCCGGGATGCCATGTCGAGTCCTTTGACACAAGTTGTAGAATACCATTTGCTGTCACCCTTTATTGTACTTTTTCTCACACACGTTTATGCACACACATCTATGCACGTATTGACTCAGCGAAAGGACATGTCGTCTTTAATTGTGTTGTAACATTTAGGTGATATGAAGTCAAATTTCTTTTAATTTCAGGAAACTTCTGATTCTTTTCGACAAGTCAAGTCAAGTCAGCGAGTCAGCACAGACTGAGAAGGGCTGGGGTACTTGGCGCCGTACGGTCCGGAGGGACAGGTAGTGGTTGAGGGCCTCAGGTGGGTTTGGGTACAGGTGGTTCAGCCACTACGGTAGGTTGGTAGAGTAGAAGACAGCAGGGAAAGAGGAGGACGGGGGTTAGAAAGGGTCGTAGTCCCAGAAAAGGTTACTCAGTCGAGAAGCGTAGTCCACCTGTTTCATAACCTCAAAGTCGAAGTCGTAGTCAGGAAGGTCACTTGTGGTTCCTGACTAGAGGAAATCCTACCCGTCCAACCTAGAGGAACGTCAGGTTCCCTGAGAGTTCTCAGAAGAGGTTGTGGTGTCAAGTTTTCGTAGTTAAGAAGCCACGAGTCGAAAGAAGTGTCAGGTTGAGAGTGTAGGTATGTACTGGTGACCTATTTGGTATCGGAACTGATCTGCCTGGAAACAACCGTTTCATTACAGAGACGAAAAATTATACGACAGATCCAACCAGTATTGGAAGAAAGGTTCTTTTCGATATGAAGTCGTTTTTTCTTTGAAAATTATTATTTATTTAGTTATACTCCCAATCCTCTTATACAACGGTTAACTCCCTGCTACTGGGAAGGGATCCGTTGTATTAGGAGGACTTTCTTTTCCTCCCTTGCTCTCCCATTGTCCATCCTTCCGATGACGACGATTCAGCGAAGTCAGTACAGGTTGAGACTGGGGTATCTGCCGTGGTAGGGGCAGGGACCCTAAGAGGTCCGTTCTTGTGATCTCACCCAACGGTAAAGGAAGAGGTTACGTACTTTCACTTTTCACTTTCACTTCAGAGAGTCAGCCCAGGCTGAGACGCGCTGGAGTACCTGACGTCGGGTGGTCCCAGGAGGCAGGTACCCTCAAAGGTCCGTTCTCGTGACCTCACCCCACGGTAGCGGAAGAGGTCCATCCTTCCGATCCCCAGAGGTTTACCCCTTTTATCCGACGTTCGCAGTCTGTTGAAAATAGAGAATTCGCTGCCCTTCTTTGTCTGATGTTCAGTCCAAAAAACGAAGGGACCACCGAGTCGACCATTTCCTAGGGGGACATTACGTCCTCTGGGGTCAAACTAGGGACCCAACCCTTCTAGGGGACCTCTTCCCTTTCCGATGGGTGAGGTCATAAGACCGGACCTCTTAGGGTACCTGACATATTAGGTATTCCAACATTCTCAGCCTGTTCTGACCCACTGAAATTTACATTTACGTCTTTCATTCTCAAATTTAGAATCATAGATTCAAGATCTTGTCTTCGAAAGTGTCACACCAGGGACCCTGGTCGTTGTAGTCACAGTAGCCCTTGAACAACCTTTACATTTGCGAGTGTGGGGTCTGGACGGGTTAGACGTCGAGACTTCCCCCGGGTCGTCGCACACGAGGCTCTTCGGGAGGTCCACTGCGTTTGTTCTCTCGGCACGAGATCTTGTCCCCAGAGTCGGAGGTCCTAGTCACGGACTGCGAGCCGTCACCTTGACTCCGTTGTCATTGTCTTTAATGCACGTGTTATTTGCGTTACGTGACTCAGTAGGGCTTTGGTGGGGGGTGGTGCGTACCTTTTTAACAGAAGGTGTTTTGGTCAGGGACCACGGTCTTTCCCCCCTTGGTGACGAACCTCAGGTCTCCGTAAAGACCTTTTGAGGAGACCCCTCTTTTTAGGGAGTGTCACAGAGGTAGTTCGGACCTAGAGGGTCCTTTCGGTCCACCGGTCCCCGGACTCCTGTTCCTGTCTCACAAAGACCCCGTGGATGTCGAGGCCCTTAGCTACGGGACCCTCCTAGCTAAAGGGCCCTGCCAGTAGACCCTGCAGGACTCATTGACGGAAGAAGTCACTAATTGTGAGTACGTCAGTGTTAAGGGACTCTGACACCGAGGTCACTAGGAATTTGTAGTCACGAGGACCCCGTAATTGAAAGACCCCATAGTTGTTAGGTTATAGTTCTCAACCTCTGGTCGTCCTCCCTCGTAGTTAGAGGGCTCTACCTTAAGGTTAGGGGGACTCATCCGCCAGACCGTCACGGGTAAATGAAGGTCCGACAAACAGAGACCCAGGACGCCCTCCGGGAAGGAAGGGTGGGGTAAACGGTGTGTCCCGAACAAGGGAACGAAAAAGGAGGTCGGGGTCTCTGAACTGCCTCTCCCGTTACCCCTAAGACGTCCAAGGTTTTTTACGAAGGAGGAAACAGGGGGTTCAACAACTGCCCGAGGATTACCCTACCTCGCCCCAACTCACCGACGGACCACTTTGACGTTCTGAGGAGGAGCCCGGTCGAGAATTGCTGGGAGGCTAGTCTTACGGCCAAAGAGACCCCGTACGGGTAAGATCGAGACCCACCCCTGTCCCTTCCACTGCGGAGTCTGAGACCTTGGCATCGAGACGTCCCGTTCCCAACATGGACCGATCTGGGTAGTCTTCTCCGTCTTCTACCTATCCGTTCTTCGTCTCGGACGCCGGACCTCTACCCAATGGGGAACGGGTGACCCCTCCTCGGTCTCCAAAGTCGCCCTCTCTCCCGGGGGCCCCAGTGGGGGACTCACGACCGGGATCTCCGACCTTTGGAGACCGGGACGTGGGATTCACGACGTACTGGGACCTTCGAGAGGAGAAGAGGTCCCAAGTCACTGGTGTAGAAAGTTTCCTGTCTTACTCGGACCTAGCAAAGTCTCCGAGGAAGGTCCGAAGGTCAAATTAAGTTAGGCAGGTCAGGTCGACAGCCGGAAGTAAGTCGTTTTCATTATACTGGTAGAATTTCTACCTTGTTAACTCCGAGTTTCTCCACTGCACTGAACGGGTTCCAGTACACTCCTCAGTTCCTGTTTCCCCTCTCGGTTCGGACCGGGAACGGAGATTTTTTCCTGTCAGATGAGACCCCACCCTCCGAAAACTCCAAATTTAGACTCGAGGGGGAAATATCGACACACTGGGACCTGTTCGCTGAAGGGAAGAGACTGGGAGTCAAAAGACTCCTGGAGAGTCTCCTCAGAGTGTACTTCTATTTTATCACTGGTATTTGTACAAATGTTGGGATTGAAACCCGATCCAGGGTACGATCCGTAAATGTGTCTACCTAAGCAAACATAGAACGGCACCACAAGTCGACGATTCAGCACAGACTGAGAAACGTTAGGGTCCCTGACCTTGTGCGGCCTGAAGGGACAGGGAGTATAGAGGACCGTAAACGAGTTTGAGTATAGGTACCTCAGTTACTACGGTAGATTGGTAGAGTAGGAGGTAGCGAGGGAAGAGGACGGAAGTTAGAAAGGGTCGTAGTCTCAGAAAAGGTCACTCACCCGAGAAGTGTAATCCACCGGTTTCATGACCTCGAAGTCGAAGTCGTAGTCAGGACGGTTACTTATAAGTCCGACTAAAGGAAGTCCTACCTGACCGAACTAGAGGAACCACAGGTCCCTGAGGGTGCTCAGGAGAGGTCCGGGTGTCAGACTTTCGTAGTGAAGGAGTCGTGAATTAGAAGAAGTACCAGGTCGAGAGTGTAAACATGTACTGACGACCCTTTTGACGTTCCAAACTGATATATCTGGTACTCGATGTATGACGACGATAGCAAGTCTCAAGTGTCTCCCCTTCACCCGAGTCGTTTTAGTTTAAGGAAGTAGGTTTCTGTGACTGAAAGATCACCGTCTCAGCCCCAAGGCGGTCTAGGAACGTAGCTCGGTGGGCCTTTTCGCGAGCCCCAACCTGGGTACAATGCGTCAAATCGACAAAGAGAGGGAGACCGTAGTAAACGTGGTGAACTAAAAGAAGTGTTGACTGCTCCCAGAGGGGAGACACCGTTCACTTGGTCGGTTTCTGTCGACTCGTCCTCTCTGAAGAACCGCCCCCCGCCCGCCCCGTCTACCCCTTGTGGTCGGAGTGAAGAGACGTAGGACGTTCTGTTCTCACGACCGTCGAGGTGACCACGTACTCTGGAAGGGAAGGTAGTGTTGACCCTCCCGTTACCCGGTCGTCGGTGCTCCCAGGGCCCGCCGCTGGAAGGGTACGCGAGGATACAGGTCGCGGTCCGGGCCGCGTCCGAGGGTAGAGACGTCCGCGCTCGAGGGTCGGACGGCCACCGGGAACGTGTCTGAGTGTTGGAGGTGGGGTTGTTTGGACCTACCTCTCGGTCGGGAGGGGCCCCTTGCGTCGGTGGCGGCCGTACCGCTGTCTCCTTGCGTGGGTCAGCGGGGACCTCGGGTAGGTCGGGACTCTGAAGTTTGGTCTGTGCGTCCCCTTGTCAAGACGTCTCTTCGGGACCCGAAACCCCTTTAGAGCCCGTCACCAGTCCGTGGGCGTCGGTGTCGACCCTTGCCCCTGGCCTTCGGTGGTCGTCCGCTCTAGTGTCAGATTCTTCCCTTTAGACTCGGGACGGACGTCTATCTGTTTCTTTCACAGGAGGCGGGGGCCGGTCTCCACACGTCGTCGGGGTCTCAGCCGACCCCGCTCTATTCCAATAATTAAGGGGTCAGGTCGGGATAAGCCAACAAGGCAGGAATTAACGTTAGTTCGTCCGACCTCCGACACCCTTCCTACCCTCCCTGGATCTCGACTCGTCGCCCCTGCGTCCTCCGTCGTCCCGCAGAGTCCCTGTGGGGCTGGGAACCCGTACCGTCCTCCGACGGGCCCCACCCCCGGCGGGGTCGACCCAATCTAGGGGTAATACGTATCCTTGGGTCGTGCACATCTACTTCCCCCGAGGTCAGGGTCGGGACGGGGGGCCCGTTCGAGGGGGTGGTCGGACGCGGAGGAACAGAAGTAGGCTTGTCCTTAGTATCATTAGGCGGAGTTTGTCAATAACTCTCTAGTTTACTCTGTTAGCGATACCTCGTCGCCCTGACGGGCCCCAGCACCACCATTTCTTAGGCGGACGGTTGCGTCCTCTGCGCCCAAACTAGGGACCCAACCCTTCCAGGGGACCTCTTCCTGTATCTTTGGGTGAGGTCGTAAGAACGGACCCTTTAAGGTACCTGCCTCCTCGGACAACCCGATGTCAGACGGCACCCCAACGGTTCGCGGTCTGTGCTGACTCTCTCGTTCGAACGTGTGTTCGTCCCCTGTGTCGGGACGGAGCACGGGACCCAGTCACTTCCATTCGGGCGGAGCACGGGACTCAGTCACTTCCATTCGGGCGGAGCACGGGACCCAGTCACTTCCATTCGGGCGGAGCACGGGACCCAGTCACTTCCATTCGGGCGGAGCACGGGACCCAGTCATTTCCATTCAGGCGTCATGAAGGCTCAGTTCTTGTCGTACTATCGTGACAAAAAATTTATTGTCGGAGGTGTTTTACGGGTAGACTACCGAGACTTCCCTCCGACCACGGAAATTCTATCTTTAGCTAGGTCGGGAGCCGGTCCGGTTCCTTCTTCTAGTTAGGAACCTGTGCAATCCTCGCCCTAACTACCCCTGGACCCTCCACACTACTCACCTCCGGCACCCCTGGTCCGGGACTGGGGTCAGCCCGGGGTGTCCGATGAGGAATGTCACCCCGAGTCCCCCCCGTGGGTGTCCTGGGAGTCCGGACTCGGCACTGAGACCCCGGAAAAAGGTTTCCTCGTCGACCCTCGATTTCGGGTACGTAGGTGTGTGCGTGTGAGCTAATCACGGGTGTAGGGTCCCTGTTGACGCTCACCCCCCGCCTACCGTCGAGCGTCTGAGGCAAGTCAACGTGACGACAAATGGCTCATGGGTGACGTACGGTCCGGGACCTCGGTCCTTGCACTCACTGTCGGGACGGGAGAGCTCCCAAGTCCCGGGTCAGAGCCTTTGTCTAGACGTCCTCCCTTAGACACGACACCGCTACGCCTGAGCTCTCGGGTCCTCGACCTCGGGGTTCCTCCCGCGAGTGGGTCCGATCATCCGTCCCTCCTCCGGTCGGGAGATGACTCGGGATCTCCACTCACAATCCCTCTCTCCCCTTTCCGAACACCGGTCCCCGTGTCGCACTCTTTCGCAGTCCCCGCACACCTACCCGTCTTTGGTAGGCCGACCTCCGGTCCCCCTCCCCGGTCCACAATAGGGCGGTCGTCATCCCTCCCCTTTCGTGGTTTTCGCAAATGTCAGCCAAGACCAGGAAGAGAGGCACCACCCATACTCACCCCTCGTCCGTGGGTCTCCTCCTTCGACAGCAGGGCCCGAGGACCTTCCGAGACGCGTTGGGACCTAAGAGCCCCCACGTCTAGGAGGCCTTCGACGCACTCGGGTCGCCCTTGGCTGTCCCGATTTCCGGTGGGAGGATGTCGGCTAAGAGGTCGGTGTCCGGACTCCGACCGCACCTTCCCTTAGGACACCCACTTTACCTCTGAGTCACGTCGGGGACGGATGGGTCCGACCGACGTACTGGACCCGTGAGTGAGGTCGCGTGACTCCTAAGTCGAGAGTAGTGACGTCGATGGGGGTCGGGGTCGGAAAGGGAACCAGACCCACGCTTTTCCTCTTTCTTCCTTTTGACTGAATTTAGATCATTTACGGTTGCCGTAAACCTCCGTCCTTTCTCGGCCCGCACACCCGCCCTTCTTTGGTAGGACGCCCTCCGGTCCCCCTCCCCAGTTCCCTAAGAGCCTCCACGACTCAGAGACTCTAGGAGTTCTGGGCGTGAAGGAAAGTAGTGAGCCTTTGAGGAGAGATGATTTGACCGGTCCACTGGAACCCGACCGGTGCGGGGGTGAGCCCTGGAGCACGATATTTTACGGTACAGCCCTGGAGAACTGAAATTCCTAAGCACACACACGGACGATTCAGCGAAGTCAGCACAGGTCGAGAAACGCTGGGGTACCTGACATGGGGCGGTCCGAGGAGACAGGCACTCTAAGTGGTCCGTTCTTATGACCTCACCCCACGGTGAAGGAGGAGGTCCCTAGAAGGGTAGGGTCCCTAGCTTGGGTACAGGGAATCAAGAGGACGTAACTGTCTACCCAAGAATTGGTGATCGCGGTGGACCCTTCGGGGGAAATTCCCAAGCAGGTCTCGATTTATCATGTCTGTCTTGGTAAAGGTTCAGTCTCAGGACCGAGGACCCGGCACTGTGGCATCCGTTCACAGGGTTTGAGAGGTCCGAAGCAAAAGAATGCGTCCTAACTCAATTGTTGGGGGGTCGGTGTTTACCCGCGTTTATTCTGGCGACTACGTGTCGTGGGTCGTACGGGACCAGTGTGTCTCCGAAGAAGGATGGAGACACCCCGACCAACGGGTACACCGAAGGACCGTTCCTCGACCGGAAGGAGGTCGGGTCTGACCGAGACCACCCCGACCTCCTTGACCCAGACGTCGTTCCTGTCTCGCCGTCTCTCCGTGTGTCCACGACCGACAAACAAGTCTGTAAGGCAAACCTTACTTAGAGGAAAGTAGGGACGTTCACTTCAGAGGTGCGACCCGTCGAGCAGGCTTCACTCACAGACGGCACTGAGCCCATGGGTAAATAGTGCGCCCGCAAACTACCTTATAAGGAGGACCTCCTTAACGTGAGGAGTGCGAGGCGGTCCCAGAAACTTTGAATTGTCATCCAAGAAATTTCCCTGGCCTCTCCGTGGGACGTAGGGTTAAACGTCGAAAACTTGTGCAGTTGTAATTATCTCCAGTGGCAAAGTCCCCTGCGACCCGGGAAGGTCCTTATTTAGTCGTCGACCGCGGGGGCCGACCGGCTAGGCAAACCGAGCGCAAAGGAAGACCTAACACGGGGCCACGGGCCCAAACCTCCCCACCCCTTCGTCCGTACAGTCGTGGACGAAACGACCCGAAACGCCCCTCTTGGAACAGTCTTTCTACGGAATTCCCCAGTAGACAGTAGGACAGGGAAGCCGGTGAAAGCCCGTCCTGCCGTCCTAAAGTCCCGTCCTACGGTCTCTTGTGGTGCCTCCCTAAGACCCTAGACCCGCGACCCGTGTCCCGAGTCCAAAAGAGACCCCTTTGACTCCGGGTCCCTGGTATGCCCAGAACGGACTTCGGGATGTCGGTAAGTCCCTGAGCCGACTCAGAGTTTCAGGTCGGGTTGGGTTAGGTCTCAGACTGGAACTGGTAGATGGTCCGACGGACAGTCTCCCGAGACATCAGTCTTTCGCCTCCTTTACTCCAAAGGACTGGACATCCGGGCGACCGATACTAGGGGTCACTGGGATAAAGTGAAGCCATACCGGAATGGGAAGGAGGTCTCGTCTTCGTCCTCCGACGACGGGTAGACGGGTGGCCGGTGGAAGGGACTCGGGCGGAGGGTCTCCTTTCGAGGTCCTCCTTCAGACTTCCGTCGGACCTGTGACCCGAAACGCTCGTCGGGTAGGACCAAAGGTCGGGACGAGCCGACACACGATTGACACACCGAAACCCGTTCGCGGAACTGAAGAGACTCGGAGCCAAACTTTGTATGGGAGTCTGAATCAAACTTTTGTGCCGGGGAGGTCGTCCCGGAGACGTTCAACACCCTGCCCCCAGATCCCAGGCACACCGGCGGCGGGTGTGACGGGGGTCCGGGGAGATTGACAAGAGGGTCGTGAAGTGACAGGTGTTATTAGGTCCGTCTCCTGTCGGACGGGGGACCCTACCGGGACGGTGCGAGTTTCGAGACTTGGCTACGAGTCTCCATGCAAGGTACGGACAGTAAAGACAATGACTAACGAAGTAGTTATCGCGACGAACACACTCCGGGCCCTGCACAGACGAAGACGGGGATGGAGGGACCCACCGGGACCCGCTCAGTAAATAGGAGGACCTAGCGTCTCGTGTCTTCGACCCTCCCTCCCTGGACCCTCTAGTAGTTAGGTCCAGAAAGTAGTATAGTTATTCTTAGTATCGTTTTGGGTTTGGTGGATTCTTCGGCCCTCGTCTGGTCACGTGACCCCAGAGAGACGTCGGGACGGACGGTCGGGTGTCGGTCGTGGTCGGCGGTTGGTTGGTGTGCTCACTACGGTGGGACCTGTCGGGTCGCGTCCGATCGGGTAGTGGTGTGCGCACTGGGTCCGTTTTCGTCACTGCCAGAGTCACAAAGAGACCCTGAGAGGTCAAAATCCCCGAAGAAGTGTCGAGTCGACCATTTCTTAGGCGGGCGTTGCGCCCTCTGGACCCAATCTAGGGACCCAGCCCCTCTAGGGGACCTCTTCCCTGTCCGACGGGTGCGGTCATGAGAACCCGAAGGGACACCGAGTCGACCATTTCTTAGGCGGGGTGTTGCGCCCTCTGGACCCAAGCTAGGGACCCAGCCCTTCTAGGGGACCTCTTCCCTGTCCGATGGGTACGGTCATGAGAACCCGAAGGGACACCGAGTCGACCATTTCTTAGGCGGGCGTTGCGCCCTCTGGACCCAAGCTAGGGACCCAGCCCCTCTAGGGGACCTCTTCCCGATCCGATGGGTGAGGTCATAAGACCGGACCTTTTAGGGCACCTACCATATCAAGTGCCCAAGCGTTTCTCAGCCTGTGATGTGACTCACTGAAAGTGAGTGAGACCAAAATCGTCTCCTTTCAGAGTGGAGGGTAATTGTACGGAGGAGGGGGTGGGGACCTGAGGAGTGGTTTTCGTCTGCCTCGTCTTTTTGATTGGGTAGTTGAGTCTCAGTTTTCTTCGTCGTTCGTTACAAACAAGATTGGGAGGTTCAAATTCTCACAAAACAATACATCGGTCACCTATTGCTTTGTGCACGGTTCGTGGTCTCGACCGGAGTCATATTCGCTATCAGAAGTGTGTCAGGAAGACTCTGTCAAAATAATGGGTCATTCACTTCTTGTGCTCCGAGTCTGTATAGTTCCCTATGGAGTTCCAATCGGTAAGTCTCTCGCCGTGTCGACCACAAGTTTGGAGTCAGATTGAGGTCGTCGAATCGGTGTCAACAGTAGTGTTTTCGGGACGCACGATAATGACGGTAAATCGTTTATCCTCCTATCGACTCTGTCCGCACTGAAGAGGTTCCGGTGTGTCGTTCAAGCACGATTCCGACGTGGGAGACTATGGGTTTCAAATTGTTATATTTACAGACATAGGCAGTAGAGTCAGTCAAGTCAGCGAGTCAGTACAGGCTTAGAAACGTTGGGGCACCTGACGTCGTGCGGTCCGGAGGGACAGGTCGTAGTTGAGGGTCTCGGATGAGTTTGAGTACAGGTAACTCAGTCACTACGGTAGGTTGGTAGAGTGGGAGACAGTAGGGGAAGAGGGTGGAAGTTAGAAAGGGTCGTAGTCCCAGAAAAGGTCACTTAGTCAAGAAACGTAGTCCACCGGTTTCATAACCTCAAAGTCGAAGTCATAGTCAGGAAGGTTACTTGTAAATCCTGACTAGAGGAAATCCTACCTGACCAACCTAGAGGAACGTCAGGTTCCCTGAGAGTTCTCAGAAAAGGTTGTGGTCAGTAGATCCAGTATCGTTTCGACACATTGTCGGTAATTTTTGAGTCACCGAATTTTGTTCCTACATAAATCGAGTACTCAGACACCCAGTCAACTCTCCGAGACCAAACCTGACCCGAGGACGTAGACCCCAAATCAACCGACCACCAGTTAGTTGGCCCCGTTGAGTCGAGGAGAAGTGTACAGAGAGTGGGAGATAGCCCGATCGGACCCACACAGGAGTACTGTTTCGTTTTCACGTTTCCGCTTGTTCGCCTTTACATGTTCTGGGGCGGACCCTTGACCACGCCGTACCGAGCTCGGCGTAGGGGGGACCAGGGTCCCCAGTGTCCCGATCTGGTCCGTGATCCCCACCCCTCGACCTGAGACGGACGACTCATTCTAGTCGACGTCCTAGAATGGCGTTTCCTGTCTCCACGTTCCTCAACCATTGTGTCAGTCAAATAGAGTCATCTCAGAAATGGCGCACGGTTCACCACACGGCGTGGAACTTATGGACGACAAACAAAGAACCGGGAAAGGACAGCGACTTAATCCATGGCAGTTATAATAATTGGGGGTATTAGGTCAATCCCTTTGACTCAGGGCCCAGTATGTCTTTCATTCACCGTCTCAGTCTCAAGTGCCGGCCCAGACAAAGTGGGAAGTGCGGACTCGGTGTAGGCGAGTGGGTCGCAGGACGGCGGCGAGGTCGGGAGTGTCAGGGCTCCCGGTCTCCGACCCGAGAGACTTCCGAGGGAGACCTCAATCCTCTGGCAAAGAAGGGTCGGTCTTCAAAGACGACTACACCGCCGCTCAAGACGAGTGTCTCTACTTTCGGGAAACGGCCCGCTCCGTCGAGACGACTGTTTCCTGCCTGGAGGAAACCTCGACCAGGAGGCCCGCCCCTCGGCCACCCTCGGTGTCGTCTGCCGCCCCCCCCGACGTCTCACGTCGACCATGACCCGTGCGTCTGGCCCCGGCCCTCGGGTGCCCGAAATGGACGGGGCCCCCGGGTCCCGTCGTGCACAAAACCTCTGTTTCCGACGGACCGATGACTCCGCGATCTCCCCTAGATCCGGGGCCGAAGGCCACGTCACACCCTTTGACTCCGAGTCTCTGAATCCCTGCGTGTCGGTCTGCCTCCGGTCGCCCTGGGGTCCGTGACGAGGACGGACCGCCACTGGGTCGAGAGGGGACGCAGTGAAGCCCCCGAGGGACACCCGAGGGGGACTCTTGTCCCGGGTCCTTTCCCCTCCAGGAGGGCTCGGAGTGCACCGTCCCCGAAGTGTAGGGGTCCCGTCAGTCCGGACCCCGTAAGCCTCGGACGACTCGATAAAGGCGCAGAAAAGAAGTTCCTCTAAGTCCCTTGTGCCCGAGTAGCCGTTTGTGGTAAGTAATGTAGGCGACGAGGTCCTCGAGTCGAGCGGCTCCGTCTATTACGGGGAATAGAGTCGGACCTCTCGCCCCGCCCCCTCCGGTCCTCATCTCGGGGCGAGACTACTATTCCCAAAGCTTCGTGGTCGGAGGCGTCGCCACTCGTTTGCGTCGGGGTCCCCGTGTGTACCGCAAACGTTCCCCTTGAACTGTTGCACCTCGGGGGTCGTCGCGTCTCCTGCGCCCCTGTGTGAGGGGACCTGCCATACCGGACGGAGGCAGCAGAGGTACCGTTTGACTGGACCATCGATACCGGTGCGGAGGTGTCGGACCGGAGACGGGGCTGGGGACCCACTGGAACTCGGACAGTCCCCCGGAGGGACCCGGAGGAGGGGTAGAGGAGATCCTCCAACACCTGTTTTCATCCCCGAAAGTCTCCCTAAAGAACCCTGGGTACCTTACCAGAGTCTCCGTAAAGCTTCCTCGTACGATTCAGTGAAGTCAGCACAGTCTGGAAAGCCCTGGGGTACCCGACATCGGACGGCCAAAGGAGACCGGTACCCTGAGAGGTCCGTTCTTGTGACCTCGCCCGACGGTACGGGAGGGGGTCCCCTAGAAGGGCTGGGTCCCTACCTTGGGCGCAGAGAATGCAGAGGACGTGACCGGCTGGAGGTCGGCGGGGATTTGGTCTGAGGAAAGTAGAGGTACTACACGACATGCAGTACCTTCTACAGCAAGGTTGTTTCCTGAAGTGAGGAAAGTTCCTTGGAACTTTCGGACCTGATCCCGTAGTGCTTCCGGGAAGACCCTCAGAGTCCCCGACTCCCACCCCTCTCCCCTACCCCCGACGGACTACCTCCTCCCCACAACCCCGACTCTCGTCTGTGCCGGGGTGGACGGCTGAAGGGGCAGGGGGAAAGAGTGGAGGAGGGTGGTCCCGGAGGCAGGGGAGGTGGATGGGGGAACTTGTCAGATACCGGTGGAGGGTGATTCACCAGACCGGGGTCACTGGCCCTTGCGTCCGTTCCGTCCTCTCGTCCCTCCCGTTCGGTCGTCGTCCTCGTCCCAGAGACTGACGGGCCGGGTCGGGGCGAGGTAGGTCACACTCGGCCCCGCGGACTGAAGTGGGGCGCCTCGGAGGTAGAGGAGGGGCGACACCCCCCTTCTCATATGTCGGAAGGTGTACCTTGACACTCCAAGTCTAGCAGACGTGTGACGAATTGTGCCCCGGGCCCTGCCTTGACCACCCGCAAGTCCTTCTGGGTCGCGTTGTCTTCGGATCGACTCAAACAATGGACGTCTGGCACCAGTCTCGCCCCCCGCGGGTTCCGGGCACCCGAACCCCTCCCCGGACCTTCCTCGTCCACTCTACGACCACGACGTCTGGGGCGCGCCTCGAGGTGCCCGGGTGAGGGGGTGGGGTTCGGGGTCGGGAAGGGGTCGTGGTGAGGTCGTCGGAGTGGGTCCCCGTGAAGTACCGTGGGTCCCACGGTCGGAGGGTGGAGACCTGGGAGAAGACTTCGACGTCGTCCCGGGTGTGTGTGTTGGTCGGCACGTCCCCTCGGATTTCGGGGCCCCTGCCCTCGGTCACCCCCCACAAACGGAGACAGGGGTCTCTTCGCAAAGGGTGCAGGGGGGTCTTCCAAGGTCGTCGTCTTGGGCCGGGGGTCCCACGGTCTTCGGTTGGACCCACCACAAGTGGAGGCAGACATGTGACGGAGGGACCGGAGACCCTAACCTGGGGTTTGTTTGACGGAGTGGGTCGGAGAGAGTCTCGGACTAACGGTCCTTCCCCAGGTTCGACTCTGTCTGCGAGGTCCTCTAGTCAGAGACGTCACTACTCGGGTACCCACGACAAACCTTCCGAAAACCCCTCAGACGACCCCACTGGGGTCCCGGGTGGTGATCGGTGGAGCGTGGACGTCCTCCACCCCTCGACTCGACCCTCGGGGTCGCCTCACAGAAGGGGGGGACCTCTCCCAGTGGCAAGGACACCCGTTCTGAAGTGTCCGGACCTCCTCCTCCCTCCCTTCTTTCCAACCTCGGGATTCGTCAGCAATCCCGAGTCCTCCTCTGTTCTCCTGGGTGCGGGAGTGGGGGTCGCCGGGTATGAGTGGTCCTCATGCTCCTTCGAGTACCTCCTAAGGACGTTTTGGGACCCAGTTGAAGGCGTCCTCCTTGGTGTCGTAGTCTTCATGGTCCCGGGCTCCGGATCGTACTTTCCCCGGCCCTGTCTCTTCCGCCCTCTCGGCACCCGTGAGTTCCGTCTGTCCGGTCAGCTCGGGGTCCGACACGACGCACCGAAGTCCGTCCCCCGGGTGGAGAGACTCGGGGGGGTGGGGGGCGTGCCGCCACAACAACCACAAGTCCGGGAGTCAGCACAGACTGAGGCGTCGGGGTACCTGACGTCGTGCGGTCCGGAGGGACAGGAAGTGGTAGAGGGCCTCTAGTGAGTCTGAGTGCGGGTAGTGCAGCCTCTACGGTAGGTCGGCAGAGTAGGCGACAGCAGGGGAGAGGAGGACGAGAGTCAGGAAGGGTCGTAGTAGTCCACCGGTTTCATGACCTCAAAGTCGGAGTCGTAGTCAGGAAGGTTACTTGTGGGTCCTGACTAGAGGAAATCCTCCCTGACCAACCTAGAGGAACGTCAGGTTCCCCGAGAGTTCTCAGAAGAGGTTGTGGTGTCAAGTTTTCGTAGTTAACAAGACGCGAGTCGAAAGAAATATCAGGTTGAGAGTGTAGGTNCAAGTCCGGGAGTCAGCACAGACTGAGGCGTCGGGGTACCTGACGTCGTGCGGTCCGGAGGGACAGGAAGTGGTAGAGGGCCTCTAGTGAGTCTGAGTGCGGGTAGTGCAGCCTCTACGGTAGGTCGGCAGAGTAGGCGACAGCAGGGGAGAGGAGGACGAGAGTCAGGAAGGGTCGTAGTAGTCCACCGGTTTCATGACCTCAAAGTCGGAGTCGTAGTCAGGAAGGTTACTTGTGGGTCCTGACTAGAGGAAATCCTGCCTGACCAACCTAGAGGAACGTCAGGTTCCCCGAGAGTTCTCAGAAGAGGTTGTGGTGTCAAGTTTTCGTAGTTAACAAGACGCGAGTCGAAAGAAATATCAGGTTGAGAGTGTAGGTATGTACTGGTGACCTTTTTGGTATCGGAACTGATCTGCCTGGAATCAGCCGTTTCACTACAGAGACGAACATTATTCGATAGCTCCAAACAGTGCCGAAAGGAAGATTCCTCGTTCGCCGAAGAGCAAGCACTGACGCTAGTGACGGGTGTCACTAAAACCTCGGTGTAGAGGTGACCCAACGTCACTCCCGGTTTACCTCAGTTCCGACACTTCCCAGTCCCACCACGGTTCACGCACCCTTTGTGAGTGCCCGAAACCGGTTGCAACACACGTCTGAAGCATGTAAAAATAGAGTTGCCAGTCCCTTCCACGGTAGTATCGGGAAAAGATTTATACTCAGGATCTGAGCCTCTCGTGTTCCCTAAACAGGGTTTTGTGTGTCGACGACCGTCCGTCTCGACGCCAAAGTCGATCTGAGACACACTAATGTCTCGAGTAGTCGACTGTCGGCTTCGCCTAAATAGGGACGGTGACAGGGAAGAGCGAGTGCACCAGGGAAACTTTCTTGGGGGAGTCCTTCAAGGCTGTTGTCGACTCGACAGCCCTACGGAGTCTACTACCGCGTGTCCAAGGAGTCACACCGTGAGTGCCTCGGGCGCGAAGGCGGGTCACCAGGAATCGGGGTACCATAGGGGTCGGGACCGAGACAGGGAGCTCCCGGACCATCCCAGATCTTGGGACCCTGTGCCCGGTAGGCAGGATAAGTGTAGGGACTACCTCATCTTACTCGAATGCGGTCAACCCCAAGTTGGGGTTCGACGGGGATCGACCGACACACTGGGCTCGATTCGCTGAGGTGGAGAGACTCGGAGTCACGGGTGTCGGCACTTTCCACTGAACATTGTGTCCCGATTGCACTCCAGGTGACTCTGTCGCATATTTATGTATCTCTCTCTGTCATGTGTCATCCACGAGTCTTGAGGCGAGGGCCGAACCTGTCCTGACTGACACCCCAGTCTCCTCCGACCCAGAGGGTCCGGGTGGTGTCTTCCCAGATCGGAGGATCCGAGAACACGCTTTACGTAGGCGACGACCTTCGGAGCTCTCCTCCCGTAGGTCCCTGCGGGGGCTGTCTCGACTCCAGTTCCGACCCCTCGGGCTCCGAACCAGTGGTGTCTCCTGTGGCCTCTCGAGTCGGTCGTCCTCCGCCGCCTCTCCCGGACTGGGACTCGGAGGAAGGGGAGGAATTGGCCGGGACTCGAGGGTTTGGTGGAGTCGGGGAGAAAGACGTGGTTGTCGGGGAGGGTCAGGGACGACCAGTGCCTTCCTTACTGACCCTCGTCCTTCAAACTTTAACTTGACGGACCCAAGTTTCGGGACAAGATAAAGGTCAATACACTAGAACCCATATTTTATAGGTATCAGACTTGGAGTCAAAGGAGTTGTTGGTTTCAACCAAAAATTCTGTCTAATTACTCGATTGCACTGAAGTGTCCACCACGACCGCCAATTCTTGGACGGGCGGTTGCGTCGTCTGTCTACCTTCTCCCCCGCCCGAGTTAGGTGGACCTCCTCCCGCACCGTCGGGTGGGGTCTAAGAACGGGCCCCTTGTGGTGCCTGTCTCCCCGGACCGCCCGACATCAGGTGCCCCAGCGTTTCCCAGTCTGTGCTGACTCGCCGACACGGGCGTGTTATTCCTTATGTGCATTCAGTCGACCTCATCCCAGACCGCGTATCATTCACTAGTTATTTATAATCGACACAAAAACAAACAACCCGAAACAAACCGACGGGGTGTAGAACACCTAGAGTCGAAGGGTCGGTCTCTAGTTTAAGTCGGGGAATCGTAATTTTGGTGTCCCACGATTGACGACTTGGTGTTCTCTTAAGGGGTACAATCGACAAGAATAAACCCCAAGGCCGGCTCTAATGGGGTCTTAGGAGGAAGTACATGGTCGTAGAGACGTCGTGAGGTGTGGAACAGATCCGCGACAGAACCGAAGACTGTATTCCGCCTTCTACCCCTTCTTTCGTCTTTCCAGACTCTCGTTCCTGGGATGGGGTCTGGTCGAGTCCTTAGGGACCCGACTCGCGTTCCCATAGACTCTTTCTTTCCTCTAAGACCTCAGAGGACCTTTGAGACATTTCCAAGCCCTCGGATTCCGTTCCTCCTGGGTGGACGGTGACGGGTTCAGGGACGTAGATGTGTCTTCGTCGCGTCTCCTCTACAGACGGACGTCCAGGTCGTCTCCCAGACTCGACCGGCAGACGATCCAGGAGTGTAGGTCTTCCTCTTACAGGGGGTGTGTCCGTCCCTCTCCTTGGGCCCCCTGTCCGGCACTGACCGCCGTAGTCCTTGTCTGTAAGTGTGTCTACCTCTCTTAGGGTTCCTCCCTTTCTCCGTCGCCCCATCCCTCGGACTCGGTGTCTCTAATCCAAGACAGGGGCCAGTCTTACCTTACAACTTTATCTTTAATTCGAGTCCAAATCTCGTTGTTTCTGCCGACGACACAAACAAACAAACAAACGTGTGACGTTAGTCATCTGTTCGTTGACTCTTGTGTCGCAACGATCCCGGGGGCGATGTTCGCTGTTGCATAGAAAGAAATGACTTACCAGGTGTGTGAAGTCCTACCTAAGGACCTTCGTCTTGACCACCCTCAGTTTCCGATGGTCGACGATCTCCGAGAATCGTGTCAGATCGACGTGAGAAAGGGTCTTGCGAGTCTGGTCGGCCCCTATTTGTCGGACGAGGGAGGTGCGCAGGGCCGTGGTTCCTAGTAATAAAACGGGTGGAAACGGTTAAACAACTCGGTTTTTTACTCTCAGACCGACAAAGATAAACGTAAGAAGTAAACGATCTCACTCCACGCTGACACCCAAAATCCTCTCACCCTTCGCAATCCTTTTGTTTTGGGAACAATTCGTGCCCACACAGCGTCTTAAAAGACACATTCTGTGGGTGTCACCGCTCAGCCGAGAGGAGAGGACCTTTCCGAGGGAGGGGGTAGTCTCTCGTGGTAGGTCCCCGTACCGCCGAGACTCGGAGTCAAAGGAGCGGGTAATTTACCCACGCTATGGAAAGACCAGTCTATATACCTACAAGTAAGTGTCAAATGGCAGGAGAAGGAAGAGGGACATTAACGGGATTCAAAGGACCGGAACACCAAACGGGTGTCCTCCCGAACCGACCGGCGTCACTGACCATGTCCTTACCCGTGTATGGGGTGCAGATCGATTGGTGTCCGGTTTAAGACCCTGGACCTGAGTTGACAACTCACTGAGCCTGGGAACAAATGAGTGTCTACGCTTCCCCCTTAGCCGACCACTGGTAGGACCCCCGCCCTCCCCGTCTGAACGACTTTTACTGCGCTGCGACTCCTTCGTCTCGGCTCCTTCCTTCCGTCCCTTTCGCGCAGCCGTCAGGACACGCGTGGTTTCCCACGGACCCTCGACCCGGCCCGGAACGGACTTCGTCAGGACGGGACTTGAGGGAAATAACAAATTCGCTCAAACTCAATCCACAAGACAGGAACCGTCGAGTTCGCCGTCGCGTCTCAGTGACCGACCACGCCGTGTGTCTCCCGCGAGCCCTCGGGTACCGGACACCTGCCTCGGGTGCTCGTCTCCGACGACACGCCGGGGCTTTCGTCCGCCGATGTGGAACGACCCCTCTGAGGCGCCCGAAGGCACTCTTCACACTATTTTGGGCACGTTCGCGAAGTGTCAAGAGTCGGGTCGAGTCGTTTACCAGCATCAAACGACTGTCGCAACAACAAAGTCTTTACCAATAATGACAACTACGGACAGAGGGTCCGAACTGTCGCTCGAGGACCCGTCGCCCCGAAGAAGCACACCGAAACCCGCAGATGACGTTGTTGGGCTTAGTAGTGACTTACCAAATAACGCACAGTGTAAAGTGGATGAACTCGGACCACCGTTCAAGGGACGACCGTCCCTGGTCCTGAGGGTAGACGTGAGGCGGTTCCCACCACTTCTCCCGGCACACGGGCTCGGCCAGGAGTTCCGTGTTCGCTCGGGATTCCGGACGGCACAGATGCCCAGTGTGAGAGGTCCTCCGGCAGTTGTAAGGGACGAAACCGTCCCCTCCTTAGACACCCGAGCGTACCACTGCCCCGTCCGTATCCGCCCTCCACCCCCGGGCCCCGGTGTCGCTTTGGTCGTAAACTCGAGTCTAGACGCGTGGTGGTCCCGGCACAAGGGCCGCGTTCAGAGCCTCAACCACAAGCACTACGACTCTCCGAAGGCACTCGGACCCTGAGTGGGACTAACCCTTCTCTACTTCCGTCGGGTCTCATCTGACTTGACCCGAATCTCCGTTCACAATTGTAAGTAATCATAACGACGTGACAATAATGTCTAAATATATAGGTATATATAAGTATACATAGGTATATAAATATATATAGGTATATATAAGTATATATATAAGTATACATAGGTATATAAATATATTGGGATCTGCCAACGACGTCGCATTCTTTTTACTACCCCGATCCCCTCTCGTTTCCCGGGTCCCCTGAGCACCCCTCCCGAGCCCCCACTCGTGGAGCAAGGACCCGTGAGTGACGGCCGGGAGTTCCGTCGAGTAAGTCTTGGGGATGGGAACACGTCTGCCTTACGTACCTCTCCCGTTACCGACCGTCGGACTCTTCCGGACCTTCCTGAACCTTTCAAGGTCTTTCCTTTGTCTTTACCCTCCAGTCCCTCTGAGGGAGGGGGGGTCTGTGTCCTTAATTCCTAGCGTTGTCGGGACCGCTGCCTCGGACTTGAGACCTCTTCGGGCCCGAGCCCCTCCCTCCGAGTCGTCGAGTGGTCTCCAGACTTCAACCGAGCCCTCCGCCATCTGACCGTCGAGGCCGAGAAGGGTCACGGTCCTCGGAGGGGGATCCCAGTCCTGGTTCTCTGTGCCCGTCCGCCTCCCGGGCGAAGGGAGGAGCAGTGTCCGGGACGGGTCCCGACGGACGTGGTTTGACTACCCACAAGCCGAGGGTGCAGACAGAGAGCCCGGACTCTATCCTTCGGGACTGGGGATGTTCCGGGGGATGTTCCGGGGGATGTTCCGGGGATGTGCCGGACTTTCCGAATCCTGTGGGTCACACGTCTACCCGTGTGACTCCGAGAGTCTCCTGGTGTCGTCCCAGTGGTTGACGGCCTCCGGCGCCTCCACAACCTTCGGGCGGCACAGGGGTACGGGCCAGGAAGTACCCACTGGGGTCTGAGACGAAGGTGTCGGTTTTCCTCCACCGTCCGCGGAGGGACGTCCTGAAGTCACGGAGGTTCTCCCCGGTCTCGAAGAATCCACAACTCCTGTGTGCCTCCGGTCTCCGACAGGAGGCTCAGACTACCTCCGTCTCCGCTGTCAAATGTTCGTGGAGACCAGTCACCCCTGCGTGAGACGTCGGGGGTCGTGGAGACCTGCGGCGGAGCGAAAGACGAGGAGGGACGGGGTACGGGCCGTCGGGGAGACTCGGAGCCAGAGGAGACTTTGCCTTCCGCCATTTCGGTGTACGGTCCCGACAGGGCTCCGGCGGAGGGCGTGAGGTCCACCCGAGCCACTGTACCCGAAAGAGGG
Organism: Capra ibex; assembly: GCA_006410555.1. NCBI lineage: Eukaryota > Metazoa > Chordata > Mammalia > Artiodactyla > Bovidae > Capra > Capra ibex. The sequence continues at coordinate 1,310,458 of SJYO01016970.1, forward strand.
GCATCTCTTCGTCGCGTCGGAGGTGGGGCGGGCCAGGGGTGTGTCCGGACACTGAGGGAGGGGAGGAGCCCACTCCGAGGTCGCTGTGGGAAGGGCGGGGAAACGGGGAGCAGAAGGGTCCCAGCCCTCGCAGGGTAGGGACCCCTAGTAAGGAGGGCCAGGACGGGAGACCCCGGGAGACCCCGAACGTCGTCGTTCGTTTATTGACGACTTACCGGTTGGTTGCCCTTTTTGCCCCAGGTTCTTCGACCGTCGTGCTTGCGGAAGGAGGTCCTTCTGAAGGGACTGGAAGATGGTCGACGCGATTACCGAGAAGCGTCCTCGAAGGGACTTCGGGTCTTGGTGAAAGTAAAAATTCACATCCGAGACCCCGGGTTCGAGACGGAGACGGGACTGGCCGACACACGGAGGCCCGTTCCCCGTGTCGGAGAGACGCGAGGTACCGGAGGGGACACTTTCCTCCTACTACCATTGTCGCAGGCGGGGCCTCCTGGCAGTCCCCAGTCCTCTGTCCGGTGTACCCCACACCGTCGCCCGTGTGAGGCCCGTGAGTGTCCGCACTCGCCGAAGACAGTCGCCGGTGTCACGGCGGGTCATAGCGGAGCAACCGACCCGACAGGAAACGGGGGCGAGCACTCGCGCAGGTGTGGCAGCACTTCCGACAGCCCGCGAGGGTGTCTGGCGGACCTCGGGGAAGCGCTCGGACGAGCGGCTGGGACGGGGGGTCCTGGACACGGGTGGCGAGAGGGAGTCTCTTGTCCGACGAAGTAAGTCCAGACGTCCGCGCCTCGACGGGCCCTGAGACGCACGGCCTCCGATTGGGAACCGACCACTGACTGTCCAACGGTCGGTTCTGGTTGAGTTTGCACATTGAACCCGGGGTCTCGGGGGACGGGACGTTGCCCCAGTCCAGCTCTGCCGAGAGGCTCTCCGAAACGGACTTTTGTGTGTAGCCGAACCACCCGGGGGACGGTAGGGGTAGGATCGGACGGAGAAGGAAGGAATGTGGATTTAGGAGTGGTGCGGCACGCCCTAGAATCAATGGACTGTGACGACAGTGATGTCAGCACAGGCTGAGACGTTGTGGCACCTGACATCGGGCGGTCCGAGGAGACAGGTACCCTAAAGGGTCCGTTCTTATGACGTCACCCAACGGTAAAGGAGAAGGTCCCCTTAGAAGGGCTGGGTCTCTAACTTAAGAAATGGTGATCACTTTGGACCCGTCGGGTCCCTAGTTTGGACACGGGGGACCTAACCTTCGTATCTCTGGTGGTCCCTTCAGGGATGGGGCTGAGAATTGTGTCACGGGTCTGGGGTCGACGTACTAGCCTCGTCCCCTTGCCAACTTGGTTCACTACGGGTTCTCTTTCTAAATCGCCCAGTCGGTCCCCTCCATAAGGTCCTCCGTCGTCTGGGGGCTGCGGTAGGTGTGTGCCGGGGCGGGAACGGGTGCGACTCGGTAGAGTCGGTGCCTACAAGTGACCTCGTACGCCAGAAATTACGTGCGCGGACCTCAATGTATTTGTTCCAACATTTTAAATTTCCGTTTGGTCTGCCCCTAGGGTCCCCGTCGGTGCGACTGTAGTGCCGACCCCCGTCCCGACCGTGACTCGCGCCTCCTCCGTCGAAAGCCGTCACAAGTAAGACCCTGTCTCCCTTCCCCGTTTCACCGGCACTGACTACGAACGACGACAAACAAACAAACACTAGTAGCCCAGACTTTACTAGTCTACCCGCGTCCGGGTGTAAATCTGTCTTGGTGTCGGTTCCTCTCCGAAAGGCCCACCACGATCACCATTTCTCGGGTTGCCGGTCACGGCCTCTGTGTTCTCTGTGCTCAAGCTAGGGACCCAGCCCTTCTGGGGGACCTCCTCCCGTGCCGTTGGGTGAGGTCATAAGAACGGACCTCTTGGGGTGCCTGTCTCCTCGGACCAGGTACCCCCAGTGTGTCTCAGTCGTGTGCGAGCGTGCGAGGTAGTCGTCCGGAGGTCTGAGAAGGGAACGGAGGGGAGTGACTTTTGGTCCGTCGACAAACGTCTAGTCTGAGTAGAAGACGTCGGAGCGGGCCCCCCTAAGGAGTGGGTCGAAGGACAGAGGTGTGTCGTGACCAATTCGCACACCCGACGGCTCGGTGTCCGGGCCCAAGTCTAGGGTCGAGCCGGCGAATGATCGACACGCGGGGACCCGGAGCAAAGACCAGACGCCCTACCTTCACCGCTGTCGTAGATGGGCACGCCTAATTGTTACAACCCTTTCAGTGTGCTCCGTCCCGGACCGTGCCTCGTTCGGGGGTTGTCGTGATCGCTAATGGCGACGAAAGAGTAGTAGTGAGAAATGAAGGACACTAGATTCTCCCGAGACGTCAGTGGCATCCGTCTGGGTCCCCCAACCCTCATTGTCCCTTCCGTTTCTCGTCCCCGACCCCCACGGACGAGGTGTCGGACCGACTCTGTTTTGCTCTTCGTCGGTCAGTGGACCCCTGTCTCTCCGTCCCCGCTCCTCCCACCCCGACTCGTCCCCGCTCCTCCCACCCCGACTCGACCCCGCTCCTCCCACCCCGACTCGACCCCGCTCCCCCCACCCCGACTCGACCCCGCTCCTCCCACCCCGACTCGACCCCACCTCCCAGGACCCCCGGCCCCAAGTCCTGTTCTTTCTCGCACCTCGGGTCCCTCCGACGGAGCAAGTCCTGTGTGGTGTCTCCCGGGGCTCCTCGTTCCTCTTACGAGACCCTACGAGTCTGTCCGGGCAGCCGTCCATGGTGTTGCACATTCTACTGCGTCGTCTCCTCCCCTCCGGAGCCAGGAAAGACCGAAGTCGGCAAATCGTCGACAGAACACTTTGTGAGATCCGGAGTGACCGTGGTAGACATTTTGCCCCGATGGTTGCGACCTTGAGTGGAGAGTCCCAGCAACGTTCCTAACTCTACAATGCACTTCAGTCGTGAGTGTATTACCTTAACGTCACTTCTCAGACTGAAATCTAAGTCACTTGGGTTCTGACGTCCAAAACGCTCAGATTTACCGAGAGCTCCAGTTCTGACTCAGGGTGCACCGGGGGAGACACCCCTGTCTGTGCGGGCCAGATGAAAGAAGTCATCCCAGAAAGGGTCCTGGACCGAGGGTCCTGAGCCGTCTGTCCACTCGCGACTCACACGCACGCCCACCACGACCCATTTAGTCACTCACTCACCCATTTACTTACTTGCACAACCGTCCTGACTGGCAAGAGACAGGTGAACGGGTTTGGACTTTGTTCCTAGGGACTGAAGGAGGGGTGGGGTAGGTAGGTAGTGTGGAGGATTCCTGGTCGTGAAGGGAGTCGGTGGAGTGGAGGGGCGAGGCTCGCCTTGGGAGTGAGCGGATCTTGTGACGGCGTCGGAGGGAACGGACGGGAGGAAAGGGTAGAATCTTTAGAGTAAAGGTTTGTCTTTTCTTCAAGTAATTGGTTTGACCCCCGTAAGACGACGTCCCGACTCGGTAATACCCGTGTTTTCTTTCAGAAAGGAGTAGTGAATGGTTAATCGAGACTCCCTGAGTCCGGGACGTCTTGTGTCGAGTGGGTGAAGGACTCTTCGGGGCCTCAGGGCGGTCCTCACCGCCGGTGGTGCCTCGACCACGGAGGGTCGGGGCCTGGTACCGCCTCGCCCTCGGGGTGGCGGCAGCCCAGTCCGGGACTGTGGGGTCCTGAGAGACTTGTACTCCGGTCGACGGACGTGTGGTAATTCGTCGATCGTGTCCCGGGACCCTTTACAGAATTAATCCACCAGTGTGACCAAGCGTATATAATTAAACTATTTCTGTTACTCAAGTCGTCTCGTCTCGGCTGACACAAAGACTCTCGGCGACGGGACTCGAGTTCTTAGTCCCAGCTCCGTGTCCAGGTTCCCGGACACCGGCCCCGGAGGTCCCGGACGACAGGGGAGGAGCCACCGGGGGTGGGGCGGGGAGTGGCGGTACGTAAAGTAGGAGTCCGACTTCCTGGACCGCTTTGTAAGAACAGGATTACCCGAACCCTTTGTTCGGGACGGAACAGGACACGGTGTCCTCAGTTCAGTGGACTGGCGACTCTCGGAGCCAGAAGGGGTGACGTCTTCTCTGTACCGTTAGGGTGAACGACCGGGGCCAATTTGCTCTACGCGTGTTTCACAAACTGTTCGCGGATCTCCTGTCCGTGTAGGGGCTCTCGGCGGACGTCGCGTCCTCTGGGGTCAAGTTAGGGACCCAGTCCTCTGGGGGACCTCTTCCCTTTCCGGGGGGTGACGTCCTAAGAGCCCGAGGGGAACACCGAGTCGACCATTTCTTAGGCGGACGTTGCACCCTCTCGACCCAAGTTAGGGACCCAGCCCTTCTAGGAGATTTCTTCCCTTGCCGATGGGTGAGGTCATAAGACCGGACCTCTTAAGGTACCCGATATATCAGGTACCCCAGTGTTTCTCAGTCTGTACTGACTCGCTGGACGAAGGGACCACCGACTCTCCCATTTCGTAGACGGACGTCACGTCCTCTGGACCCAAACTAGGGACCCAGTCCTTCTAGGGGACTTCTTCCTTTACCGTTGGGTGAGGTCATGACAACGGACCTTTTAGGGTACTTGTCTCCTCGGACCACCCGATGTCAGGTGTCCCAGTGTTTCTCAATCTGTGGCGACTGACTGAAGTGAAAGGGAAGGAAGTCTCAGGTGTCACCCAGGAATCATGTCTCGTCGTCAATGATAATAAGGACTTTACTTTGTCACTTCGGGACAGGGACTGAGGTACACAGGTAAACCTTTTACCAGGACGACCTATTTGTCACCTGAGGACTAAAAGTTCTCTGGAGAGAGTAAGACCCGAAAGACGAGGGAAGCCCTAAGCTTCCCAACTTCTTAGACCGGTTGTAGTGTGTCGACCAGTCACCATCTACGTCCTAAATTTAGGCCAAAAAGACTGGAATTTAGATTCGAAAAGGGCGGTGGGAGACACGATTTCTCCCCACCGGTACATCTGCACGCCCGGACGTCTGCCCATCCGATAGTGCTTGTGTGAGTGACTGGTACAAAAGGAAGAGTGGTTGACAGTCGACGTGTCCTCTGAGACTGTTAGAACGCAAGTGTGACCGGTATACGTCACTCACCTTTCGGATCACCTGACCCGAGTCCTCTCGGTCCCGGGTCCGTGTCGAGACGACCTTGGAAGACACCGAGGAATCGACCCAGTGTGGGGAGAGACACGGGGAAGGGGTAGACATTTCCCCTTCCTTCCAAAGACTGAGACTTGTTAACCAACAATAACAAGGCAACGGTTCAGTTCAGGCTGAGAATTGTTGGGGTACCTGACGTCGTGCGGTCCGGAGGGACAGGTAGTGGTAGAGGGCTTCAGACGGGTTCAAGTACAGGTAACTCAGCCACTACGGTAGGTTGGTAGAGTAGAGACAGTGGGAGAAAAGGAGACGGGAGTCAGAAAGGGTCGTAGTCCTAGAAAAGACTACTCAGTTGAGAAAGGTAGTCCACCGGTTTCATGACCTCGAAGTCGAAATCGTAGTCAGGAAGGTCATTTATAAGTCCCAGCTAAAGGAAATCCTATCTGACCAAACTAGAGGAACGTCGGGTTCCCTGAGAGTTCTCAGAAGAGGTTGTGGTGTCAAGTCTTCGTTTTTAAGAAGCCGCGAGTCGGAAGAAATAGCAGGTCGAGAGTGTAGGTGTGTACTGGTGCCTCTCTGGCATCGGAACTGGTCTGCCTGACTTGTTGCGAGGTCAGGTTGAGGAGGGTGCCCGCGAGGGGACTTGGGGACGAGACTCCAGACCTCCACGGACTTCGGAGAGTGGCACGTAGAACGCAGGCTGTGACGCAGTGGGGGGCCCCCCGACTCGTGTGGTCCTGGTTGACGTGACAGAGGGGTCTCGTCGTTCTTCCTGATTTCCATCCGAAGTCCTCGAGGGGCTACAGTGTCCTACGTCAAAACACCCCTACTTCCTTGACCCTTTTCCTCCAAGAGAAACCCTACATTTTAGGGGTTCGATCCCATACACTACTGACGACTAGTCGTTTCTTCTCATTGTCACTATCGCGCTCCAGAAAAAAGGGGGAACAACATTTACTCTCTCTGCGTAACTCACAGATTAATCGTTTTATAATCTATTAACCACACTAGACCAGGACGAGGGAAAGACTGTCGGAGATCAGACGACAGGGTAAAGTTCGAACTCGACGGCCATAATAGTCGACTATTAACATTACCACTTTTACTTTTTACTTTAGTCTCAGTAGCCTCCGAGGGTAATTTAACTAAATTCCGACCTTTTTAATTACCCTGAGAGAGTGGACGGGGGAGGACGGGCGGATCAGAGACGGAACGAGACGTGGGCTCGTCTCGACGGCGTGCTACGGTACCCACCCCCCAGACGGTGAGCCGGACACTGGACGGGGGTGGGACGGTTTACGGGTCCCCGGTGGGGGGGGACGTCCGTCGCCACTCACGAGTCGCGGTCTTGTCTCGTCTCGCGGGTCTTGGTCTCGGGACCTGTGTTGTCCGAGTGGAAAAGAAAGGAAAGGGCATTCCTACCTCGGAGGCTCTGTCTTGTTGCGCCGTGTTCGGTAAATTTCGGTTCTTTGTCTCAGCCACGCTACGCGGGGTAGCCAAGTTCACTGCCTTTGGAGGAGTCCGGTCAAACTTTCTCTTTCTTGTGCATTGAGTAGGTTGATATCTCAGGTCCCTCTCTCGGCCGGGCCGCTCCAGTGACGTGGTCGAAACGAGGAGAGTCTGGTGTCGACCCTAGGTGGGTGCAGGTCGACCGTACGCCTCCGTCCACCCCTTGCCCCGGGGTCTGTCGAAGACCCCAGTGGAGTGGGGTCGAGTCGTTTACGTCTTCTGGGTCGAAGAGAGTGGGTGTTAATCGTATAGTCGGGGTCCTTCCCGGGACTAACCAAGTGGATCATAGTCGGGGTCCTTCCCGGGACTAACCAAGTAGATTATAGTCGGGGTCCTTCCTGGGACTAACCAAGTGGATTATAGTCGGGGTCCTTCCCGGGACTAACCAAGTAGATTATAGTCGGGGTCCTTCCTGGGACTAACCAAGTAGATCCCAGTGCACGGTAGATGCTCGGTTAGTGATAGCGGTACACCAAATTATAATAGATCTGATCCGGACCCAGGGTTGAGAAGGACCCTGACTTCCTTGTTCCACAATTATCCTAACCATGGTGGAGGGGCCACTCGTCCACTTTCCCGTAGGGGGTTCCTACGAAATAATGGTCTTCCCCTCCTCCGTACACCAGTGCATTGTGTTTGACGGGGTTGTAAATTGTAGAATTTTGTTGTAGGAGACACTACTAGACGGCACTAAGACACCCAACTGCCCCGAGTCAAGGTACCCAGAAGACGAGCTGTGCTGTTGTAGACCTAGACAGCAGTAGACCCCTGGACTGGGCCGTTTGTCCACGTTCTGTCAATGGACACACGTACCGCAGGCAGTCGTCCTGGGGGAGTCCCGGAGAGACTGAGACACCCAGAAGGGTCGGTGGGGAGGTAGTCCCCTCGACCCGAAAGGTGTGCCCTCGAGTCCCGAGGGTTTTCGTACTTTCTTCTTCGATAGTCCGGGCCTTGGCCGTATCACAGTGTGGGTAGCATGAGGTGACAGCTTGTCTTTCTGTCTGAGTCTAAAGTCTCTTTCCATTTCTTCGCAGAGGTGCTCTCTTCACTACATCTCAGAAGTCGTGGATTTGGGTAGAGACTTCCCCTTGGGTAGGGGCCTCCCATTGGGTAGGGGTCTCCCATTGAGTAGGGGACTCCCCCTTTGGACAGGGGTCTCCCATTGGGTAGGGACCTCCCATTGGGTAGAGGCATCCCCTTGGGTAGAGGTCTTCCATTGGGTAGAGGGTTCCCATTGGGTAGGGGACTCCCCTTGGACAGGGGTCTCCCATTGGGTAGGGTTCTCCCTTGGACAGGGGGTGTCCCTTGGGTAAGGGCCTCCCATTGGGTAGGGGGCTCCCCTTGGACAGGGGTCTCCCATTGGGTAGGAGCCTCTCATTGGGTAGAGACATCCCCTTGGGTAGGGGTCTTCCATTGGGTAGAGGGCTCCCATTGGGTAGGGGACTCCCCTTGGACAGGGGTCTGCCATTGGGTAGGGTTCTCCCTTGGACAGGGGGTGTCCCTTGGGTAAGGGCCTCCTATTGGGTAGGGGACTCCCCTTGGACAGGGGTCTCCCATTGGGTAGGGTTCTCCCTTGGACAGGGGGTGTCCCTTGGGTAAGGGCCTCCCATTGGGTAGGGGACTCCCCTTGGACAGGGGTCTCCCATTGGGTAGGGTTCTCCCTTGGACAGGGGGTGTCCCTTGGGTAAGGGCCTCCCATTGGGTAGGGGGCTCCCCTTGGACAGGGGTCTCCCATTGGGTAGGGTTCTCCCTTGGACAGGGGGTGTCCCTTGGGTAAGGGCCTCCCATTGGGTAGGGGGCTCCCCTTGGACAGGGGTCTCCCATTGGGTAGGAGCCTCTCATTGGGTAGAGACATCCCCTTGGGTAGGGGTCTTCCATTGGGTAGAGGGCTCCCATTGGGTAGGGGACTCCCCTTGGACAGGGGTCTCCCATTGGGTAGGGTTCTCCCCTTGGGCAGGGGGTGTCCCTTGGGTAAGGACCTCCCCTTGGGCAGGGGGCTCCCCTTGGGTAGGGGTCTCCCATTGGGTATGGGGCTCCCATTGGTCCGGGGCCTCCCATTGGGTAGGGGACCTTCCATTGGGTAGGGGTCCGCCCCTTGGGTAAGGGCCTCCCATTGGGTATGGGACTCCCATTGGGTAGGGTCCTCCCCTTGGGCAGGGGGCTCCCCTTGGGAAGAGGCCTTCCCTTGGGTAGGGGTCTCCCATTGGGTATGGGGCTCCCATTGGTCCGGGGCCTCCCATTGGGCAGGGGTCCGCCCCTTTGGCAAGACCCTCCCATTGGGCGTATGGGGCTCCCCTTGGGCAGGGACGGCCCTCGGTCGTGTGCTCGAGGGTGGGTACTGTTCCAGTACTCCTCTCTCGACTGTCCGTTCCGCCTGGTCCTGAGCTCCCTGAGGGACCTGGACGAGCTCGTAGACGGGCCTGTGGTTTTAGACAGACAGATGACAAACAACACGGAAGGTGGTTGAGAAGACCGTAATGGTCCCCCGATAGGGGCTGGTGGAAGGAGACCTCTTTTAGTGGAATCCCGAGATCAACTATTCAGAGGACCCGTCCTTTCCTTACAAAGTTAAGTTTGGGGAGACAGTCGTAAGATTGAACGCACCGTCCAGATAGGTATGAGAATGTTGATTGCGTGCACTAACGAGTGTTGGAGGGTTGGTACTTTCCGTCCCCTACATTTGTAAGATTTCAGAATTGTCCGTGTCTCGGGAGGCTCCTCATTTTTCATAATCTTATCACGACCACTCCCTAAAGTAACAGCTCGGTTACGAACGACGGTTCAAAGGTATAGGGAATGGGTAACACACGGACCCTCATATAATCAATTATATCAACCATACATCCCTTTTATTCATCATCGGAACCACAATCGTTGTAATCTGGAAACTAAATCATTCAAAAAAGAAACAATATTGGGTGACGTGGAAACGGGGTATCTTTACATTGAAATAAATCATGAAAGACTCTCACCGTGGTCTGAAATCTTTTTTGTGAAAATCTCTTTTATTCAAAAGACCAACTGTTTGGAAATAGTCTTTTTTCCCAGTATTTTACAATTGTCCGGAGGTCCGGTCTTCTACTACATTTAGTGTATTCTGGAAACATATACCTTTCCATACGTCTTTCTTTCAGACCAAAGCTATTCCCAGTCTTGACGACTGGGACGTACTGAGACGTAGAAGGTAAGGGGAGATACATGTTGGGTTCCATATTTTCGAGAAAATTTTTTATTTCAATATCTGGACGAGGTGGATTCGAACCAGAGGGGTAGAGAGAGAGAGAGAACGGTTGAGGCAGGTAGGACTCCCTTGGGGACCTAGGACGACCCCGACCTGGGACCGTGTAGGGGCCTCCCATTGGGTAGGGGGCTCCCCTTGGGCAGGGGGTTCCCCTTGGGTAGGGGCCTCCCCTTGGGTAGGGACCTCCCGACCCGTTTGTCGCCACCGTCCGTATGGGTGACACAGGTGAGTCGAACTTAATTGAGGTCTTCATGAGTGTCTCCGGGACAAGCCACGGTCCGGATTACGGTCCCGACCCGGACCGTAAGGAAGGGAGTTCCCTCGATGGGTCGGTGAGGGAGGGGTACCCCCTACCTCCGACAGTATGGGAACAACGGTACCTTTGGTTCGCACGACTTCCGTGTCCACGAGGATGTCAAGAAAGGGGTGTTTCGTCAGGTCACTTTGTGCCCCTTTCCTCTCCTCTCCCGGATCGGGACCCTTTCTCTACGAACCCGCGAGGTTCCCCGTGAGACGCGACGGTCACCAGCCCAAAGAGTAAGAGGGAGCAGTCTTTTCTTTCCAAGACCTTGATTTGACCGGACACAATCTCAGGTCCCAGAGGTCCTGGACTTCAGAACTTGTCCAGGGAAGGAGAGAGACACGGAGTCAGAGGAGCAGAGATTTTACCCCAACTATTATTGACTGGAGTAAGTCGACATTACTCTTGCCCCTGAGGACATCTCATCGTTAATGTCACGGACCGTGTTTCATCCGGGAGTCGTTCCTTCGGGATAATCGTCCCGATGTTGGACAGGTTCCGGGCGCGACGCAGGGGTCCGGGCACGACGCAGGGTTCCGGGGGACGGGACGCCGAAGTGGTGTCAACTCAGTCGAAGAGACCCGAGTCTCTTCGAAACACGAGTTTCGGGAGGAGGGGCGGAGTCAGGACTCGTAGGAACGTTTCTCGACCGGGGTCCCGAGAAGGAACTAGACTGTCTGCGCTCCCTCGGGACCGGGGAGACTCGAGGAGGTAGGGACGGACACCCCAAGTCCAGTTGAGTTTCTCCAACTTGAGCTGTATGAATAAAGTAAAGTGCGTGTAACTCAAACGCGGAGAACTTGGAGTATAGGTCTCCTTATACGTTTACCTACGTTTACTCAGGGACTAAATACGTTTTATCGTACGTTAAGACACAGGGACCTAAACGGTCTCTTTTTCCGGACCAGTGGATTAAATCGTCTTTATTGTCCCCCTTTTCTAGTTCAGACAGTCAGTCAATCCAAGTCCGAGTTTCTTGGGACCTCCGGAAGACCTTACCTCGACTCCCTAGGGACTAGCGGGACCCGGTGTCTGGTGGGGGGTTGTGAACCTTGGTCTTCGGGGGTCGGGACCCGAATGGTTGTCGTAGGTCGAAGTGTCCTTACGGGTCAAGGGGACGTCGACCGAGGGTTCTAGAGGGGGGTGGCCTTCCCCTACGGGGGGTCAGGGTAGAGGGATGGGTGTATGGATGTACGAGTGATGACTGGTCCGGGTAACAATGATAGTAAGATAATTTTTCTCCCTGGTGGTCCTGAAGGGATCGTCAGGTCACCAATTTAGAGGTCCGAGGGCTACGTCCCCCGTGTCCAACTAGGGACCAATAGTCCCTTGATTCTAGGCCGTGCGGAGTGCCACGTCGGTTTTTATTTCTTTCTCTCTTTTCGACGGTGACTCACTCGTCCAGGACACGACTCGTGAAAGGTGTTGCCGAGGAAGTGAGGACCGTCGTCGGCCCCTTTTCCTTGGCAATAGTGGTAGAGCGTTGTCCTCTTTGACTCCGGAAGGACGACCCGACCGCAGAGTACCCATACCTCGTAGGAGAAGGGATGTACGACCGGAGGTGTCTGGAAGAGTAAAGTGTGGACACAACAGGTACTCCGACCCCCGAGTCGAGACCCTTCCGTCCCTGACGGACGAGACCTCGGGGCGGGTGTCGGACCACGGGTCGGGACTTGTTGCGGTCGAGGACCCTTGACGAACGAATCTGTGTCTATACAAAAGACGTCTGAACAATGAGTCAGTGAGTCAGTACAGACTGAGAAACGTTGGGGCACCTAACGTTGTACGGTCCGAAGGGACAGGAAGTGGTAGAGGATCTCGAACGAGTTTAAGTACAGGTAAGTCAACCACTACGGTAGGTTGGCAGAGTAGGAGACGACGGGAGAAGAGGAGGACGGGAGTCAGAAAGGGTCGTAGCCCCAGAAAAGGTCACTCAGTCGAAAAACGTAGTCCACCGATTTCATAACCTCGAAGTCGTAGTCAGGAAGGTCACTTATAAGTCCCAACGAAAGGAAATCCTACCTGACCAAAGTAGAGGAACGTCGGGGTTTGACGAAAGACCTGGGGAATTCACCGAGTGTTACCCTACAGACAGTCATGCCTCAAGTGGTGTGAAACGAGAATGTCACAAAAGGGTTTTGCAAACCACGCTCATGGTCCCAGGCACACTTGATTCTGTCCTCTGGTTGTCTTGGAAGACGCGCATGTTGACCCAGGAGACTCGAGACGCAGAGGTTCTTTCCGCGTTTCCCGGGTACCGCACGGACCCGCCAATTGCGAGATTTCTCCTCGTAGAGTCTATGTCCACGGACCGTTCCGGGGACGCGCTCTCCTATTGCTGGGTCGGTTGGGACCCGGTCCCCGACGAGTCTCACGAAACGTACTCAATTGAGTCATAGGAGTTTAGTCGACTGAGTCAGTCACGAGAAGGATCGGGGTGCAAGATCTTCTCCTTTGACTCCGCTTTCCGGGCGCTCGCAGGACACCGGTGTGACGGTGGACCCGGGGACGCGAGTCGGGAGACAGGAGGCCCCCGTGTCCCTCTCCCGCCCCGACCCCACCGTCCGACACCCATGGTTCCGAAAGGTTGACACCACGACCCCTCTGAGAACTCTCGGGGAACCTGACGTTCCTCTAGGTTGGTCGGGTAGGATTTCCTCTAGTCAGGACCCACAAGTAACCTTCCTGACTGCGACTTCGACTTTGAGGTTATGAAACCGGTGGACTACACTCCTAGGTTGAGGAAAGGACTACGACCCTTTCTGACTTCCGCCCTCCTCTTCCCCTGCTGTCTCCCGCTCTACCAACCTGCCGTAGTGGCTGAGCTGTCTGCACTTAAACTCGTTCGCGACCGTCTGTCACTTCTCTCCCCTCGGACCGCACGGCGTCAGGCGCACCAGCGTCTCAGGCTGTGATGACTCGCCGACTTACTGTTTCGTTCGTGATTCCAGTGTCGGGGTCCTAGAAGAGGACACGACAGACTGTGCCCCGTTCACTGCCGTGGAGAGACTCGGAGTCAAAAGAGTAGACATTTCACCCCTATTATTGTCTTCCAGGAACTCTCCCCTCCCCGACGTGGCTAAGGAACGGCAGTTCCAATATTACGTGACTTGTGCCACAGACCTGAACACTAGTCACGGAGATCTAAGCATGACCCGTCCTGAACTCGAGTGTCTCCACCACCCCTGGAGGCTCAGTGTGTGCCTCACCGCTGTCTCTGGTTTGCGTAGACGCCTGAGTTCCGGGTCGCGGGAGGGGTGGTGTGTCGGCTCGGTAGACAGTCCCGACCGAAGGTCTTGCCCCGCAGACGTTCTGAGGCGAAGGACGTCTCTTCTTCGGTCGACGGACGGAGCCGCTCTGTCAGGTAGTACCGGTCCGAAGAGGGGTCCTTTCCAAACACTAAAAACAACTATACTTTTCTACTGTTCTTTATCGAGTCCATTACTATAATTAGAAAGAGTTAAATGTGTAAGAACGATAAACGGCAAAGGGGTCCTTTCACATTTACTCCTCAACTCTCGTCCAGTCGTCACGACATTAATCCAGACACAACACCTTTTCAAAGACAACACCCAGAACAGTAGTCTAGAGAAGTGACAACTCCCAGGACGGAGGGGGAAGTCTCCGTCCCTCGAGTGGTTCCCGTTCCCTAGTCGAGGGTGAAGTCCGACCCGCAGACGTGGTAGGCTGGCCTCGTAGGAGGTTCCCACCCTTACCTACGGGCGAAGTCTGATCCCAGAGGAGGACCCTCTTTGACCTAGAAGGGGCAGTTGTACCGTCCAGGGGCCCTCGACCCGACCCCCAGGGGGTAGTCTAGACCCCTAGGGATCCCGTCCGGGTATAGAGAGGTAACTTGGTCGTCGACGACGTATCCCGATCCACTCTCCCCGATACTCGGGGGGTAGTCTGACCCGCAAGGGGTGCTTGTTCCTAGGGGAGGGGTAGTCCGACCCTCGAACGACCCGCCCGAGACAGAGTGGGTAGTCTGACCCCCCACCCACAGCAAACACAGGAGTACAAGACACCGCCTTCGACTGGAGCACACTTGGGGTGGGAGTACTCGTACGCACGTGTACGCGTCGTCGGATTTCTTTCGTCCGAGGCCTCCAAGACTCTCGGGGCCCCCGTGTCCTCCCGTCCCGGGAGCGAATATACACACTGATGTCCCGGAAGGGTGCCCGAAGGGACGACCGAGTCACGACTGCTTGGGTGGACGGTTACGTCCTCTATGCCCAAGTTAGGAACAAGACGCTTCTGGGGGACCTCTTCCTTTGCCGTCAGGTGAGGTCCTAAGAACGGACCTCTTCGGGTACTTGCCTCCTCGGACCTCCCGATGCCAGGTGTCCCGACGTTTTCGTACCTACGTTGAATCTGATTTGTTGTCGACCCGAAAGTGTCACAGTGCCCTTCGTGCGCCTCCCGGCCTCCCGACCGAAGGGCGACTGTGCCGTTTTTCCTCGGACCGTGCCGAGAGCGGAGCCCCTCCCTGTTGACTCCAGAGGTCCCGACTTAGGTCCGAAACCCTTGTCCGGTCCTCTCGCACCCGGTCTCGGGTCTGGGCCGGGGATGGGGTAGGGATCGGGAAGGGGCCTGGTCTACGGTGTCCTCCGTCTGGAGTCAGGGTGGTAGGAGTGGGGGAGGGCCCGACGCACGTAGCGTGTAGTGACGTGGGAGACTCGGAGGGAAGAAGTGGGGGGTGGGTCAGTCAAGACTTCTCAGTGACTGTAGTGCGAACGTCCACACCGTCGTACCGACCTTCTGTGTCCTCACTGTCACTATGGTCGTGGACTGTGGCGGTCCGGCGGTGCCGGGCGCCGTTCCCTCCGCGATAGCCGGGCAGGTGCGTCGACTCCCGGGCCTTCGTGTCTCCTGACAGCGGACAGATTCCGGTGTATTATTTATGTGCTATCCCGGTTCTAAATCTACGTCTGGGCGTAGTGAGGGTGCAGGTATAGACGACGTGCTGTGGAGTGACGGAAGTCCTTCGGAGGGAGCTAATTTAGAGCAACCGTGGTCGTGGGACGAACGACCTGACGCACAAGGTACTCCTTGCCCTGTTAGAATATAGGGGTCACTAAGATCGGGTTTCCACGGGCCAACACATCGTTCCACTACACAGGCTCTATATTCGGGCTCCAAATAAAAGTAGGGACTATTTGGAACCACGCAGATGTAGAGGGACGGACGGGGGTACGGACGGTCTATCGCACACACACACACACACACACACACACACACACGACGTTCCCCTCTTTCCCTTCCACAATACCCGACTTACACCCGGGACTAGGGGTTACACTACCATGACATAAACTCGGAAACCCCAATAATCCAGGACTCCCACCCCGGGAGTAGTTACCCTAATCACGGGAACATTCTTCTTCTCTTTGGTCTTCAACGAGAGAGGTAGTGCATTACTATGTCGGTCTTCCGTCGGACGTTCGGTCCTTCTCTCAAGAGGGGTCTGTGACTTAGGAGGTCGTGGAACTAGACCCTGAAGGGTCCGAGGTCCTGTCTCCTTGACAAAGTCGATGGGTCTCTACCAGAAAACAATATCGTCGGATTCGACTCTGTCTCCCCCTACTTTGGGTCTTCTTTGTTGGTCGAAACTCCAGGATTGATCTATAAAAACACAGGCATCGTTCTAATAGAAGGACTTTCGGACGGAGACGACCCCTTCTTTGGTAAAGTTTCAACATTTTCAGTGTCGGTCGAGATGACCCGACATACGTGCGAGGACCCCCTTTCTCCCCACGAGTCGGGTCCTGGAAGAGAGACCGACTCGTCACTCCGTCCGACCTCCCGGCCCTACTTATCGGGACCCTCGTCGCAGGTGGGTCCCATGATAACGACTCTCCACCCCTATTTACGGTCGTAGGAGTGGGGCGTCGGTCCCGTTGAAACTTCGGGACGCACAGAGGGTTCGAGGGGTCGTACCCAGTGGACGAGTCGATTGTGTGGGCTGAGACTGAAGACAGGGACAGAGTGCCGGGGGAGTCACAAGGGTTGACCTTAGTTTTAGGATTAGAGTCCTAGACGAAGACCCCTTTGAAGAAAAATAATTAGCTCTAGTTTCGAGGAACAGACTCGGGTGTCCGAGGGGGCCCCGGGGTCTCGAAGAGAGAGGACAGGTCTTCAGGGTAGAAGTAGCCGTTCGGTCTTTACTCCGGTTGGTCTCCCTTGTTCAGACTCCTACCTGCGATGGACCCAAGGACCCCACCCTTTGCGTGAGGGGTGGGTGTGGGACCCGGAGAGTGTCCGTCCTCTTTCGGTCCCTCCACTTCCCTCTGTCTCGACACCCGTCTCCCGTCTCCAGACACAGGAACTGTACGGGTGGTCCCGCCCTCTCACGACGACTGACGTCCCGTCCCCTCCCAGAGTCGGGGGTCCAGACGCTCCCGGGTCCCCCACTCACAGGAACCCATATACCCCTTCCTGGTGTCCGACCCCACGGGTCACCCCTCGTCAGAGGGTCGTCGGGTTCTAGGGGCTAGTCGTCGACGTGTCTTAGGGTCGACCCTCTCCCAGGTCGAGTATCGATGGAGAGCTACTCCCCGAACAGATCTCCGACACAGACGAGTAGCCTACGAGGTCGTAGTCTTGGGTAGGTGGGACTGGAGTCCGTGTGGGTGACACCAGGCCCGATGGTCGTAGGACGTGGATCTAACGCCGTTGTCGAAGGACCACCAGAGGACCGGGGGTGTGCAGGTGGAGGCGGAGAAGCGTAAAAGGAGGTAAATCGTTGGTCCTCCAACAATGTTTCGGTCTCTGTCCGGTAGTCAAGAAATGAGTTTTGGGAGGGTGCTGAGGGGCAGTGGTTCTTTTCCGTTCCAGGGGGGTGCTGGACGGGCGGAGGGTCCACGGGGAGGGGTGGGGGTCGCCGGGGGAACGTGAAACGTGCACCACGAGGGAGGTGGGTCTTGCAAGACGCCGGAGCGCACACGAGGAGGACACCGAGAAACGAGTCACTCCGGAGGGGTCGGTGGGACCAATTGTAGTGGCGCCGGAGGGGCCCTGAAAGGTGGGGGTGGGGCGGCGCGGTAAAGAGAGGTCTCGTATCGGCGGTAGACTGTGTCAAGTGATAGACCAAGCAGACGTAGGGACGTCTTACCCCTCCCCCGTCTGCACTCGTCACAGCCCGAGTGGTCGGATGGGTCAGGTGGAGCTACGTCCGGGACCGTGTGGTTTCACCTTCAACGAGTCAGTACAGGCTGAGAAACACTGGGGCACCTGACATGCCAGGTACCCTAAGAGGTCCGGTCCTATGACCTCACCCATCGGAAAGGGAAGAGGTCCCCTAGAAGGGTTGGGTGTCTAACTAGGGTCCAGAGGGCGTAACGTCCACCTAAGAAATGGTCGACTCGGTGGTCCCTTCGGGTTCTTATAACCTCACCCATCGGAAAGGGAAGAGGTCCCCTAGGAGGGCTGGGCCCTTAACTTGGCCCCAGAGGACGTAACGTCCGCCTAAGAAATGGTCGACTCGACAGTCCCTTCTCACCCAAAAGTTATTTGTGACTTTCCGTGAGCCAAGGGTTCCGTCCCTGACAAATGATAGGGGAACGACCCTGTGTCTCTCCAATTCCGCGTACGGACTGCAGTGTGTCGATCACTCACACCTTTCGTGTCAACCTCGAGACAGAGGGCTCAAGACGAGGACCCGTCTCAGCGGACCACCGAGTCTAGGCCGAGACCGCCGTCCGTCTGGAGACAGGAACCGGAACTGGGAAAGGCCCTTCGACGAATTGGAGGACCCCGGAGTCTAGGGAATGGACGTTTTGCTCCGTTTGTCTCGTCGAAGAGGTCCACGCCGACACTCCTACTTTGGTCGACCCCGTGGGGCTCACGAACACCAATAATAATGAGACTAGTCATAGATTTCGGTCCCAGAGGAGAGGATACGCTCCGTGCAGGAGGAGCGCAGAGCCCTCGACGAAGGATGAGGGGGCTAAGGGGGAGAGAGACAACAGTCTCCGAACGCTACTCGACAACTGACTATGCTATTAAAGTGATGTCATCGCCTCAGTCAGTTAACGACCCACTGTCTAAAGTGCCCGGGGCGGTGTAGAGGGCCCGGGGGAAGACGACTCACTCGACGTCTCGAGAGTCTGTGATTGAGGACGCGTTCTCCTCCCTGAAGAATTATACTTGTCAGACGGAGTTCAGCAAACCTCGTTCCGACTCATCCTGCTGTGTGCCTCAGTAGTGTCTCGACGGCCCCCTCCCAGAAAGGTCGTGAAGGGTACCTGAAGAACCTTTATCCATAATAATTATGGTGAACAGGAACCGTGAGGACGTTTCCAGAGTCGTAGGGGTAAAATCTCTACTCCTTTGACTCTGGACCTCCACTTCCCTACGAGACTTTCTGTGTGTAGCCCCGAAACCGTCTCGACCTACACTTGTGTCCGGACGATCTAGACTCCGACGTCCGAACAGGTGACAGGGTTCGTTTGAGATGGATGTCAATGACAGGGTCCTTGTCAGGACAGGACGAGGGGGACTCTCGGGGTGGGTCTGTCCCGTAAGTTAATTGCACTCGTTACTCTACTTCTGGACTAGAAATAGGGTGAACATGAATCGTTCCGGGGAGGGGAGGGTAATCTCCACCCGTCCTGTCATCAATCGGAGGGAAACTATCTTTTGCCCTTTGACTCCGGGTCTCTCCCACCCACGCAGACCTGGTCTACGTCGACCAGTCGCAGGTCCAGTCCGAGGGGCCCTGGGTGTGACCTGTGAGTGGGAGGTCCTTAGTCCGGTGGGGGTCCGTCGGCCGAGGACGCCCTCCCGGAGGGTGCGAGGAGGCGTGTGGGACGGGAGGGAGTCGGGACCGCGTGCCCGTCGGGGGACGGGAGGGAAAGGTGTACGGAAAGGACCCCTGGCAGTGCCGACATCCGGACGAGTGGAGACACCGAGGTCGCCGGTCGTGCCCGGCTCTCGGCGTCCCGAGCTCCCCGCACACTCTCCCCGCCTCCTCCCTTACTGAGGAGGTCACCCGCCCTGGGGTGGTCGACCAGTCCCGGGTCGACTGTGCAGGGAGGAGCCGCCGAGGACGGGACCCAAGGGTGTCTGTGAGTGGCTCGGCACACTGCGGTGGACCCCTCCGGACGGCCGCGGGAGCCGAAGGGAGGCGGGACGTACGGTCACGACCGGGGCCTTTCATACCTCCCCTCCTGTCCTCGCACCCACCCCCAGCCTGTCTGTGACCGCTCTTGTCTCTACCTGCCCGCCTGTCCGCCTCTCTGCGAAGGGAAGACCCACCCCCCGACCCGAACCAACAAACAAAAAAGGACGTCCGTCGAGATCTTTGGGTTCTTTTCGGTTCCTAACCGGGCTGGACGGTTAGGGTGGGAGTCGCACCCGAGACGAGGCGGGGACTTGACTTGTTCTGTTTAATGCCTCCAACAGCACCGGATGCAAGGTGGGCACTCAGGACGTTTGCTGGCTCGGTGAACATCCTGTGAGGCAGGCATTTTCACTCCCATTGCACAGATGAGGAAACTGAGGACACCAAAAGTGTAGCGATTCGTCCAAACTCACAAGGCCAGTAAGCAGCAGGACTTGAGTCTGAACTCAGGCTGATCTGGCTCATACGTTCAGTTCAGTTCAGTTGCTCAGTCGTGTCCGACTCTTTGTGACCCCCGTGAACCACAGCACGCCAGGCCTCCCTGTCCATCACCAACTCCCGGAGTCCACCCAAACCCACGTCCATCGAGTCGGTGATGCCATCCAGCCGTCTCGCCCTCTGCCGTCCCCTTCTCCTCCCACCTTCAACCTTTCCCAGCAGGCTCATAAGTCAGAAGCTGTATTTACCCTGCTAGGCTGTCAACAGCAGTCATGCCGCAAATAGCCGTGTGCCGTGCACCGTGTGTGAACATCAACCTACGGCTGTCGAACTTCGGTACACAGACCCCTGGATGCCACGTGATTCTGCTTAAGTGCATGCTTTGTGGAGCACACTTTGAGAAACACAGCCTTATACTATTTCTCCAAGATACCCAAAGACCCATGAGATCACTTGGCGATCATGTTCCAGAAATTATTTTTTCTGCACTTCCGTTTTAAAACCTAATGTGTCTAGGTGGTGTTGGTGGCACCTTTTTTTTTTTTTTTTAAGGACCTGGATATCTAGGGCAAAATAAAAATAACCTTTCCTGAACTCCTATTACATTTGTTTTAGGAACATTACATGTGTTTTTTAAAAAGTTTTGAAGTACAGTTGATTTATAATGCTGTGTTAGTTTCTAGTGCACACCAGCGAGATTCAGCCTCACACACCACACACACAATCTTTTTCTTACTCCTCTCCATCTAGGTTCATTGCAAGACGCTGACTGTAGCTCCCTGGGCCCTGCAGCAGGACCTCACGGTCTGTCTGCTTCGTGTACTGTGGTTTGTACCCGCTAGCCTCCAGCTCCTGATTTGTCCGTCCCCGCTCCCTTCCGCCTTTGGTAGCTGCAAGTCTGTTTTCTGTGTCTGTGGAACGTTGCACGTGCTGATGAGGCAGACAAGCGGTGTGGCCTTGTGCGTGGGCTCCGGACTCAGACTGCTGGCTGACACTTGGCTCTAGCACCTTCGCCAGCTGTGCAAAGCTGGGTGACGTTCACCTTCTCTGCGTTTCCATCCCCTCTGTGGAATGCTGATTTTGCTTCAGATGACTGTCTCCAATATGAATTTCCTTCTCTCTCTTCTAGTACTAGAACTGGTGAGTTTTAGCAAAGCACGTGGTCACCAGACGGAAACTACATTTCCCATAGTGCTGTGTTGCTGGACGCATCCTCAGGAGTATGTTCTGACCAATAAGCTTCAAGAGGAAGTTATGGGATCAACTTCCCAGTCATTCTTTTAAAAGGAGAAGGGGCATCTCACCCTCCCTCTTTCCCCCGCTGCCTGCCGGTAAGAATGCCGACCACGTGGACAAGAACAGAGCAACGAATCTGAAGGAGGCCTTGATTCTGACGTTGTGAAGCTAGCTCAGCCATCTTGGATTGACTGTTACCCAAGAAAGAAACTCCCATCGTGTTTAAAGCACTCTTCCTTTGACTCCTCTTATAGCAGCTTGTAGTATCTTAACTAAAATCGAGTTTGGTGGCAGCGTTGTGCTTCCATAACAAAGTGTAAACTGTGACGCTTTGGCTTAGCTGTCAAGGAGCAGGTGGTGAACATGGACGGATCTCGGGAGAGGAGGGTGGCGGCCCTCGTCATGACAAACGTCTGATGTTGCTGGTGGCTGTTTGAAAGCAGGTCAGGTGAGAGCAGTGTTTGGGATTCTAGCTGGTCTGTTGTAACTCAGAGTGTGGAGTGTATTGGCTGATTCTTCCGTGTTCAGCAGATCCTGTGAGGAGATGATCTCGGGCTACCTATAAAACAAGATTTGGAGGACGATGCCCTCATGGGCAGGAGAGGAGACTGGAGCCCCAACCTTTTCTATGCGCCCCAACCCAGAATATGGTGGGAAAGGCCAGATCAGAGTGTTGCCCTCTTGGGACCTCACAGGTGGTCCAGCAGTTAAGACACTGTGCTTCTGCTGCAGGGGCACAGGTTCAAGCCCTGGTTCGGGAGTGAAGACCCTGCCTGCCGTGCGGCGTGGCCAGGGAAATAGAAACAGCAGAACAAAACAGAAAGTCAGCGTAGCCGTCTCACCCGAACCTGCTGTCCCAGGGGCTCCTCCGGGTTGGGAGCAGAAGCCAGGAAACGCAAGGTGAGCTTTCATTTTCACTTGATTTCATTGTTAGACATTTTACTGAAGTATGGTTGGTTTACTGCTGCTGCTGCTGAGTCGCCTCAGTCGTGTCCGACTCTGTGCGACCCCAGAGACGGCAGCCCACCAGATTCCCCTGTCCCTGGGGTTCTCCAGGCAAGAACACTGGCGTGGGTTGCCATTTCCTTCTCCAATGCATGCAAGTGAAAAGTGAAAGTGAAGTCGCTCAGTCGTGTCCGACTCCTAGCGACCTCATGGACTGCAGCCCACCAGGCTCCACCGTCCCTGGGACTCTCCAGACTAGAACACTGGCGTGGGTGCCATTGCCTTCTCTCATAGTTGATTTACGATGCTGCGTTAATTTCTGCTGTACAGCCAAGTGACTCAGTTCTACATATATATATTCTTTTGAATATTTTTTCCATTATGGTTTATCACAGGATATTGGATAGAGTCCCCAGTGCTGTACAATAAGACCTTGTTTCTTCTCCATTCTGTGTAGAATAGTTTGCCCCCGAGAATCACGAAGTCCTAGTCCTTCCCTCCCCAGGCCCCGCCTCCTTGGGAAACTCGTCTCTTCTCTGCGTCTGTGAGTGTTTTTGTCTCATAGAACTGTTCCTTTGTGTCGTATTTTAGATTTCACACGTACCCGATATCTTACAGTATTCGAAAAGATGAGTCTTCAAGCTACACCTGGAAGGAGTCTTGGTTATGGTTACTTGTGCAAGGCGTTGACTGGAAGCAAGTAGATGGCAATCCTACCCAATGTTTGAGGGAATTATTTTGCCAAAAAGACTGCAGTACAAGCTGATCTCTCCAGGCAGGAGTCTGCTTCATCATGGGCCCGGGCACCTCTGGCCCAGCCCTGTGCGTCTCGGAAATGCGCCTTTCTGCCCTGGCATGCCGAGCTGCGCCCTGGAGCTCAGCTGGTTCACCTCCCGATCGTCCTGTGTGTGGGGAAAGGAGGACGGGAGAGGGGCGGTGCTCTGCCGATGATCACCCAGCCCCAGGGGGGATGGCGTTGGGCACAGTCCTCCCATCTCAGGGCGCCACGCCGTGCTTCTGCCTGCCTCCAGCTCCTCGGTGCATCGGCTCCTCGGCACACAACCTCTGGGGCCAGAGTGACGGGAAGAAGGGATGTTTGTGAAACAGCGTGCAGAGGAGAGGGTTCATGACCCCGATGCTGGCCCCTGGTTTCCACTCAGCCTGCCTCGTTCCAGGGGGACAGGGGTGGTTCTGACAAGACAAGGGGGAAAGCAACTTTGGGTGTGAGCAGCACACGACCGGAGTGAATTCTGATCAGGCCACTGACCACCTGTGTGACCGTGAACATGCCCATTACCTCTGGGGCGGCAGTCTCCTTATCTCACAGTGACGCCCGCCGCCTGGGGTGGCTGCGAAGCAAGATGAGGAGGTAACACTCTGTTTCCCATGGTGCTGGCGCGCATCAGCGTCAGTTCTTGTCTTGGGCTGATCCGTGCGAGCTGCTCCGTCTTAGTGGTTTTACGCAGCTGCTCAGTCCTTATCTGTGCTGCAGCCTCCTGGCACCTGAGCTGCCCTGCCCCGTCTTCCAGCCACGCTGTCTGCGGTCTCCAAGCAGCAAAGAGAGACATGGAGGATATGTCTAAGGGCCAGGCTGGAAGTAACAGACATCACTTCTGCCCAGTTCGGTCGCTGGAAGTTGTCAACGGCACAGCCACACCACAGGAAGAGAGCTGGGCAATGGCCCTCACCTTGTGCGCGAGGGAGGGCGAGCCCCCTCGGCCACACCAGGCTA
Organism: Capra ibex; assembly: GCA_006410555.1. NCBI lineage: Eukaryota > Metazoa > Chordata > Mammalia > Artiodactyla > Bovidae > Capra > Capra ibex. The sequence goes on from SJYO01016970.1 coordinate 1,334,101, forward strand.
GGACACTGGCCGGGTCCTTGGTCTACCTGTGATTCTCTGCACGCGGTTCCGCCTCTCCAGCCCTCCGCGTCCTCGCTGTAAATGGGGCTGGCAGCACCAGTCTTATTATTATGAAGTCGACATAAGGGTGTTCGGAGCGCCGGAGGCGGGGAGGATGTTTGGTGAATGTTACTTTTCCTTCTCTTTTTCACCCAGCAGTCCTCCCCCTCTGCCTGCTCCTTCTTGCCTCTCTTCTTAGCGCCTCTGCCCTGCTTTCTCCTTGCTTTCCCTGCAGGGAGCTCCTGGGCTGCAGTCCCTGGACCCGCCCTTTTTAAAGCAGAGGGTCCAAGTTACCAGAGCAAACCTGGAGGGCGGAGGTGGGGACGCGGAGAGGGCGGCTGGAGCCACACGCCTGCTCCCGACGTAAATCTTGGGAGAAACCATCAGCGGACCTTGCAGCTCAGAGACAAATCACGAGGCAGGGGATCAATGTTATTTTTCCACATGCTGAATTCATAACCGTTTACGGCAAAATCGATGCAGATCTTCGTGAATAAAGTGATGGCCGGTGCACGTTAGAGTATTAGGGTGGTGAGCGGGGAGGGGCAGCTGCAGCCAGTGGGTGGTGGGGTGGGGTCGCAGGAGGGAGCCTCCTGGGGCTCGGTCTGCCTGCAGGGGCAGTGAGCACCCCCGGGGGGAGGGGTCTGCGGGGGGAGGGGCGATGCCCTTTACTCCGAGCTTCCTGCTCGACGTTCTCACTGGATCCTTGATTCTGCTTTCAGAGCTTGATGCCGTCAAAGTGCCCATTTCACAGCTTAGGAAACTGAGGCTCAGAGCAGTGGAGCAATGTGCCTGCTGTGGCTAGCAGCTGGCCGCGCCTGATTCAGAAGCACGTCCTCTCCTGCCTGTTCCAGAGGCTCAGAGTTGCTCTGTCCCGCGCTTCCCTCTGCACCGCTGGGCATGCATACCCTGTCTGGAATGCCTTGCTTCTCTTTCCTCCACTAGAGAAAGAAACTTCCTTTTCGCCTCCACCTTGCTTGCCCGCAGTGTTGCCTCGAAGGCTTGCGGCGTCTGTGACGTCTTCAGCTGGCATCGCCGTGCCCTCCCAGTGGGCTTTTGTGGGTGCTCTGGGGTGAGCCCTGTGATATTGACTAGGGACTGTGTCCCATCTTACTGTCTCTTTCTCAGTCCACCCACCTGAGTCCCAGCACTGACACTCATCCCTCCACTTGTACGGTCATCTGCCCCACCGTCCATTTGCCTTCCCATAAACCACCCCTGCTTGTATCCTTCCCCAGACAAGAGGCTTCCTTGTTTCCCTGAGACCTTCCGTTCAGCTCAGTTCAGCTTAGTCGCTTAATCGTGTCTGACTCTTTGCGACCCCATGAATAGCAGCACGCCAGGCCTCTCTGTCCATCACCAACTCCCAGAGTTCACTCAGACTCACGTCCATCGAGTCAGTGATGCCATCCAGCCATCTCATCCTCGGTCGTCCCCTTCTCCTCCTGCCCCCAATCCCTCCCAGCATCAGGGTCTTTTCCAATGAGTCAAGGCTTTGCATGAGGTGGCCAAAGTACTGGAGTTTCAGCTTCAGCACCAGTCCTTCCACTGAACACCCAGGGCTGATCTCCTTTAGGATGGACTGGTTGAATCTCCTTGCAGTCCAAGGGACTCTCAAGAGACTTCTCCAACATCGCAGTTCAAAAGCATCAATTCTTCAGCACTCAGCCTTCTTCACAGTCCAACTCTCACATCCATACATGACCACTGGAAAAACCATAGCCTTGACTGGATGGACCTTTGTTGGCAAAGTAATGTCTCTGCTTTTTAATATGCTGTCCAGGTTGGTCATAACTTTCCTTCCAAGGAGCAATAGGCACCCTAATGATGAAGCTCATCACTGCCCACTCCTGACCCAAGGTGGACACAATGTAAGGGATCTGCCATGCTGGGTGGGGCTCCAGTGAGAGGGGCCATGAGGGCAACCTTGAAGGGGGCTCCCAAAATCTCAGCAATCAAGGTAACGATATTTTAATGTTGTGTGTATTTTAAACTATAAGTCATATGTATTTTAAACTTTTACCAAAGTCAACGTTTCTTCGGTAACTTTGCCTCTCTGGTTTATCCAGCCATGCATGAATCCACCCGTCTGTCCGTCTGCCTGACTAGCATCTGTCCATCCATCCATCCCCCCATCTACTCACCTGTCCTCCCATCTGTCCATCCTTTCTTCCTTCCATGCCTCCGTCCACCCAGCCACACGTTTCCAGGTAGTTTCCAGGACTCGCAACATTATCAGATTTTATGCTGTCAGATGCTTCAAAATGGACGAACCTTGAGGATATTATGCGAAGTGAAACCAGACGGTCACAGAAGGACAAATACCGCACAATTACACTTATGCGAAGTGCTTGCAGCAATCAGGCTCATAGAGGCGGGAGGGAAAATCGTGATTGCCAAGGGCTGGGGGAGTTAAGATTGGGGAGCTTAGTGTTCAACGGGTGTGCAGTTTCAGATTTGCAAGATGAAAAAAGCTCTGGGGATGGATGGTGGGGACAGCTGCACGGCAATGCCAGGTGTGAACGCCGCTGAACTGTACACTTAGAAATGGCTGAGAGGGCACGTTTGATGTGTTTATCTTACCACCATTAAAAATAAATGAATTAATATAGAAAATCACCTGATTTCCCGAGCAAGCCTGTAGAGTGCCACCCCTCACCCACCTGTTCAATCCAGGCTACTGTTGGTCAGGCTCGGCCTGCAGTCCGGCCCCCACGCGTCACCAGCTGGCCCCTCCTGTCCGCCTCTTGCTCTCTGGACTCCCGGCTCCCCAGGTGCTCGTGGCTTGTGCAGAGTCATCATGGCCACGCTTACCGTCACGCCTAACCCTGTGAGCATGCTCTGTGTGGGGTCTGTTCCAGGTGCTTTGCAGGAATTGCTGCATGCCGTCTGGAGAGCTAGGTACTGCCACCGAGCCTGTTCTAACGGTGAGGAAACTGAGGCCAGGGGAAGCCAGGTGGCCTGTCCACGCTGCCCCGGCCACTGAGCCGCAGCGCAGGATTCGGACCCAGCCCTGCTGCCACCTCAGCCGCCCCCAGCATCTGTGGTTTGCCCACAAACCACACCTGCTTGGATCCTTCCCCAGATAGGAGGCTTCCTTGTTTCCCCAAGACCTTGTGGGCACCATAAAGACGAAGCTTATCACTGCCCACTCCTGGCCCAGTGTGGACACAAAGTAAGGGATCTGCAGTGCTGGCTGGGGCTCCAATGAGGGGGGGCCATGAGGGCAAAGTTGAAAGAGGTTCCCCAAATCTCAGCAATCAAGGTAAAAACATTTTAATCTTATATGCATTTTAAACTATTAAAATTTAATGCAAAAACCCATGTTCTTGTTCAGTCACTCAGTCATGTCCAACTCTTTGTGACCCCATGGACTGCAGCACGCCAGGCCTCCCTGTCCATCACCCTCTTCCAGAATTTACTCAAACTCATGTCCATTGGGTCTGTGATGCCATCCAACCATCTCATCCTCTATCGTCCCCTTCTCCTCCTGCCTTCAATCTTTCCCAGCATCAGAGTCTTTTCAAATGAGTCAGTTCTTTGCATCAGGTGGCCAAAGTATTGCAGCTTCAACTCCAGCAATGGTCCTTCTAATGAACACCCAGGACTGATCTCCTTTAGGTTAGACTGATTGGACATCCCTGCAGTCCAAGGAACTCTCACACCACAGTTCAAAAGCATCAGTTCTTTAGCTCTCAGCCTTCTTTATGGCCCAACTTTCATATCTGTATTTGACTGCTAGAAAAACCATAGCTTTGACTAGACAGACGAAGCTTTGCTTGGATATGCCAGCATGGATTTGTTGGCAAAAAAACCTATGGTGAACGGAATATCAAAATCAAGTATAGACGAGCTCTGATCCTACACCATCCCGCCTCGCCTTCCTCTCTTTCATCCCAGTCCTGCTGTAGCTTCACCTGTGGGGTTAGTTAAAGCGGGGCCCTCCTCTGGCATGTTTGGGGGTGTCACTGATCCCATTGCATAAGCAGCATTCTTCTCTTCACTGACCCATTTGGCAGAGACGGTGTGCTCAGGGGCAGGAGCACGCAGACCTGGAGTGTCTTGGCCTCCATAGCTGTGTGACCCTTGGCAAGTTGCTGCCGGAAGCCAGCGTGAGGAACTCCGCCTGTGGCAAAGGTCCTGAGGAAGGAGGCTCGGCATTACGCAAAGGCGGGATCGAGCTTCAGGAGACCCCCTGTTCCCGAGCATCTACCCCCAAAACCAGAGTCTGCCTACCTTACTGTTTTACGCTCTCAACTACACCTCTGACTTTATGGGGGCCGACCCCCACCACCTCTCTCAGAGAAGGAGTTAACTTGCAGCTCCAGTCAATAAAAATTTCTGGGCATGGAAGAGTGTTTCAACTTACAAACTCCTCTGAAGGTTCTCTAGCCTGCCTGAGCAGGCTCGTCCGGCCACATGTGATTGTTTACAGCCTCCCAACCGTGAGAGGCACGAGATGCTGTAAACTTCCTATATACAGACTCTTTTGAGAAGTTAGAAAATTATTAGTATAGTATAATGGATTGATTAGGAATTATCTTGGTGAAGGGTTTTTCATTTGTTGAGCCAATATTTGCTGCTAAATCTCCATATTCCCTGCCCTTATAATGAATATAACTAGCATATGGGAGAAATAAGTATTAACCTTTGATACTAATTATGTTAAACCTTAGGCTAAGTAAATTCCTTTTCTTGATTGTAACCCACTACACCCTCACCCTATAGGAATGCAACTTTATCTGGTGTCTTCGGACGGTGGCGCCTGGTTTAAGAAAAAATCACCCAGGGAGAAAATAAGTTTTCTGGTTGACTGACCGTTATCAGAAAGGGCCATAAAATGTCAGCAGGCCTCATGGCCAGAAGATGATGTAAAACTCCTAAGACCTTTGTATACTTTTATATGAAGCACCTGATTTTTATAAAGGTCAGGTCAGCTGACCCCACATGACTCTGTATTCATCCCTATGTGTAACAAAAAGTATATAAGCAAACCTGAAAATAAAGAAAACGGATCAGTTTCTGGAAAGACTGTTTCCCCCGTGTTGTTCTTTCTTTCCTCTTCTGGCTGAATTCCCATCTGGAGCGTGGATACTCGCCAAGCCTGCTAATTTTGCCTGGGCTTCTAAGATCTGACCGGGGAGGCCTCAGTGTCTCCTCTCCTTCGGGAGAACGGAAAGACGCCTGTGGCCTACGTAGGTGGTGCAAACTCCTTGTCTTGGAGTTTTATTGGTATTCCACGTAAACCAAGTTATTCAGCATCTTTTTCTCCACTAATTTTCCTACTACACGATTCTTTTCTAATCNCCTCTTCTGGCTGAATTCCCATCTGGAGCATGGATACTCGCCAAGCCTGCTAATTTTGCCTGGGCTTCTAAGATCTGACCGGGGAGGCCTCAGTGTCTCCTCTCCTTCGGGAGAACGGAAAGACGCCTGTGGCCTACGTAGGTGGTGCAAACTCCTTGTCTTGGAGTTTTATTGGTATTCCACGTAAACCAAGTTATTCAGCATCTTTTTCTCCACTAATTTTCCTACTACACGATTCTTTTCTAATCTCTCTTTATACTTCTAATTAAATAGTTTTTTCCTAGGATGCTGATTCCGTCTCCCCTCCGAATTACCCTGGATCCACCAGGGCTGGACCCTGGCAAGTTGCTTAACCTCCCTGGGCCTCAATTTCCTCTCCCATCAAGGATGCCTCTAGTAGAACCAACATTGTCATGCAGCCTTGAGAATTAAACTAAATAAAGCAGGTACAGCACCCAGCACTTGGCTAACAAAAAAGGGCAAGGTCTAGTAAAAAATGATTCAAGGGATGCTTCCATCCAGGAAAAGAAAAACAAGCGTAACATGTGAATTTATGTTAGTGGGCATCACAAGCCATCAGCTTTTGTGTTTCCCTTTCTTGTTTTCCCACTGACATTTCTCAACCACCCCTGGCACAAGGGAGTTGGCACTGAAAGCGAGTACAGAGAAGAACAGGAGAGGGGCTGGAAGGATCAGGGAGGGTGATGAAGCGGCTCACAGCTCATCAGAGCGAGGTGGCTGGTGGCTGCCATCTTCCACCCTCCAGAGCTTGCACATTTGCTCATCGACTTCAGCAGGAGACGCTCCTGGCCCTCCAGAAGCATGCTCTGTGGAGATGGCTACACGTCTGGAGGACAAAATTCTAGGGAAAGTGAACTTTCATTCCCCTGTGCTGTTCAGGAGTGTTCCGAGAGCCGGATGGCCAGGGGTGGATGGTTGGCACATCTGTAAGACCTGCTGAATCTTTTCTTTTAAATTTTATTTTACGGAGTTATTTGCCGATTTATTTGGCTGCATTAGGTCTCAGCTGTGGCAAACAGGATCTTGGTTGCATGCCACATGGGGTCTTCCGTAGAGGCACACGGACTCTCCAGCTGTGGTGTGGAGGAGGCTCAGTAGTTGATTCGCAGCTTGCTGAATGTAATCTCTTGTCTGGGGATTGAAGGTTTCCCCGGTGGCTCAGTGGTGAATTCAGGAGCTGCAGGAGATGTGAGTTCAATCCCTGAGTTGGGAAGATCCCCTGGAGGAGAGCCTGGCAACCCACTCCAGTATTCTTGCCTGGAGAATCCCATGGACAGAGGAGCCTGGTGGGTTACAGTCCATGGGGTCGCAAAGAATCGGACATGACTGAAGCAGCTAAGCACACGTGCACAGCAGGGATCAAACCCACGTCTGCTGCATTGCAAGGCGGGTTCTTAACCACTGGACCACCAGGGAGGCCTCCAGCCGAATCTTTTCATCCAGATGCGTCAGGCATTGCGATGACTGCGGGATGCTCAAGGCTCCTGGTCCTGGGGACCCACAGAGATGTGGTCGATCCGGTTCCGCTCTCCAAACCGAGTTAAGCTGCCCTCTCCACCTCTCTCCAGTGTAGCCGTCGAGTGAGAATGAATGCCAGCCTCCTGAGGACGCAGGCTCTGGCAGAGGGCTCTGTCCAAGAAGCCGCTGGTGGTGTGTCTCTTGAAGCAGCCACGGGGACGGAGCCCAGCTTGTGGTTCCAGGAGGAAGGGGCAGACTTCTGGTTGCCTAGGGGTGTGTTGGCCTCTTGGCCACCTCATCCCTAGGCCGGTTCTCAAAAGAATCTTGGGAGGGGGAGAAGCTGGAATGACTTTTCTTATACTGAGGCTTGGGGATATTAAGGGATGGTATTGGGCCATCCAGGAATACTGGGCAGTGTGAGGATGGGCAACGTGGTTTGTGGAGGGTGGTTTTCTTCCAATATTCCACGCTAAGAATCTGGCTGCAATGGTGTGACTTTTCCTTCCAGAGACATTGACCTGCCTCTCTCTTCTCAAGGACCAAAGGAAGTGGGGGGAAGTGGAGGGCGTGGCCACCACCCAGCCGTGGTGGGCGGAAGAGAGCAAGGGCCAGCCCCAGCTCTTTGCAGCAGCCTCAGCATCATCGTGCCCGGCAGTGGACCATAGCATCCCAGAGCGGCAGGGCTGCGAGGGATCTTGTTTCTTCAGTTCAGCCCCCATCCACGGTCCAGCCAGCAAGCCCGAGGTCAGTCACAGGAAGCAGCCTGCCAAGGGGAGATGGTTGTTTCCTGGAAGAGCCGAGACCACTGCTCAAGCCTTCTGACCCTTGTGATCAGCTCCTGGGGGGCCAGCCCCCACTGGCTCACTCTGACTGTGGGCAGGAGCCCCTCCTCTGAGCCGGTGTTTCCCTACATGGATGGATGCAGGGGACGAGTCCCTGCTCTGGCAGTTGGGAAGTCATACGATAGTCAGCTGTGAGCGTAAGGATAGAGAGAGTCCCTACTGTGTGCCAGACCCTGGGCTGGGCCCTTGGCATATGCGGCGACTAGGAGGCAATCACAACTACGCCATCTGCCTGGAATGCCTCCTGACTTCCCCTCCCTCCGTCCCTTCCTCTGACTTCTTCTTTAGCCCAGCAGCCACTCAGCACTACGGTCTCGGCGAGATGTCACCTCCTCCAGGAAGCACGCTCTGATGACCGATGCCCCACCTTTGCGTCCCCATACAGTGTGTGCGTCCTGGCATAGCACGGGGCACAGAATGGGCTCGTTGGCCATTTCAAGGGCTGTATCCCATTCTAGACCCTGAGACCTGGGCATGTAGCCACCTTGTTCACTGTGGCATCTCAGTGGACGTCAAGGCATCGGATACAGAGTATGTACGTGATATATATCAGCTAAGCTTCACCAGTGAGGAATCTGAGATAATAGAGATGGAAAGACCGCTAACTGCAAAGGACCCTTTCACAGGTGTGAGGTGTTGTAATTCCACATCTTATCTACAGAGGGCGATGCTGAACCCAAGGGACTGCTCCAGGGGTGGTGGCATTTTAGACTAAAGCAGGGTGGATGGGGGGGGCGGTGTGTGGTGATATTTGGAGGAAAGGGGGTCTATGGCCTCTGCATTACAACACACAGCAATGATACAGAGCCTGCTCCAGTGATTTCTGAAACCTGCATAGATTCATTCCAGCAATGGAACAATTTCCTGGGGGTTTCAGCTCCTGGCCCTGGAGCCCTGCCCAGCTTGTGGTCAAGGGGTGATCAATCACAGTTAAACCCGATTTATTATTTTGGCTGCATTTTCTTCCCCTCTCCTTTTCTGTCCCTCCGTTGGATTTAATTGGATATCGATAACAGATGCAGGTGGAGTGAAACTCCGTGGTCCCGAGCTGGATGGGGGGCAGCTGTAGAAAGAGGATGCTGGAAGCAGGGGACGGACAAGCTTTGTGTCGAGACAAAGGGTCCAGGCCCTGGGGCCCCGGGTGACAGTGCCAGCTTGTGCGTTTTCATCCCCCACCACTTCCTGCTCCTTTGGCCTCCACCTCTGTTTTCCTTCAGGGTCCCGCCCATGCCTGGACCTGCTGGTCCTCCACGCCAGCTGAATCGTTTTATTTCTCTAAGCCTCAAGCATTTTGGGCTTCCCCGGTGGCTCAGACAGAAGAATCTGCCTGCGGTGCAGGAGACCTGGGTTCGATCCCTGGGTGGGGAAGATCCCCTGGAGAAGGAAATGGCACCCCACTCCAGCATTCTTGCCTGGAGAATACCATGGACAGAGGAACCTGGCGGGCTACAATCCACGGGGTCAAAGAGAGTCAGACATGACTGAGTGACTTTCACATCCATTCATTCAGGCGTTTTAATGAAGGTCCTTCCTGGAGGGAGGTGGGACACTTGGGGTTACCGTTCAGCAGACATTCAGAAACTGTTCACCTCCCACCGTGGCAGAGCGTCCTCACCCACTGATGAACAGCTTTGATGAACGCAAAGTCGGCAGGCATGATCCAGGCGGGAGCCTTAAGCATGCGTGGGTCGGTTGGCTTACTCTCTTATGCTCTTGTGACCAAGCAGAAGATGCCCGAGGCTCCAGAACAACCACCCAAGGTCAGATCTGAACCCAACCTGCATCTGGGGTACAGCAGCCACCCTAGTCCAGCCCAGAGCTGCTGAACCACAGCGAAGCTGAGCCCCGCGAGCATGAAGACAAATGTTTACGGTCGGGAGTTACTGAGAGTGTATGCTATTTGTTACAGAACATTATTGCTATAAAAGCCTGGCTGATGCAGAGGGTAGGGTGGGACCCCAGTGAATGATACAGCAAAGAAGATTATTCTAGTCTGTGAGACAGGAGACCTGGCCTCTCTTGCATACATCTCTGCTAAATCCTACGTGCCTCTGGAGGAGAAGGAAAGAAGCCAAATCCCCTCCGGAGGGCCAGGCATGTGCTCCGCGCACCCCACACGTCCTTTCATTCTGTCATCGCCGTTTCTGTCTTACCTTGACCTTTCTCTGTGTCACGCATGGCACTAAGTATTTATAAGGCTAATCAGGATTATGCTAAAGATGAAGCTGATGCTCAAATGATTAATAGCTTAAGAGGCGTTTGTCGCATACGTACTATGGGACAGGCTTGCATCAGGTTATTTCAATGTCTTGTTTCAATTTACCCTTAGCACAATCCACTAGACCGCGGCTCGTGGAGCAGACATCACATCTGTTTAGCTCACTGCTGTGGCCCCAGGGCCTTGTGCGTGCCTGGCACATGGGTACTCAAGCAGTTGTTGCTGAAGAGAAAGTCCTATGAGATAGAGGTTTGTGCCAGTGTTACCCCCCCACCCCCGGCCACCAGCTTCCTTTCTACAGCTGCTGAAATTGAGGCAGGTGAGCTGGCCTAAGCAGTGGGTCTATCGTCTCAGTTGGGGGTGATGTTGCTTCCCCAGGGGATGTTAGGCAGCACCTGGGGATGGTTTTGGTTGTGAGTGGAGGGCATAATATAGCTATTGGTGTGTAGAGGGCAGAGGCCAGAGACACTGCTCACATCCTACAGGGCAGTCTCGCAGAGAAGAATAATCTGACCTAAAACGTCAGTGGTGCTGAATGTGGGGGACTCCAGCTTGGCTGTTAGGGGAGTCTGGCTATGAGGGCCCCTTGGGGCCTCCCAGGTGGCACCATGGTAAAGAACCTGCCTGCCAAGGCTGGAGATGCAAGAGCCAGTCCCTGGGTGGGGATGATCCCCTGGAGGAGGAAATGGCAACCCACTCCAGTACTCTTGCCTGGAAAGTTTCGTGGACAGAGGAGCCTGGAGGACTGCAGCCCAGGGGGTCACAAAGAGCCGGACGCGACTGAGTGACTGAGCACGCCCACGGCTGCCATAACAACTGGACAAACCGAAGGACCTGAAGCTTGGAAGTCGGTTTTCTCAGCTCTGCAGGGTGGAGTCCACCACCGAGGCGTCTGCGCGACTGCACTCCCCTGGAGGCTCTGGGAGAGCATCTTCCTGCCTCTGCTGGCGTCCTGTGATTGCAGCGCCCCTTGGCTCCAGTCTGTATCGCTCCAGCCTCTGTCTCCCCTCCACCCCACCTCCCCTCCACCCCATGTCCCCTCCACCCCACCTCCCCTTCTCTGTCTTAAATCCCTCTATTTTTTCTCGTAAAAGACGGTGGCTCAGATGGCAAAGAATCCCCCTGCAATGCAGGAGACCCAGGTTCGATCCCTGGGTTGGGAAGATTCCCCTGGAGAAGGAAATGACAACCCACTCCAGTATTCTTGCCTGGAGAATCTCATGGACAGAGGAACCTGGTGGGCTACAGTCCATGGGGTCACAAAGAGTCTGGACATGACTGAGTGGCAAACACTTTAAATACCCTTGGATCATCTCACAATCCCTTAACATAATCTCACCTGCAAGGCCATTTTTCCAAATAAGGTAACATCACAGGTTTGGGGGATTTAATGCGGATATCGTTTGTGTGAAGGGATATTTTTCAGCTGCCTACAAGACTTCTTCTTGAATGTGGACTTGGCCTGCTCTTCCACAGGCGTTATTTATATTTTGCCTTCGTTCCAAGGGGGTGCATTTCACTCGGTGTTGCTCATGGAGCACTGAGGCTCTCCTGGAAGAGTCACCAATGGGTCAGAATCTGTCTCTGGCATTAAAGCTCCTGCTCTCATGTTTAAACTTGCTTCTGGAACCCTGCCTGCCCGTCTGGGCTCCGAGGACCTCCTACACCAAGGAGTGCCCAGAGATGCCCCCTGGACCAGCCCTGCAGACGGTGATCAGGGGGCATCCTACCTGGCTGATGCGAGGCACCAGAAGCCTTTTCAGGGGAATCCGTCTTTCACGCATCCGGGGACGCTGGATGGAGAGAGGCCCAGGACCAGCCTCCTCTGGAGACAGGGAGCAGATGGCCTCACCCCGGGGTCCTTTCAGTCACTGCTGCTCCAAGGACTCCCGGCCTCCCTGTCCCTGGCCATCTTCCCTCTTAATAGCCCTTTGCTCGACGAGGGCCAGCACCCTGTGGGGGCTCCTGCTTGGGAGCAGAGCAGTAAAGCGGAGAGACTTCGTCTGGCCCTCGTGGGTGCTCGGGTGAAGTCAGTAAGGGACAGCAGTGTGAGGACTGTGCCACCACCCGCCTCAACCCTTAGTGGAGTCCCATCAATGCCACAGAGACCAGCGGGGGCACACTGCGTATTACATCATCTAATAACCTCAATAAACTTTTGTTCTTCCCCGCTTTTGGTAATAGCTTTATTGAATCGTAATTCACCCACAAGAAACTGTGTATCCTTAAACTGATGCATGGGCTGTATTTTGACACATATACACCTGTGAAACCATCCCCACGATGAAGACAATGAAAATATACGCCCCTCTTCAGACGCTTCCTTGCCCACCTCTGTGATTCCTCTCTTCCCCTCCTCCCCATCCCTCCCACCCCCAGGCAATTCGCTGATCTGCTGTCTGTCGCTATCCTCTAGAGTTTTATAGAATGAAACCACACAGCACAGGCTAGCTTTTGGTGTGGCTTCTTTCACTCAGTGTGAGCGTTTTGAGCTTCAGCCACCTTGTGTCTCGTATCAGCAGTTTGTTCTTTTGGTTGATGGCTAATATCACATCTCACGGCCGTTCTACACTCCGGGTATCCCGTCCCCTGTTGATAGTCACGGGATCTTCCGGTTTTTCATGATTGTGAATAAGGATGTTATGAACGTTTATGTGAACATCTTGGTGTGAGCACGGCTGTTGCGCGGCTAAGTTCTGTCCGACTCTTTGCGGCCCCATGAACTGTAGCCCGCCAAGCTCCTTTATCCATGGGATTCTCCAGGCCAGAAGACTGGAGTGAGTTGCCATTTCCTTCTCCAGGGGATCTTCCCGACCCAGGGATCGGACCTGCGTCTCCTGCTTGGCAGGCAGATTCTTTGCCACTGAGCCACCTGGGAAGCCAGGGAGAGAAAAGGAACACAGGCCTCCTTTGCTCTCGGGTTAAACACCGAGGAAGGGCTGGGCCATGTGGTGGGGGCATGAGTAACTGAAGGAGCCCCAGACTGTTCTCTGAAACGTCTGTGCCATCCCACGTGGCCCTCAGCAGCAGACGAGGTTTCCCGTTGCCCCGCATCCTCACCAGCGCTCAGTATGTTCACTCGTCCATGGTTAGCCATTCTAATACGTACACTGGCTTTAACTGGCGTTTACCTAATGCCTGCTAATGCTGAGCGTGCGTGCGTGCGTGTGCGTGTGCGTGTGCATGTGCGTGTGTGTGTCATCAGATATCTTTTTGGGTGAAGTGTCTGTTTGAATCATTTGCCCATTTTTAACTGGCGTGTTGATTTTCTATTGCGTTTTGAGAATTCTTTATTCCAGACATACCTTTTAGTAATAAATGATTTGTGAATATTTTTTCTCTGTCTCGGTCTTGTCTTACATAACAGTCTTTTTCAAAGCGTGCGAGTTTCCATGCTGATGAAGCCCGGTTTCCAGTTGGCTGTTTGGTGGATCATGTTACTGGTTTGTATCTAATGAAACCTTTGCCTCACCCGTCGTCTGGAAGTTCTTTCATGGCAGTGAGCCTGGCTGGTGAAGGACCTGCCCCCGCATTTGTGGTTTCTTGGGGATTAAGCTGAGTGTGTTGAAGACCATCGTCCTGGCTGGTGAAGGACCTGCCCCCGCATTTCTGGTTTCTTGGAGGTTAAGCTCAGTGTTTTGAAGACCATCATACATTACATTTTATGTGCCTTTTGTTATTGCTACTGCAGTTTTGGGCAGGAGGGTAAATCCGGCGCCCATGGCTCCATCCTGGTCTGAAGCCCCCAGTCCATTTTTAAGGCAAGCATCGTTTTCCTCATAGTGTCACCCAGCTCTCAGCTGAGGAAATAGAGTTCAGCGAGGTGAAGGGACTCGTCTTGGATCCCACAGCGCATAAATGGTAACATCGGGGCAGAGGCCCGGGGTGCCCGCCGACTCGAGTCCCACTTGCTGCTGAGATTTCTGAGTCTGGCACGCATCTAGGGTCTGGGATTGGCCAGACCGGAGACTCTCCCCCAGTCTTGCTGGCTAGACACTGGCACTTTAGATCCAGAGCAACCTCTGTGAGCTTTAGACGTCTGACTGTAGCTTGCGTGCTCACTACACGTGGTGGGCGTGGTGCGTGCTCACTACACGTGGTGGGCGTGGTGCGTGCTCACTACACGTGGTGGGCGTGGGGACTGTGTGTTCCTGCTCTAGCATGCAGAGTCGCGTCCGACTCTCTGCGGCCCCGTGGACTGTGGCCCGCCAGGCTCCTCTGTCCATGGGATTGTCCAGGCAGGCATACTGGAGTGGGTTGCCGTTTTCTCCTCTAGGGGATCTTCCTGACCCAGGGATCGAGCCCGTATCCCCATTGTCTCCTCTATTGCAGGTGGATTATTTGCCACTGAACCACCGGGGAAGCCCCTTAGATGTTTAATCTGCTTGCCAAAAGTGTTAATTCTGAGCCAACTTGCTCTGCAATGGGCATGAAAAATGCAATCACAAAGTCACAGGCTTTCCAAGACCTGTCAGATCTGGGCTCCAGCCTTCCGATCCATGCCGCTTCTACAGGAGGATTAAACGTCTAATCCTGTGTCTATGGCAGACACCACCATCATTGACGGAACTCTCTTCCTGCTGAGCTAGACTTCATCTCAAAATCCACTTTTGAAAACATCTAATGCTCAGAGAGCCCACTGCCGATTGATTGGATCGGCATATGAAACGAAGCCCATTTGCATTTTTGTTCTAAAGCATTCTGGTCACGCGGCCATCCGGCCTTGTGGACACACCTCATCTGACCAAGCCTTGGCCACCTCCTAAGGCAGGGTGTTTCATTATCATCCAGCTGAGATGTGAGGGATGAATTTGCTGGACAGGCCTCTCTTCCCAACTCCAGGCTCGTACCTGTCATACCTGGACAAGGATCCTCAGAGGGGGAACAGAGGAGGAGGTGGCCAGCTGGTGACTCTCACCTTCTAGGTGGTCAGTTTCTCTGCTGAAGTTCTGTGTATACCCCAGGGGCAAGCAGGTGAAAGTAGATAAAAACCCAAGGGTAACTGTGCTCAGCCTGCCAGTCCAGACACCCAGAGGGTCCGAGCCCTGGCCTTGGACTCATGACTCAGAGCTGCCTCCTGGAGGCTGCTCTGTAGGCTCCCTCTGAGAAGGGGCATCACAGGATGGAGGCCACCCTCTCCCCTCCTGGGCTGTGGGGAAGCCGTGTCTCCCTCGTTCTGAGTCCTTGGCCTGACGCTTGCACGGACACATGACCTAAGCCGAGCTGGTCAACATACCTCATCTGTCTGCTCACATGTTGGGTCAGCTTCAGGGGCACGACCCAGCCTGGGCCGTGGAGAGGCAGGCCTGGGATTTGGATAGGAATTGCTCTTTTCCACAGACTTGAACCCAGGAGTAGAACCTTGAGCCTTCATGGGAAGAAGCGGCCTGTCTGTAGAAAATGCAAGAGGGAGACGCAGAGCAGAGAGGCCTTGTCAAGCCCAGAAGTCAGCTGTGCTGGACCGCTCAGCTGTCAAGCCTACATACATCCTGGGCTTCTGAAGCTGGGTGAGCTGGTTTTTAGACAACCAACGAGTTCTGATAGGGACTGACTGTGACTCCAGGACTGTTGGGCCCTCTCTGGCTGCTGTGTGCCAGCCCAGGGCCAGGGGCCACGAGGGGATTTGCTACCACCAGCATGAAATGCAAGCCTTGACAACATGTCGAAATGCTGGGGTACAGAGATAGATCCAGCCCAGTCTGTCTCTGGAGAATTCACAGACAGTTAACACTGAATCACCATATACAGCAAGTCGTGTCCACAGCGTGATGTATATTGTGGAAATGTACCCAAGACTCTGGGAACTCAGAGGGAAGCAAAAACAAGGAAGATGAGCCACATGCCCAGAGAAAGCATTTAAGACAACACTTGAAGGGACATTGGGGTTAATGGCTCAGGTCCTGCAACAGTCCTGGGCTTAACTCCTGTGCAGCCCCTTGCTCGCTCGGTACCACTGGGCAAGTTAGTTAATGTCCATGTGCCTCAGTCTCCTCACCTGTAAAATGGGCATCTACCTCAAGGGTTTATTGAGAGGATTAAGTATGATAACCTAGGCATAGTGACTTAGTGATCAGTACAGGGACCAGAGCAAATGTTTAGACAAGATATGTCTATTGTATTATTATTATCTCACTGAGGGTGGGTGCAGGAACAGCAAAAAGAGGACCCTAAGAGGCAGGCACTCATGAAGGGGCTAGGTTGCTGGATTCAGGTTTGTGGAAAAGAAGGAAGGGTCCTGGGTAGTGGGACTGGGTGATGGTGCAGAGGAGGGACAGAGTGAGGGGTCCACCCAGCAGAGCTCCCCCTCCCCACCGCTGGCGGCAGGGAAGCGGGCAGGACAGGCATCAGCCATCAGGGTGCGGGCCAGCCTGTAGACACCTAGCTCGTTGCTATGAGCAGCAACGCCGCGTCTCTCCTTTAGAAGAAGAGTCTGCAGCCAGCTAACCCAGAAGTTGATTTGCTCGATCTGGCTAAGTTACTGGGCAGTTCAGCAAGGAAAATCAGTACAAGAAACCTAGTCAGGCCAACTGTCTGGCGGAGGCAGGCAGGCACCTGGCGTACAACGTGTGTGCCAGGAGATGCTGTCATGCAAACACCGAAGCAGGTCCACCTGGGCACAGAGGCGCCCTTGGAGCCCAGCCTCCGGCAGAAACAAGGGAAAAGTCACAGGAGGCAATGTCACAGTTAATTTTGCTTCTGATCACGGGGAGAATGATGTTTGCTCCTGGAGCAGCGGAAGAGGGAGTCCTCGGGAGGCCAGCGCCCTCCCGCCCTGCACGCGACCCCTCTTCTGCATCTAGCCTTGAAGACTGCGGTTCTCTAGGGGGCGAGCCGTCGGCTCAGGAACTCTGTCCGAATCCTTTGCACCCCGACTTCCTGGGTCACCTGAGGTCACCTTGGCCAGTCTGCACAAAGGTACCACTGGCTCCTCGGGAAAAAGAGCGTCTCCCTGCCTTTCTCCCCCTCCCCGCCCCTCTCACTGACCTGCTCTGCCCTCACTGACCACCGTCCTCACTCACTCCTTCGTTCCCGAATCCAGCCTTCGGATCACTCTTTTCTTCTTTTCCCATGCACGCGTCCTCACTTACACCTTCATGAAAGCTTTCTTGTCGCCTGGGTACCAGGCATTGTGATTGGATGTGGGAGGCAGTGGTGCCACGGCTGAGGTCACTGTGAGCGGACGGGGCTGCCTGTGGCTGTGGGGTGGCCCGAGGCCTCCCTGGGGCTGCCCCTCAGGCAGCTGGGCCAGGAGGAGACAGAGAGCAGGCGTGGAGAGCAGGCCAAGCCAGGGCAGCCACTGGGCTACGTATAGGCAGCCTGAAGCAGCGTCAGGGAGACGCCTGGGCTCCCGACTCCTATGCGTCAGCCACCTGGGATTGCGGCTCCAGACTACACCGCGTTCTCACCCTCCGTCTTACCAGGTCTGGATATTCACCGTCTCTGAGTATTTCAAGGCTTTGTCATTTCCTCCAGGTTATGCAGGAGGTTAGGGCCATGGAGAACCAGGAGAGGATGCAGGAGGGAGGATCGGGAGGCAGTCCTGGGAGAAAGGCTTCTCAGAGCTGCATGCCTGTTGGTTGAAAGCACATGCTTGGGGACCTCCCTGATGTCCAGTGGTTAAGGCTTCGCCTTGTAACACAGAGGACTTGGGTTTGATTCCTGGCCAGGGAATTAAGATCTCCCCTGCTGTGGAGCTCCAATACTTTGGCCACCTGATGTGAAGAGCTGACTCCTTGGAAAAGACTCTGATGCTGGGAAAGATAGAGGGCAGGAGGAGAAGGGGGCAGCAGAGGATGAGATGGCTGGATGGCATCACTGACTCAATGTCATGAGACTGAAGGACAGGGTAGCCTGGCGTGCTGTAGTCCGTGGGGTCGCAGAGCGTCAGATACGACTGAGCGCCTGATCAGCAACAACAAAAAGTGCCGTGGAGCAGCTAAGCCCTCGTGCCACAGCTAGAGAGAGTGTGCACCCCGACAGAAGCCCCCACGCGAAGCGAGGCCCAGCGCGGCCAAATAAATAAATAAATATTCTTAAAAAAAAAACCAAAGTAAAAATCCACATGTCTGACAGACGGAGGTTTGGTGTCTCCTCTCCTGGCGTCTCATGTGAATACAAGCATCTCCTGAGCTCCTGCAAACCAGGGGCACTTTGAACTTCTTTCAAGCTACACCAGGCCCTAAAGGACCTCAGCCATGGGGAAGGGGTCCTCGTATCTGTAAGTTAGGTTTCTTGGGAGAAGAGCAGCACCCTAGGCTTCTCCACTCCTCGCACCTACTGCAGGGGCTGAGAGTGAAGATTTTCCCATTCACTCATTCACTCACCAGACACACATCCCTGCGCCATCAGGTTCTCGGGACTACCGTCACAAAGCGCCATGAACCGAGACGCTGAAAATAACAGAGCCTACATTCCCTCAGTTCCGGAGGCCGGAAGCCCTGAGTCAAGGTGCCCAACCGCGTCCTCTCTGGCGCTCTGGGAAGGGTCTTTCCCTGGCTGCCCCAGCATCCGGTCACAGCTGTGTCACTCCGCTCCGTCGGCACAGGACACTTTCCCCGGGTGTCTGCGCCCACGTCCCCTCTTCTAATAAGGACGCCAGTGTGCTGGACGAGGGCCGGCCCTAATGCTCTCATCTTCACTTCGGTACAAAGAAAAGACCCTCTTTCCAGCGAAGTTCACATTCGCAGATACCTTCACATCCACTGGAAGAGACCCTGATGCCGGGAAAGATGGAGGGCAGGAGGAGAAGGGGGCGGCAGAGGATGAGAGGGCTGGATGGCATCCCCGACTCAGTGGGCATGAGTCTGAGCAAGCTCTGGGAGCCAGTGAAGGACAGGGAGGTTCACATCCACGTTCATCTTCAAGTAACCATTTGAAGGGGGCACAGTTTTACCCATGGCACCGACTATGTGTCAGGCGAGGTGATGGTCACTGGAGGAAAATACTCATTGGATGGAGTATTGGGGAACTGCTTTCCTAGGACTGATGACTCCGCGAAGCTGAAGAATCCCTGGGTCTCACGCTGGCTGGGATCTCCCAGCCGACCTCCAGCCTCTCCTGTCTGGTTGCAGCTTCTAGCGGGGCCTCAGCCTCTCATCAGTAACCATAAAAGGAACAGCAGGCAGGATAAATCTCACTCTAAAATTAATGTAGCTCACGAAAAAAGAAAAAGTACATTTACTCATTTCAACTTCTTGTTGCAAGACTCATAAGTGAATAAATCCAAAATAAATGTAACCGGGACGAAGGGAGAAGCCACAATGAATGCAATCCCGTTGCCCTAAATGAAGACAAAGGCTCCGAGACAATATTAAATTCCATCCCCGAAGGCTCATTCCATTTCAGACCCAGGTTTCCACAAAATCGAGTTTTCCGGCGAGCCAGGCCCGGCTTCTGCTCCAGCCTGCTCTGCCCCTGCCTCCACAAACACGTTTCCTCCTTGTCCGCGCACAGACTCTGGGTGTGCTGGTCCCTGCAGGTTGCCTCCTCTGGCTCTCACCCAGCAGCCGGCGCCGCAGACTCCCCAGACGTGGCGACTTCCTCAGCTCTGGGAGTGAGGCTTCCACCGTGCTCCAGGGACCCGAGACAGCTGCTCGGGCTTCTGAGGTGCTCACATCTTCCTGCAGCCCAGGTGGGGCCTGAGCAGCACTCCATTCACCTGTGTGTCTCCAGGACACTCTGGACCTGGGGGCTGGGAGGGCAAGAAGCAGGATGTTCAGCACTGAGCATCCTGCTAGCCGAAATGCGTCAGCTAGATCTGCCGGGGGTGGAGGCAGGTCTTTTTAAATACGTATTTTGAAACTTGTGTGTTTTGGTGGCGCTGGGCCTCCGTTGCTGTGCACGGGCGTTCTCTAGGTGCAGCCAGAAGGGGCTGCTCTCTAGCTGCGGCGTGCGCGCTTCTCACTGCTGGGGTGTCGCTTGCTGTGGGCTCTGGGGGTGCTGGCTTCTCTGGCCGCAGGAGATTCAGTAGTTGTGGCACAAGGGCCTGGTCGCCCCACGGCTCAAGGCATCTTCTCAGACCAGGGATCCAACCCGTGCTCCCTGCGTTGGCAGGGCAAGCAGGTTCCAAACCACTGGACCACCGGGAAGTCCAGAGGCAGGTCTTAACCCGCGTCACGTCAGCCCGACAACGATGGATCCCATCCTCGCCCTCCGTTCTACAGACCCGGAGGCTCGACATCCTCAGGGCAGGGGAGGCTGGGCGTGTGGAAGGCAGAGAAAGGAGCAGCTGGGGACGAGGCCCCTAGCCCGTATGGGGCCCTCCTGCATGTACTGGTCTCCTCGGGAAAGTTGATCCAGCCTTTATTCGTGGACGGAGGGTAAACTCCACCAAGCCAGGGGCTGTATCTGCCGGTACACGCCCGGCACAGAGCCTGACACACGCAGGGCGTCAAACACACCTGCCAAATGGATTTAAATTATGCTCACTGCCCGGGTCCCCGCCTTCAGTGATGCCACCAGCCAGGCGATCTCGGGTGGACTGTCCCTGACCCTGACTGTGGATCAGCTGGGCTGAGTGTTTCCCCATCTGCATGACTCAGCTGAACGGACTGAGGAGCTGGTGGAAGACTTTCAGGGAATCTAGCGGGCCCCCTGACGGAGCCGAGGGGTGGCTGTCCCAGTGCCAACAGGCATGACTGAGTCAGGTTGCTGCCCACAGAGGGAGCTGCTTCGCCTGCGCCCAGCCCTTCCCAGGGAGGTCGTGGTGCTGGCCTTGCTGCTGGCGGTGGTGGGGGAAGGTTTACTTTCAACAGCAGTCAGAGCTGCCATGGATGAGCGCCTACTGTGTGCCAACCCTTCCCCTGGGCTTCTCCACCTATTCTCCCAGCACATCTCATTCGAAGGGCTACTATTTGCTAGGCTGTGTGTCAGTAGCGGTGGCTCAGATGGTAAAGCGCCTGCCTGCCATGCAGAAGACCCAGGTTCGATCACTGGGTCGGGAAGATCCTCTGGAGAAGGAAATGGCAACCCACTCCAGGATCTTCGCCTGGAAAATCCCCTGGACGGGGGAGCCTGGTGGGCTCCAGTCCAGGGGGTCGCAGAGGGTCGGACACGACTGAGCGACTTCAGTTCATGTAGTAGTGCTGGGGATTGCTCGGGTGTCATGAAGCTCACGTTCTAAAAGGGGGTAGCATATTCTATTTTATTCTAGAGGAAAGTGAAAGTGAAAGTCACTCAGTTGTGTCCAGCCCATTGCGGACTAATGGACTGCACAGTCCATGGGACTCTCCAGGCCAGAATACGGGAGTGGGGAGCCTGTCCCTTCTCCAGGGGATCTTCCCAACCCAGGGATCGAACCCAGGTCTCCTTCATTGTGGGCAGATTCTTTACCAGCTGGGCCACAAGGGAAGCCCAAGAATACTGGAATCGAGTCGGGGTCTGCTGCACTGCAGGTGAGCCATCTAGTTGAGGGGAGTCATAAATACTGTCATCATGTATTTATTTTTATTATATAAATTTAATTTTATTAAAATGTATTATAGACAATTTATGTTATGTAAAAGTTATGTTCTGTTTCATATCATATCATGCTCTTCCCATTTAACCCTCATAATGACCCTGCCAGGGAGATATTATCTTCATTTTGTAGCTGAGAGGACAGGGTCAGAGAGATAAGTAACGGGTTAAGAGCTCGCAGCTGGTGAGCGGGCAGGCCGTGCTGTGCGGGAGCCTGGTGGGGGACCGTGGCCCCGGGAAGGAGTGGAACAGAGCTGGATTTGAATCCAAGAAGGAGACCCCATCCTCTGCATACCTCGGTTTTCGGAGCTGGTGTGGTTTCCCTGCGAGGACCGCTGGAGACATACCTGGGGTAGTGTGTGTGCTCAGCTCCTGGCTCATCACAGGTGCCAGGTCAGAGCCACCTTCTTCATAGACATGCTCACGATCCCTGTGAAGTCAGGGCCATTGGGCTGCTCCGGGCGGGACCCAGGCTTCTGGCTGCCAGTGTGGAGCTGCTGATGTCACTTAAGGGTGCAAGGACCAAGCGAGAATCAAAAAGCCTGCACTCCCCATCTTGCACTGGGCTTCCCTAGTGGCTCAGACAGTAAAGAGTCTGTCTGCAATGCGGGAGACCTGGGTTCGATCCCTGGGTTGGGAAGATCCCCTGGAGGAGGGCATGGCAACCCACTCCAGTATTCTGGCCGGGAGAATGCCATGGACAGAGGAGCCTGGGGGGCTACAGTCCGTGGGGCCGCAGAGTCGGCCACAACTGAGCGCAGCGCAGCTCACCACCCCCTCACACCAGAGCCCCAGGCGGGGAGGGGCGGGGCTCACGGTCCCCCTAGTCTCTTGGCCCTCCCTCTCACTGGAGGGACAGCGGGCATCAGGGTCAGAGGACAGACTCGGGACCCAGGCTGCTGGGCTCCAGTCCTGGTTCTGCCAGCGCCACGTGGACTGGGGCAAATTCCTTATCTGTTAAGTGGGGTTTTACCACGTAGGGTTGGAGGCAAGGTCAAGTCTATGCAAAGCACTCAGGACAGAGCTTGTTCCAAGGATCGTTAGCGTGTGGCTGCAGACTGATGAAGAGGGCCTCCCCTCCTGATGAGAGCCGCGTTGACACCCAACCCCACCACAAGGAACTGCAAACGAGTCTCGAAATGAAATGCCAGGAAATGGTGGCTTTCATCCAGAAAGGGGCCAGGCAAACACCTCTCCCCCGTCTTCAGCTCGGTCCTCTGGGAGCAGAGTCCAGGAAGCCCACCCTTGACCCTGACACTCCTCTGCCCTCCAAAGGGTCCTGGTGGCTCACACGATGACACAGGTGGCTGCCTCGGGATACAGTTCCCAGGACCATCGTCTTGATCATTCATTCCCAGTTTCCTGAGAAATACTTAAGTCAGACTTATTTGTTTTCCCCCCGCTTTTTGTTTTTAACAACTCAGTGGGTTTTTGTGTATTCACAAGGTTGTAAAACCATCACCACAATCAATTGCAGAACACTTTATCACTCTAGAAAGAAATTCCATACCATTTAACCATTACCCTCCCACCTAACCTCCATTCCCCCCAGGCACTGGCAATCATGAATCTGCTTTCTGTCTTTATAGATTTGCCTGTCCTGGACATTGCTTATAAATGAAATCCTACGCTATGAGGTCTTTTGTGACTGGCTTCTCCAGATTTATTTATAGACTCCTGCACAGAAAGAGTTAGGAAGGATCTCCCAGATCACCCGTCAGATTTCAGGCCATCCTTCATCCTTCAGTGGGGCCGCAGTTAAGCAGCTGACCCATTCATTCATTCAGTCATTTATCCATGGATCCATTCATTCAGCAGAAAACATTTATTGGATACCAGTAACATGCCAGGCTCTGGTCCAGGAAACACAGAGATGCAGGCGGACGAGACAGAGAAGTCCGGGGTGTGAGGCCACAGTCAGCAAACACAAAAACACAAGCAAAACGGGAGCTGTCAGGCTGCAACCAGGGCTGCAAACCCAGCGAAAGAAGGGAATGCGGGACTGGCCCCAGGGAGGAATGCTGCTTCGCCTGGTGGTCAGAGGAGGCTCTGGTAGGGGGGGTATTTGCAGCAAGGGAGGCCCCGAAGTGAAAGTCTAGAGGAAGGGCCTTCCAGGAAGATGGGCTGAGTCTAAGGACTGAGTCTGCGGTGGCCCGGGGTGCAGAAAAGGCCAGAGCGGCTACAGCATCGGGGCCGGGGACAGCGGCAGGAGGTGGGGCTTGCCTTCTCCTTGATCTTCCTGGGCTATTTATTCACTGCAGTGCCCTTGTTTGCTCATGCTGGCCTTTTCTTTCCTGGTCTGGATGGCAGGGTTCAAACGCTAGAGATCTCTTTACGCCTGGTACCCAGCCTGAGGCATGGTTCCCACCGTGATTTGGGTCAGCGTTGTTTGAAGTGATGTCTTAGCAGGAATCCCCATCACAGGCCTTTCTGAGAGCAGGTTTACATAAACGAGGGTGGGGTGAGAGGCAGCTGCAGAACCCAGAAGGGAGTCAGGAGGGCGGGCCCCGGGGGATGGAGCAGAACCGGGTCTCCAGAGACACGCTCTCCCCATCCCCTGGTTCCTGCATCATGCGGGGCTTTTCCCCCACATGCCCTTGTTTTCTCTGTCATTTCTCCTTGAGAATCAAGTTGTTCAGGAAAAAGAAAACCGGTTGCATAACCGTGTCGGTTGGCAGGCGTGTTCCAGTTTTAAAAAATATGTCACTCTCCACGCTGCCTGTCCCTTAATCAGGCAATTCCTTTATGATGTAGTATAGTCAGGGAGAGGGAGGAAGAAACAACAAACCCCCAGTCCTTGAAATCTCAAACAGTTTCTTGTGGGGAATTAACTCAGTGAATGTCTGACTTGAGCTCAAGAATGTCTTTTGTTTCCATTTCTAAATGACAAAAGGGACACCAAAGAAAGGTAATAATTTGGTATTAATCAATCTCCTTCATTAAAAGTAGCTCCCCAAGCTGAGTGTCATGGAAACAGCGAACGTGGGGAGGAAGTCTTGGGGGGCTGTGAAGAGGGGCCGTGAGGCTGTTTGTGGGAAAGGCAGGGTCATTGCGTGGGCACGGCTCCGGGGAACGCGGCACGAGGCAGGATGACTGGCGCTGGCGCTGAGAATAGTAACATCACGGGTTGCATCTTGCTCACATTCCAGCCCTTCTTAAGCCTGTTCAAACACCCTGTCCTTTTCCACCCAGAGCAACCCTCTGATGTAAATCTTGCTCTGCCCATTATACAGTTGAAAACACCGAGCCTTGGGAAGCTCAGAGAATTTGCCGACGCTTGCAGCTGGGTGGGGTGGAACAGGGGCTTGCACCAGGCCTCCTGGCCCCGAAGGCCGGCTCTATCCCTGCAGTCTCTCCATCTCTCAGTGCTCTTTGCCCCTTGCCACGTCTTGGCGGCAGATCCTGGCAGATCCCAAAGCCAGCAGGGCTGCCATGATGCCCTCTAAGTTCATCAAGAACTTAAACCATTTCTGCCAAATTTTCTGCCAAGGGTGTTTCTGCCAAAGATGCCCTGAGTGGAAAGGCAAGTTTGAGATACCTAAGAAGCTTCTCTCCAGCACTCAAGTCTTCCACAGGACCCTGTTCCTCCTTTTCTGAGGGACCCCAACCCCCTTTCTCCCGTGAGATCTGCTTCCCAAATCTTATCTGAGCCCCTCCCTTCATCAGAACACCCAGGTTTTGCATCTTTTCCCAGCTTCCTGGCTCATGTCAAGTCAGTAAGCCGGGGAGGTCAGCCTCTGAGCCTGCTCACGGAGGAAGCGTGCAAGGGGCGGGGCGGGGTGGGGTGTGTGGGCAGTGAGGCCACTGTTCTCTCCTTGCTGGGTCCACCTGCCTCCCTAACTCTCTCTGTCTGAGCCCAAGCCCCGAGCCTCCTCCTGCTCCTCTAGAACTCTTCATTATGTAAAACAGCCTAGGCAGCCATTCAGGCTAATTCTTTCCCCAGCTATTCCTCACGTCTTTATCGAGTATCTGGGCTATAAGCACAGGGCTGGCCATCACTGGAGGTGGAGGTTGGGGACAGGATCTTTTGGCAAAGACAATATTTTCACTGGTGAAAGTTGAGGTGGTGAGGAATCTTACTTTTAACACATCCTGTCTCTGTCCCAAGGTCACACGTGTTATAATAAGCCTGCCACCTGGAATTTGAACAGTGCTCTTTACTGGCTAAAACACAGCTGTGTCTTGAGACAGCAGGAAGTCCAGAGAACCCGTGAACACATGCCCAGCAAAGGATGGTGGGCTGTTGGTCCCCTGAAAGCCTCATGTGTCAGGGCAAGGGGGCACCTTAGCCTAGACAGCCTCAGGAGGACCCTAAGACCTCTGACAAGGTGAAACAGGAACCCCTAGGCAAGTTATTACCTCACATCAGGCTTTGTGACAAAAGCAAACAATTATTAAGCACCTACTGTGTACAACTGATGCTTTTGAACTGTGGTGTTGGAGAAGACTCTTCAGAGTGCCTTGGACTGCAAGGAGATCCCACCAGTCCATCCTAAAGGAGATCAGTTCTGGGTGTTCATTGGAAGGACTGATGTTGAAACTGAAACTTGAATACTTTGTCCACCTGGTGCAAAGAGCTGACTCATTGGAAAAGTCCCTGATGCTGGGAGGGACTGGGGGCAGGAGAAGGGGACGACAGAGGATGGGAAGGCTAGATGGCATCACTGACTCAATGGACGTGAGTCTGAGTGAACTCTGGGAGTTGGTGATGGACAGGGAGGCCTGGCGTGCTGCAGTTCTTGGGGTGGCAAAGAGTTGGACACGACTGAGTGACTGAACTGAACTGAGCTGTGTACAAAGAACTTACTTCTACAAGACAGGGATAATCCCCTCTATCCATTTCACAGAGCTTCCCAGGTGGCGCTAGTGGTAAAGAGCCCGCCTGCCGGTGCAGGAGACACAGGAGATGCAGGTTCGATCCCCGGGTCAGGAAGGTCCCCTGGAGGAGGGCATGGCAGCCCACTCCAGTATTCTTGCCTCTGAGTCTCAGAGAGGTTAATTCACTTGTTCAAAGTCACACAGCTTGTAAGCAGTCAAGCAAGGCCTTGAGCCTAACTCTGCTTGATATCAAAACCCACTCCCTGACCATTTCATCCTCCTGCTTCCCAACAATGAACACGGGGCCTGTCTCCCCATCTGCTGAAAGAAGCAGAACCTTGTTGCACTTTCATGGATGTAACTCTGGAAGCAAAAGTCTGTGATGTCCTTTTCCAGGACTTTGGGTAAGAGTGGACTCTGGGGCAGTCCAGGACCCCTCACTGGGCTACCATTTCAAGGTCCGTATAGCATCTGGTTACCGTGGCAAGAAGCGGATGTAGCCAGTTCACGGATTCGTGTGTTCAATCACTCAAAGTAGTATTTACTGTGTGCCCGTGGTGCGCCAGGCAGCTTGATGGATGTTGCCATTGTGAGCACAACTCATTCGGTTTCTGCTGGCATGAAGTTTGCTGTTCTGTTGGGAAAATGGCACTTGACCAAGTAATTAAAACATCATATCTGTCAGAGTGCAGTGCTGTATTTTAAGAAGAAAGGGATTTAATACAGGGGATTGTGTGTTTATCAAACCACGAGAAGGTCTGAAGAATCAGGGCCTAGGCATGAGTCTCAGAGCACGTAGACCTCACCAGGAGGCGGGGCTGGGACCCTGAGGCCACGCTGGGTGCCCTGCCATTCTGGGTTTGGAGCCGCCTCCACTGACGGCACAGCCCCCACCCCAGGAGGGGCTAGGGCCACCTGGCGCTGTGACCCGGGGATTAGGGAGTCAGCTCGAGAAGCTCTCGAGGCCATCTCTGTTTCCTGACACCCAGGATGCTTGCTGCCAGGAGCACCTGGGAACTCGCTGCAAGAAAATCACAGACACTCTAACCAGTGGAGAGGGCCAGAAAGCACAGAGAGGGGCGCTCACTCCATGCTCGCCTTGCAGACGGAAGCCTGACTCTATCCCGCATCCTTGGTGCAAAGCAGTCTGTGGGACCAGGCTGTTAGCCGTCTGGACCATGAAGTGTGGGGAGAATAGGCATCAAGTATCTGCGGATAACATCCAGAGAAGCCACGCTGAGGGTTGGGAAGGAAGACTCGCCGGGCGCCGTGGGTGCATAACGATGGCACGCCTCCAGACTGTGGGGTCAAAGGCAGCTTCTCTCAGGAAGCGAGTTCCAAGCTGAGGTCTTAACGGTAGAGCCTGTGCAAAGGCCCTGAGACTGGGGTGCAGGCAGGCAGAGCGTGTCTGTGACGGCTTGGGCGACTGTCCTGTGAGTCTCCACCCCTCCCCTCCGCCTAAGGGGCTGGCAGGCACTTTCCCGCCCAGCAGCATCAGCTTCGCCTGTGGCTGGTTTGGCCGGATATGACATATGCAGAGGCCTCGTCTGGTTTGGACTGTTGCACGCGGGTGGTCCACTATGAGAGGCACCCTTCTGGATTCCAGAAAGAAAACAAATGAGGTTTAAATGAACCATTCACCTGAGTCCAGCCTCTATCAGCCAAACCCCAGCCAACCTGTGGACCCATGGACCTGGGAATAAATGCTTGCTACTGTAAGTCACTGAGGTTTGGGGTGGTTTGTTGCACAGCACTAGTGTGGCTATCGCTGACTGATACACAGTCTGAGCTCCTGAAAGAAAGCAGTTCAGTTTGACTGGGATGGGGGGAAGACGGGATGGCAATGCAAGAGGCAGGGGCTCTGCAGGCCCCATTAGAGAGGACGGGGGTGTCTCCCTTTCACTCCGGGTCAGGCCAAGGCCAAGAGAGGTGAGGGTCCAGTGGCCCGTGGCAGGTCAGGGGCAGAGCGGAGGTGGAGCCCAGGCTTCCTGGATCCCACCTGTGCCTGTCCTCCTTTCATCTCGTCTGAACGACAGCAGCAGCCTTCCCACTCTGTGTTCACTGTGACCGGTTATCAGCGGACGCATCCGGTGCTGCCTGACGTAACCCTGTCAGTATCTCCACTTGCAGATATTGCGTAGATGGCGCATCAGAGAGGGTCCGCTTTCTGCTCAAGTCCAGCGCCCATGATCCCAGCCGCTGGGCACCACTGGCCGCTCACCAGCCTGGCTTCTCATCCCAGCTTGCTGGACTGGTCTGCCGGTGCCCTGGGCCCCAGGCTCTGACTCTGGGGCTCTGTGCAACCTGCTGGCTCAGGTCAGCTGCGTTTACACCTCAGGCGGGAGCGCTTGGGGGCTCTTTGATGTCGGTGATGGAGAGGGTCAGTTCCCATTGTGCAGTCCTGGTAATCACAGGCTTCTTTGTCAGCGGGCAATCACTCTTGTGGGGGAAATCTCCTCAGAAGGTGGCTCACAAAGAGGGCTTAGCCTGTGTCTAATGGGAAGTGACAAGGGCAGGGGACAATGAGGGGAGAACAGAGGAAGGAAGACACAGGCCATTCTACTCTTGGGCCACTGGAGGAAGGAGGGAGATGAGAGCTTCGGAAATCCAAGGAGAGGCTGCCTCTGGTCCGGCCGCACTGGACCACCTGGCTTCGCCTTCCCAAATTGGACTGTGCCAAGCACGGGGCTTCCCAGGCGGCGCTGCTGGTAAAGAACCTGCCTGCCAGTGCAGGAGACGTGAGCAATGCCGATCTGATCCCTGGGTCGGGAAGACCCCTGGAGGAGGGCCTGGCAACCCACTCCAGTATTCTCGCCTGGAGAATCCCACGGACAGAGGAGCCTGGCGGGCTACAGTGCATAGGGTCACAGAGAGTCGGACACGACTGAGCTCAGCTTGCGTGCCAGCACAGGAACCCGTGGGATGCTGGCAGACGGCCTGCAGACTAGAGAACCCCGGCTGGCCCTCTCCCACATTTTCTAGCTCCGTGCTTCCCGGGTACATGGCAGTGGTGCACTTCCGGGACCCCTCGTCCTGCTGTGAGGTCACATGACTCACCCTGGCCAATGAGCGGTGAGTGAAAGTGGCGGGCGTCACTCCTGAACTGGAACATTTAAATGCCGGTGCAGACCCTTCCGGGTCCCGGCTGGGAAGTGCCTCTTGAGAATGAAAAGCAGGAGCCAACACCCCCGTCACCCCGCAGTGGACACACGGAACAGGTGAGACATACGCCCGTGTTGTCACAAGGCAGGAATATTGTGGAGCTTCCTGTTACTGCAACATAGCTGAGTCTAGCCCCACGGATAAAAACAACGATTCAGTGAGAGAGGGACCCACTTACAAACCTGGTCTGTTTCTTAGAGAGTCACAGGGCACGTTATCTGTGAAGGGTCTGAGAAGGCCTGAGAACAGAAGGGAAAACTTGTCTACGTTGCTTTACTTCAAGCTTCCCAGATGTATAGACCAGCAATCCTTCCCACCCATGGGACGTCTTTCCTGGGACAGCGGGATGACATGGAGACTCTTCCAGGGTGCTCTCAGACTCAAGAAGCACCTCTGCAGACATCTCTTCTCAGACATCCTCCCACGAATGCTGGCGGGGAGGAAGGATCTGGATGCTCAGATCTGAGCGAGAAAATCTGCTTATCGACCTCGCCCTGCACCAGCTCCGTCTCCAGTGTGGAAGTTGTCTCATCTCTCCCAACCTCGGCACGGTTCCTCTGCCTCCAGGCTGCTGATGAGATGGCTCTGCAACGTGCTTGGCATGGCAGAGGTGCTAAGCTGGTGGCTGCAGCTGTCCCCAGATGTGCCAACAGCTGTCTGAAGGGTGGACTGCAGCCATTCAGGGAGCACAGAGCCAGGATGTGTTAAACCTGCCAGGGAGAGATAGCCAGATTTGGAAAGCAGCCTGGCAGTCTGTCAGCAACACAAAAGACCTCACACACCGCCCCTGGGATACCCTGTATCTCCCCTGACATGGTGGGTCTCCCAGCTGGGCCTCCCACACCACTGCCAGAGCCCACCCTCTCTCTGCAGCCCCAAGGATGTGGCATCCTGCCACCAAGGTCCTCTGCTGGGACTTGCGTTGGCAGAGACCCATGGAAATGGGTTCTGATCGTCCCAATTCCAGACTGCTGTGGTCCTTGGGGCTCAGCTTTCCCTGTTGCAGCCACTGCCATCTTCCCGTGGGATCCCCCGGGACCCCATTTCCACCTTTGCCAAGGCCCTCCCTCAGCAAGTTTTCAAGTTCAGACACCTGCTCCTGCATCCTGCTGGGGACTAGACGACTGACTCTGCAGAACGTTGCTCTTTCCTCTGGGCCTCCGATGACAGCAGTGGGGAGGGGAACTAGTCTTTTGTGTCTTGAGCCGTGGACTCTGCCCTTCGGATGACGCCTTCGGTGGAGCCCCCAGGCACACAACACAGGCAAGAGCCCCACCCCTCCACACCTCCCGGCTCACAGAGTGAGCTCAAACCCACTTGAAGAGCCTCCCAGCTCACGAGCAGTGCACACCTCGATGAGACCCATCTCCACCGCCTCTCCCTCCTCGTCTCCAGGGGACCCACACCCTCTGCTCCCCAGCGTCCCCTCCTCCCACAAATCCGCCTCCTGGCTCCTCTGCTTAGGTCAGAGAAGCCTGGCCTCTGTTTTAGAGGAGGGTTCCCCAGATGCTGCCTCTGCTGCTCAGGGATTCTAGGAGCTCACGATGGCGGCAGAGCCCCTCCCACACTGTGGCCTTGCCCCCCGCCAGCAGGCTCTGCTGCTGTTAGATGCTGGAGGCGTGGGCACAGCAAGATCATTTTTTTTAGCTTAGCTGGGGATCCCTGTTTTTTCATGGCACCCCTGAGCTAAGAGAGGCCTTGAGCTGTGCCCCAAACCTTCTTGGTGTAGGGGCTGGGCTATCCTCTCTGCCCCAGAAACAAGCACCGCAGGCCTCCGAAAACCCTGCCGGTACCAACCCCCCTCTGACCTGCTAGCTGAAGAGGGGATGAGAGCTCATTAGCGGCCCATTAGCATTACTATTCAACTCAAGTGCGCTGTCAGGGCTTACACAAGGGAGCCATCAGGGGCCCAGTCTACGGGTCTGCTTGTCCTTGCTTGAGACTTTAATCATGTCTGGAGGTGGCTTAAAAAAAAAAAGTTATAATAATGATGGTGGTGGGTGGGGACAAGAGCATTCCCTCCCCAACCTGAGTCGTGGTGCCCAGTGGGTCTGAGGGGCACGGTGGCAAAATACACCCCCTAAACCAGCCGCAAACTGGTGATAACGGACCTTGTGGCTCCATCTAATCTGCTCCCTTCTAGACCTGCAGAAGGACCTGGCAACCCACCCCAGATACTTGCGCGGGAAATCCCACGGAGAGAGGAGACTTGCAGGTTACCGGGCATGGGTCACAGAGAGCTGGGCACGACTGAGCAACGAAACAGCCTCTTCTAGAATCATGCCAGCTTGGTGAACGAACCCCTTGCCCAGTTTCACATTTCTTCAGGAGCGAGCATGGACTCCAGAATTTCACACCAGTCCCTTTGGGGGAGCTCCCCGAGGTGCGCACGGATCCTCTCCTGTTCCTCTTGAAATGGTTCACTCCCATCAGGTCATCTGAGATTGACCAGGAGAGAGAATAACCGTATTATACTTAATAGAATCTTCTGCATCAGAGAGAACTCTTTTGGGAGCAAGTGACAGAAAAGATTAAGTCTAAAGGGCCCAAGAAACAACCACCACAGACGACGTTTTAGGCCGCAAAACACAGGCATTGGGGAGAAAGCTTCAGGTCAGGTTGGATCCAGGCGGCTCTTAGAAACACTGGCGGAGTAATACAGAAATACAAACATGTTTATTTACATAAACATAGTAAGTCCCAATATAAAAATACGAGCGCTCTCCTTTGCCATCACTTGGTCCTGCTTTCCTTCGTGCTGACTGCACTCTCAGGTACTCCCCTGATGGTGCCAAGATGCCTGCCAGTGTCGCCAAGCTTCCACCCCACCTTCTTAGCCCGAGCATCTTCCTCTTTTTGAACCAGTCCCTACTGAAGTCCCGCATTGACTCTTTGGCCTCCCATTGGCCCAGCTTAGGTCACATGCCCATCCCTGAACCAATCACTGTGGCCAGGAGGAGGAGATGCTCTGATTGGACAGGCTTGAATCACGTGTCCAAGCAAGCGGCGGAAAGGAGGATAACCCCATTCCAAGTCACAGCGGGCTGAGACGGAGAGGAGTGTTGGGTTTCCCCAGAGTAAGGGGTCCATATCCCAGAAAGGCAAAACCTTGATGGATATTTATATATACAAACACTGCAGATCTCCTTCATGGCTTCCAAATCCAGAGCTGGCTATTTTTCAACCTCCACCCCAAATGAGGGAAAGCTCTCCTTATTAAGACGGCTGCATTTATCAAGTAGGGGTAGAGATCTTGGCAACGGTCAACTGAAATTCAGACTCGTAAATGCCAGGGTTACTCAGTTTAAGCTTCACCTGAGGCTTCTTCCCTTTGCAGCCCAAGAGGTTGACCAGTTTCTATGTCCAGGGAGTTACACGTTTACACTGTTGGTGTCCACTAGACGGTGACCCCCTTCAAGCTGAGGATTTTCTTTTGTTTACTTCTTTAATCCCAGGACTAAAGGACAGTGCCTGGCAATATGTGTTTTGTTGCATAAATCAATAAGTTTCACAACTGGTTGTTTCTGACTTAAAAGAAAATTCTCCTTATAAATGTATTTGTTGTTGTTTAGCCACTAAGTTGTGTCCAACACTTGTATATTTAAACAAAATTTAGCTTTTGAGGATTTCTACCCTCTGATTAGACCCACTCAGAAAAACATCTTCAGGGGACTACATGTCAGACGTTTGATGCTACCAAGAATCTCTTCTCAGGCTGCTCAGTGTTGGTTCTTTTAACTCCTTCCACAGGGTTTGATTTGGAGTCCCTCTCCCCATGCTCTCTCTAGACCTAATCCCTTTGGCCATTCAGTTCAGTTCAGTTGCTCAGTCGTGTCCGACTCTGCGACCCCATGGACTGCAGCACGCCAGGCCTCCCTGTTCATCACCAGCTCCCGGAGTTTACTCACATTCATTGTGTTTACTCACATTCTATTGAGTTGGTGATGCCATCCAGCCATCTCATCCTCTGTTGTCCCCCTCTTCTCCCACCTTCAATCTTTCCCAGCATCAGGGTCTTTTCAAAAGAGTCAGTTCTTCTCATTGGTGGCCAGAATATCGGAGTTTCAGCTTCAACATCAGTCCTTCCAGTGAATGGACTGGTTGGATCTCCTTGTAGTCCAAGGGACTCTCAAGAGTCTTCTCCAACACCACAGTTCAAAAGCATCAATTCTTTGGTGCTCAGCATTCTTTATAGTCCAACTCTCACATCCATACATGACTACTGGAAAAAACATAGCTTTGACTAGATGGACCTTTGTTGACAAAGTAATGTCTCTGCTATTTAATATGCTGTCTAGGTTGGTCATAACTTTCCTTCCAAGGACTAAGCATCTTTTTATTTCATGGCTGCAGTCACCATCTGCAGTGATTTTGGAGCCCCCAAAATAAAGTCTGTCACTGTTTCCACTGCTTCCCCATCTGTTTGCCATGAAGTGATGGGACTGGATGCCATGATCTTTGTTTTCTGAATGTTGAGCTTTAAGCCAACTTTGTCACTCTCTTCTTTCATTTTCATCAAGAGGCTCTTTAGTTCTTCTTCACTTTCTGCCATAAGGGTGGTGTCATCTGCATATCTGGTGTTATTGATATTTCTCCCAGCAATCTTGATTCCAGCTTATGCTTCCTCCAGCCCAGCATTTCTCATGATGTACTCTGCATTCAAGTTAAATAAGCGGGGTAACAATATACAGCCTTGACATACTCCTTTTCCTATTTGGAACCAGTCTGTTGTTCCATGTCCAGTTCTGACTGTTGCTTCCTGACCTGCATATAGGTTTCTCAAGAGGCAGGTCAGGTGGTCTGGTATTCCCATCTCTTTCAGAATTTTCCACAGTTTGTTGTGATCCACACAGTCAAAGGCTTTGGCATAGGCAATGAAGCAGAAATAGATGTTTTTCTGGAACTCTCTTGCTGGATGTAGAAGCTGAGGATGGGGAAGATTAATCTTCTGGAGCACTTCTTTTGTCCCAAGTACTTCACTTGAAAATGCACTCAGCTATTGCCTGCTAACAATATCATGAAGTAGGCACGTGTGTGTGCTAAGTTGCTTCAGTCGTGTCTGATGCTTTGCTGCACTATGGACTGCAGCCCACCAGTCACCTCTGTCCATGGAACTCTCCAGGCAAGAATACTGGATAGAGCGGGCTGCCATGCCCTCCAGGCATCTTCCCGGCCCAGGGATGGACACACATCTATTGCATCGCAGGCGGACTCTTCACCCAGAGCCGTGAAGCCCGTGAAGTGGCTCCAACTGCCCCCAGTTCACAGAGTTTGAACCTGGAGGCTCAGACAAGGTCCTCATTTGCAAAAGTCGCACATCTGAAAAGGGGGCAGACTCAGGATTCAAACCCCGAGTAGCCTGGCCCCCAACCCAGACTCTTCTGGCAACACCATGAGCTCCTCCTGAAGACGGGCGTCTGAATTGAAGGCATGTGAGCCAAAGCGCGCCAGGGAGGGTCTGGCTGTGCACTGCGGACGCTCTGGGTAAGCCTTGCCCAAACCGTCCCACTGCACCCCCTGTGCTTACCCTCCTAGATACTGCTTCCAGCATCCTGCAAGAACTTTCACACCCGGAAAGTTCTCTGTGTCCATCTGCCTGTTTGGCACAGCTGTATCTGCAGGGCACCGCGGGCAGCAGATGGGGGTCAGCGAGTCCAGGGCTAACGAGCCATCTTGGAAAAGGTGCGCAGACGAGAAAAGGCCAGCGCAGTCCACTGCCTGCCTACCTTCTATTCACCAGCTGTCAAGGGGGCTCACCAATTAAGTCGCTGTCTAGGGCTTTCAAAACCGCTAATCAAACCTGCCAAAATCGTTAAAAAAAGAGCTTTTTACCAAGTTTCTCTTCATTTATTTTTCAAGTGCGTTAAAAGGTTCATTAAAGATCTGCAAAGGATGAAGAAGCCCTTCTCCAGCTACCCTCCTCCCTCGCTCAGTAATTAGGAAAGCAGCTTCCCCCAACAGTAGCTTCTGTGCCTCCCGCATTGGCAGCGGAAGACGTGGACGGGAGTTCAGGAGCGTCTTGTTAGCGTGTCTGCCTTGCAAGAATCGCTCACTAATGGGAGATGCTGGGAGTTGGTAATTTGGTGAAAATGTGCTGTTATTGTCAACAGACAGCGCCGGGGCCCGCCTGCTCCATCTCTTGTACTAGGGACTCGGCTGCAAAACAATCAAAGAAGAGATGGCCCCCTGGGAGCCCGAGCCAAAGGTGTTCCCTTAAGGAACACTCCCGAATAAGTGGCATTTGGGAAGATGCAGATCCCCCGCCGCCCCCCCCCCCAGAGAGACGACCTTCCTGCTACCATGAGAGCTGGGGCCTTGTGGGAAGGGTGTGGGTCCCGGAGTCAGAAAAACCTAATGTGGAGACCACATCTCTGCCCCTGAGTTTCCCGGGCAGCCGGTTTCATCTTTCGCCTCCAGGGTCCACACCTGTGTCGTGGCGACAGCAGGCTCCTCCTTAAGGGACTGCCTCTGCTGCCCACGGTGGTTGTTAGTGTCTCTGACACTGGTGGGGCGCTGGCCAAGAGGCAGGTGCTCTTGCCAAGATTCCCCGAAGACCTGTTTCTCAGACAGGGCAACTGAGGCTCAGAGAGGCTGAGTGACTTTGCGGTGGCCACACAGCTGGGGAGCGGAACGGAATCTGAAGCCTGTACGTGGTGCACGTCCTTGTTTCAGATTGTGGTGCTGTTGTAGCTGTAACCGCAGTGCGTGCAGAGGAGGCCCCGCGCCTGCCTGACGTGGAAACTGGGAGCTGCCAGGCTCTGGGAGCAGGGGGAGCGGAAGGGGCCATCACTGGCTTTCGGGGGTGGTGGGTAAAAGGGGGAGGGGGAGGAGGGAGGAGGGGCGAGGAGGCTGGTTGGAAGCCCCACAGCACATCAGTCCACCCGTGCACCTCCCACTTGGACCGGATGGCGGAGGCTCTGATGGAGAGACAGCCCCGGCCCTTGCCTAGCGTCACAATTCCCATTCTAATAGAATAGGAAAGCTGACAGGACTGAGCGGACAGGTACAAATAGCCAACAAAGCCTGGTCCTCATTTATTCACCAATATTCCTGAGCACCTGCTGTGAGCCCTGGTGGGTGGGGGACGGCGGGGCGCTGTTGGAGGCCTCTGCCCAGAGTCCTCTGCGCGGCTCTTGGGCGGCTCCTTCCTCATCTGCCTGCAGCCGCGTCTCCCAGGCCGCCCCCTCCTCGTCCTCCCCCAGGCTGCAGGCCCCTGCCCGGAATCACCGCCCCCAGCCCCTCCTCCAGCGTTTCCACAACGAGCTTCTCATTGTCCTTCGGGTTTCAGGTCCAGCGTGCTGCCTTCGAGACGCCCTCCCAGACGTCTCCCCACCGCAGGGTGCCCCCCCCGCCCGGCCCTTTGCAGTCTCTGTTCCCCTCCTTTCTGTCTGCTGTGTACCTGTGAGCATCAGTCACAGTCGTTTCCTTACCCGTGTGCTTCCTCCACGTCTGAGAAACTCCGTGAGGAAAGGAACGGCGTCTGTCTTGTTTACCGTCACATCTCCAGAGCCCGAACCCCAGAAGGTTCCAAACAGCATTGACTGTA
Source organism: Capra ibex (assembly GCA_006410555.1). Taxonomy (NCBI): domain Eukaryota; kingdom Metazoa; phylum Chordata; class Mammalia; order Artiodactyla; family Bovidae; genus Capra; species Capra ibex. Next base: position 1,370,969 of record SJYO01016970.1, read on the forward strand.
GTAGCCACGTGCAAGACAGTTTAGCCTGCTGCTGGGGGCCTTCGAGGGGAATCAGGCGGCATCGGCGGCTGGTAGGACGGAAGCGCTCCTCCCAGTGGGCTGGGGAACGATGCCCCCGGGGTAGGGAACCTGGAGCACAGCTGTCGGGGGTGGGGGGAGCTTGTGAAAATCAACGCACATGTGAGCCGCGGTCTCTGGGCCCCAGGGCAGAGGGCCTGGCCCCACTCACGGCAGCAGCGGCAGGACTGCCGAGGATCGTGGCTGTGACAGCCGTGTCGTGAGCAGAGCTGGGCAAGCCCAGGGAAGCTGGCAGCTCCAAGGCTGGCCTGCCCACAAACCCCGACTCCAGTTTCTCGCCTGCTGTTAGAGCAGCTGCAACTAGGCCCCTTAGCCAGACACAGAGAGGGGAGTGAGAAAAAGGAGGAAGGGAAAAAAACCCACACCGATTCCCTGGGAAGCACGTCTGAGAACAATATCTCAAGGAACAAGGAACTCGTGTGAGGCTCCAGGCAGTGCGGCGAGTGACCTCATCTCCCTCCCTGACGCAAGGCCCTCCTGCTGCTGGGCTAGGCTGAGCTGGCTGCGCCTGGGCCTCCCCAGGCGGAAGCTTCCGCCAGGCAAGATGTTTCTCCTGGAAGCACCGATGCCCAGCCGGACCGGCAGGGGTCTGATGAACAAATGCTCTCTCCTGTTTCAACTTTTCAGGTCGATAGATGCTCCCTGACGACTGCTGGGTCCCAGGCTCTGAGCCTCGTGCTGAGAAAGCAGATGCAAGACACAGAGCCTGGCCCTCGCGAGGCTGGTAGTCAGGAAGGGGAGAGGAATGCGGCAATCAGGCCGCGGGGTCAGTGCGGAGGTGACGAGGGCACAAACAAGGGCCATGGAGACAGACAGGCCCCGAGACCCCACCCCTCCTTTGGCTGAAGGGGGCTAAAGGTCAAGGGTCATGGGGACGGCATGCTGGATGAAGGCAAAGGCACAAGTTACCTGGGAGCACCACCGCCCTGAGGGCACCACCGCCCTGGGGGCACCACCCCTGGGAGGACTGCGGCCCTGGGAGCACCACCGCCCTGGGGGGACCACCACCCTGGGGGCACCACGGCCCTGTGATGACACCCAACTTAGCCAGCTCCTCCGAGGCCCGTGGCTGGATCAGTGCGCCTTTTTGGCACCAGTAACTGGTTTCGTGGAAGTCAGTGTTTCCACAGACTGGGAGAGGAGGGTTTCGGAATGAGCCAAGTGCACTGCACTTTACTCCTATTATTATTACAGCTCCGCCTCAGACCAGCAGACGTTAGGTCCCGGAGGTTGGGGGCCCCTGCCCCATGTGACAGGGCGAGCACAGAGGCTCTCCAGCACAGGGCTCCCTGTCCCCAGAGGTGGGGAGGAAAAGGAAGAAACCTGGGAGGCTCCGCCTGTGGCTGGCACAGGTCGTTAAACTGCGGTGTTAGAGTGGTGTCGGAGTGATGGCTGTGAGTCGTGGTCTGGACGCGCGGTGCTGCGGAGGAGCTCTCACAGTGGCCGAGGCTCTGACACCCAGGAAGGGAGGAGGGTTGGTGGCGGAGGTCACCATAGTAGTCTGAAGGCGGGCATTGCCTCACCCTCCTGCGTCTCAGCTTCCTCATCTGTAGAACGGGAGTGAGGCCTGCTCCTCAGGGCTGCTATGAGGATTTTTAAAGGGAGCTTAAGATCCAGAAAAGGAAAATGGAGGGGGCAGATTTCAAGGTGGGAGGGATGTTTTGCAGCTACAGTGGCCATGAGACTCTATCTTGAGGAGCTGAGTTTCCAGTGAAAGCTTGGCGATGGCCGGTAATCCAGGTGGGATGCTGGGAAGGGGGGCGGCTGGCCAGAACACCTGGTAATGAGCACAGAGCTCCAAAAGGCCAGCATAAAAAGGGCAGCCGCGCTCTGCTGCACCAGCCCGCTGGCATTCTTACGGTCTCATCTCTATTTGAAACTGTCGTGTTTACACGCCATCTTGTTTATTGTGCCTTTCCTCTAACGAGGTCTTAGGCCAGGAGGGCCGCTCCTGGGTTCCAGTGCTTAAAGTGGTCTGGTCCAGAATGGGCATTGGGTTACTGCCGGTTGGACACACGAATGAGGCTGTAAACAAAGCTGCCGTGTGAACCCAGCAAGGGCAGGCAGCCTTGTGATCGGGTCACTCATCTGCTAGCTCGTGGCCTTCCACAGATTGAGCTGCTGACTTTTGGGGGGACACCCGATCCCACCGATACTAATGCATGTTGAGCGAGTGATGTTCCAAAGGAGGAGCCGCCCCCACCTGCTTCCTGTGAGGTGCTTGACGCTAGGATGCTCCCTGCTATTACATCAGCACTATTATCTCATCTGTCCTAGCCGGCAGGGCAAGACTAGTGACCCCATTCTCCAGCCCAGGAAACAGAGGTTTGGGAGGGCAGAGTGCCTCTCACGTTCACACAGTTGGGAACAGGCAGCATCAGTCCCCAAGCCCAGGGCTCTGTCGTCGAGTCCAGAGCTCCTTCCAGAAGCCCCATTCACCTCCAAGGTCATAGACATGGATCGGTTATGCTCTCAGAGGAGTAGCTTAATTTCCAAGCTTTCTCTTCTGCCAAGTGTGATTTGTGTGTTGCACAAGGGGGTGCAGGTCCTTTCCCTCTCTGAGGCTCAGTTTTCCCACCTGTGCTGCGTGCACGAATGTCCACACTTTACCTGCTTTGTCCAAGGATAACCTCACCGTCGCAAAACCGGACTGAGTGCCGTGCAAATAGCAGGCACTCACCTGTGGCTTGACTGGCCCCCTTTCCTGCCTGGGCTGCTCTCCTCTCAGCCCCACGGAAGAGAGGTTGCCCGGAAGCTGCTCTACAGATGAGGGTGTTGCGAGCAGACAGGTAGACCTGGCTGGAGAGAGGGGCACAGGGGTTGGGGCGGCAGGGAGGGGAGCCCCAGGGCAAGGGCTGAGGTGAAAGGAGCGAGCCCGGAAACCCAGAGCGCAGCAGGACTGATCTTAAGCAGGAAGGAGAAGGGCACATACTTGCCGTGTCATATAAATGATAAACAATAATAATAACATTGGCTTGTGTGTAATGAGAAAGTCTATAGGGACTGAATCGCCTCGGAAATGGGTCGCAGATGTCAGCGAGTCATTTGTTTCTTGAGGGAAGAGCTGAGGTTTGTATTCTCTCTCTCTCTAACACACACACACACACACACACACACACACACACACACGCACCCAGGATGTCTCTCCAGCGGGGGAGAAGGGGATCATGGCAGAGTGTGGAGCAGCTGGGGCTGGGAGCTCAGGAGGGGGTGTGGTGGTGGCTGTCGCTCATCAGATACGCTCGCTCTCATCTCACGGGCACAGGTGGGAGCCATTCCCTGGCTCCCATGCAGTTGCCGGGGAAGTGATGCGGGTCCCCTCTGGGCGGCAGCCCTGAATGGCTGGGCCGAGACCCTTCAGAATTGCCTTCCCTCTGCGGCAGTGCTTGTGGAAGTGTATGTCAACAGGAAACTGCGTCAGCCGGGGTCCCACAGTGAGGAGGAGGCAGCGCCACGTTCCCATTGCGCTGGGCACACAGCAGGGGAGAGAAGCCACGCTCTGCCAGCGTGAGCCGTCGAGGCCGGGGTCCCCATCACTGCATCGTTACCCGTCCCACCCCAACCAACACAGGAACCTGCTTTGGGACCAAAGTCTGGGACCATCAGCCCCAGTCCCCGGGGCTGTGCAGCTGTCCAGAATCCTAGCCCCTCAAACATGGATCCCCTGGCCAGATGGAAAATGCTGCCAAACCTCCAAGACAAGGAGACGGGTCTCTCCACCTTGAAGCACCTGCTGGTCTTGTCTCCTCATCACTTTATTCTGCTGGTTGTACCTTCGGTCCAGAAGTTATAAGACCCTGTGCAGTTCAGGGTATCTGATGGGATGTCCAGTGTCATGGAGAGACAGGTGACCTACTGGCTGAACTTTGCTTTTCCAATTACGTTAAGGTCATGAGGTGTCGGAGCGTTGTGGTTTTGGGGTGAGAGCCTGCATGTTGCATAAGTGGTGGTTATCACAAACCGTGTTTTCATCCCATCCCCTTATTACGAGGTGGGAAATTTTGGCTCCCTGCGTTCAAGGTCATGCCCACTACAATGTGTTGTTTTAAACTCTGCCTAAAGTTTCTGTTTACATTTCTCCCAGACAAGCGGTCTCAGAGAACCTGATTACTACCTACATGTCATATTTTGGGAGGTATAAGGAGTGAAGGGAACTTTGAGAGAGAAAACCTCACACCTGGGTTTAAATCTTACAGGAAAGATAATGATGGACACTCTTCTGCCAGGTGGGTGAAAATTCAACCAGCTCTCTTCTTCCCGTGTAATTATCTTGAAGCTCAGCTGGGGTCTCACCCCAAGAGTTTCTCGCTGTACGGGAAGAGCTGGTGCCTGGGAATTCTTCCCTGTAACCTCTCCACCTCTGGTCTTGTAAATAACCCACTCCTCGCCTCTCCTGCCGGGAGGTGCTGTTCTTCAGACCTTTAATCATGTCCGCAGCGCATTTCTGAATCCTTTCCAGTCACCACCCGCCCGGCATCTCTGCGCAGATTGCGCTTTTCCTGCTTCCCCTTCCCATATATTACACACTCACGTAGTCAGCCTAATAGCCCTCACAGCCTGGAAGCATAAATCACATTTAAAAATGGAGCAAAGTGGTTTAGCATCTTCAGCTGGAATAATAATAACAGGAGGTAAAACTGATGGAGGGTGCCAGGAATTGGGCCAGGGACCGCGCCAGGGACCGCTCCAAACACTCCAGACAAGTGAGCTCATTTTTTCCTCAGCGCAACCCAGAGAGGTGGCATGGGTGTTTTTCTACTGAGGAAACTGAGGCACAGGGCATTTCAGGAACTTGCCCGAGGTCATGCATAGGAGACAGAATCTGAGCTCTGTGTACTAAGCCCTGGAGTCTTCCCTCTTAAGCGCTGCATTCTGTACTTCACCAAAGGAACTTTGGGGGTCTTCAAATCCAGCCCTTCTGGAATCCCTTCCCTGACTCCCATGGGAGGTGAGTGGCAGACCCACTAACGGGCTCACTCCCATCAATTCTATTCCAGGCTTCCTACCTCCCTCCGGTGGGGAAGCCTTTGACTTCTACAAGGCTGCCTGGCTCTCTTTTCTTTCCTGCTCCACCCACAAGCCAGGCTTCCTTGTTCTTTCCAGAGACCCAGGCCCTGGGGAAGAGAGGAGCCCACACAATCTGCCCTGCTCCTGGCACGTCTGGAGGTGAATCTCGGATGAGACACAGCCGCAGGAGAGAGGCATCGTTAGCACCATCGTTAAGAAATGCCAGCAGAGGGAGGGGATTCCCTCTGGGCCCTCAGGGCCTGGTGGAGCTGGTTAAAATTCTTTGAAGGAAAAAAGGACCACACACAACTTGGTTGCACCCGGCTTCTTGCCCAAGCTAAGCCCAGACTCTGGTGAGCTCCTTTCCAAGCCTCTCTGCTTGACAAGACACAAAACAGATCCTTAAACAGAAATCTCAGCTTGCCAAGGAGTCCTGGAGGAGAAAAGGTAAAATCAGTTTTCAGCCAGGAATAGGAGAGTCTTAGGGGTCTTTGGGTCAACAGGTGAGAACCAGAATTAAGAAGAAAGCTCCCTGAGCTCTGAATTTACCTCCTCAATGAGATATCGTGGAGCATTAAAACCAATCAGCTATGCAGTGATTTTATTACATAAGCCAATAAAATGGAAAAATTAAATTTTCACTGTTCGCTATTAGGCTGAGGTTCTTGAACCTTATATTTTATATTTTATAGTTCTTGAAGAAGATTTTTTAAAAATACATCCTTCCATTTTGGACAGAGTTACTCTTAAATATTTCACATGCATGCGTCTGGTGGATAGAACTCTGGCTCCTCGTTCTTCAGTGACCTGCATTCCCCTCTGCTATGTGACTTTAAAGCAGAATGGCATTGCAGACATCCCTGCAGCACTGACTTTGGGTATGGCCATGTGACCTGCTTGGACCAATGAAACGGGAGAGGAAGTGATAGAGCGTGGTCATGTGTTACTAAGTGTCCTCGGCAAACGTTTTGCCCCCCATCATGAGCGGGGCATGCCCCACGCTGTGTAGCCTTGGAATGAGAAAGATGTGAAACGGACCGGAATCCAACCTACAGCTGTAGCCTTCACAAAGCCTGGAGCCCAGCCCTGCTGAGTTGTAACTGGCGCACAGACCCATGAGCACAAAGTCAGTGCTTGTTTCTATAAGCCATTTCAATCTGGGGTTGTTATGGGCGTCCCTGGTGGCTCAGATGGTAAAGAATCCACCTGCAATGCAGGAGACGTGGTTTTGATCCCTGGGTTGGGAAGATCTCCTAGAGAATGGGATGGTACCCCATTCTTGTATTCTTGCCTGTAGAATTCCATGGACAGAGGAGCCTGGTGGGCTACAATACATGGGGCCTCAAAGAGCTGGACACAACTGGCACCACAATGCAGCTTTATTGTTACAAAAAGCTATTACAACACAAATACTTACGGAGACGGGCGATCTCGGAATCTCTAATTCAGGAGACACTTTTTCTTAACTAACAACATGACCGTCACTTACCAAGCACTTATTAAGTGCCAGGCACCTGTGCCAGATAATTCATATGCAGCACCGTTTTCAATTGAGAAAACAGAAGCTCAGACAGGTCAGGTGACTTAAGCAAGGTCACTTAGCCAATTAGTTGTAGAACTGGGGTGTCACCCTCAGACCTTGCTGACTACAAAAGCCTCCCTCGTCCGCACTGCCCTCACCTCCTCATGTTGGCCAACCTCAGCCGTCTGAGGCCCAGGCTCTGTGACACTGACTCATCCGCCAAGGTCTTTGCTAAGGTTTCTCCCAGTGTGACTCCAAGTCCTTTACTTAAAAGAAATTTATCTCCCCCGCAAGGTGCATTCCATCCTTGAACGTTTAGGGTTACTGGAAATTCTTCCTTATCTTGAGCCAAAACCTGTCTGTCCCTGGTCCCGATTGCTTCCTCCTCTGGGACTATGCACCCCACTCCAGTACTCTTGCCTGGAAAATCCCATGGACAGAGGAGCCTGGTGGGCTGCAGTCCATTGGGTCGCTAAGAGTCGGACACGACTGAGCGACTTCACTTTCACTTTTCATGCATTGGAGAAGGAAATGGCAACGCACTCCAGTGTTCTTGCCTGGAGAATCCCAGGGACGGGGGAGCCTGGTGGGCTGCCGTCTATGGGGTTGCACAGAGTCGGACACGACTGAAGCGACTTAGCAGCAGCAGCAGCAGCAGCTGGGACTATGTAAGGAGAAAGCTGAAGCTCTCCTGCTGCAGCCTAATCTTCTAAATATCATTAGACAGGCTTTGCACTCATTGCCTGCTTTCTCTTCTCTGAACTAAACACCCCCACGTCTTTAGCTGTCCTTAAGAAAACATATTTTTCAGTGAAATATTGCATACAGGAAAGTGCATGAAACCTAAATGTACAGTTTAATAAATAACTCTGAAGTGGGCCTCATAAAACTCTTTCCAGACCAGGAGCTGGAGTCCTGCCATCTCCTGAAGACCCTCTGTGTCCCTCTGTTTATTTCTGCTCCTCCTCTGGCTGGAGCCACCATCCTGACATTTATGGTGACAATCTCCTGGCTTTCCTTTATCGCTTTATTAGCTGTGTGTGCATTCCTAGATGACACAGCCTAGTCTCACCTGTCTGTGGGCTTCATGGAAGCGAGCGTGGAAGTCGTCTTCTGTGCTCTGTTTCTGTTAATTCACATTTGTGTGTGAGATTCAGCTGCTGTTACGTGCAGCTAGACTTCTTTTCTTTCCCTTGTGGATACAGTATTCCACTCTGAATGCACTGCAGTTTGCTTATCGGCTCTATTGCAGGTGCTCGTTCAGAGCGTGTGTGGGCTCTGGTTGTGGTGCACGACACTGCTGTACAGGTCCCGACACGCGTGCTTTGATCATAGACCTGAGTTCCTTTCGAATCATGGGATACAGGCATCTTCCACTTGTATAATTCCCAGCTGGTCTCCAAAGTGTTGGAACATAATTCGTCTACCTACTAATAGTTTTCGGGGATGTCTGTTGTTCTTCTAACAGCTCTTTACATGGCTTAGTTTCAAGCGGCCTTTGTCCTGGTGATTTGGTATCCATGTACACATTCACAGTGCATTCCTGTTCAGAGGGGGTACGCGCTTATAACTACTCACACATGCTTACCCAACAGTAAGGTGTGTGTAGAGACGAGAGCATTCGCTGTTCATTGTGGGAGACGGGGCCACAGGGCTGCCTCTTCAGTCTCTGGGTGATAATAGGCTTATCCACACTCTCGCGTGCGCCTGGGCGTGGGCTTATTCCTGTCTCTCGAGTGGGGCTGAGCCACAGGCCCGCGGAGAGCGAGCAGATGCAAGGCGAAGCCCTTGTGCGCTTCAGCTAGCGCTCTTTCTGTTGACTCTGCTATTTCCATGGACCCAGGAAAAGTATAGCTCTCCCTGGTGGCTCAGCAGTGAAGAGTCTGCCTGCAGTGCAGGAGATGCGGGTCCAATCCCTGGGTTGCAAAGATCCCTTGGAGAAGGAAATGGCAACCCACTCCGGTATTCTTGCCTGGCAAATCTCAGGGACAGAGGAGCCTGGTGGGCTATAGTCCATGGGGTCACAAAAATTGGACATGGCTGAGTGAATCAACTACCACCACAGGAGAGGTGTGAGAGCCACATGAGGCCCAGCAGTCCCAGCCGAACCCAGCATCTATCAGCCAAGTCCCAACCAGCTAATCGATGAACTAACTAAAGGCTGTTGCTTTACGCCACTGAGATTTTGTGGTTGTTTGATATGGGGCAGTGGTTAACAATGATTCCCTTAATGATAGCTACCATCGAGCACTTATTATGCACCAGGCTCTGTGCTAAGAACTCCATATGCATTACCCTGTGGAATCCCCACACCACCCCTCTGTAGAAAATACCATATTCTCTCCACTTTGCAGTGGGAATCTGAGGCTCACAGAGGTTAAAGGACTGGCCCAAAGTCACAGAATTAGGAAGAGGAGGCACCAAAACTTATATTGAGTTCTCTCTGATTCAAGAGTTTGTCACCAGCTAGGAAAGCGGCAGGCGGAGGTCTTACTAAGGCATCAGAAGACCGAGGGCTCACACACACTCAAATGGCCAGACTGAAATAGACAGAGAAAGAGCCAGAAAGCAGGTCCTTTTAAGTAGCACCCTCCTCACTGGCGGCTCAGGCTGGCCCTTGGACTGTCTCCCTGATGCTAGAGTCTGGCCACAAGGCCACCGCACAGTCCTTACAGTGTTGAGAGGGAAACAGACTAGAAACAGGTCTGGGCTGGTCTGACTCCCTACCGGTGGCGTCTCCTCGAGCATGTGACTCGGTCACTCAAAGCTCCATTCCCTCATCTATAAATAAGGAGATACATTTTTTTTTTTCCCCTGGAAACTTTGACCCAATTTACTGTCAGGGACAGTGCTACCAGGGATGGGCAGAATTTGCAAACAGCAAAGCCCTCTGACACGTCTGTGGTTGTCATTTTTTATTGTTATGCTTGCAGCATGGGTCTCCATTGTCACCGAGCAAAGACGCTGATGTTGCTGAGCAGCGACAGGGTTGTTCTACATAAGAAGGAGAACTGGGAATGTTAAAAACCGTGAGAAGTGCAAAGATCACTCAGGTCTCAGGACAGCCTTTGGGTTGACTGATGGTGGTTCCTCTGTCTTCTCACCCAAGCTGGAAAGACTTGAGTTTGGGAGGGAAGCATCCTCATTTCATTACCCAGAGAGAGAACCTTGAAGAGCGGAGGGATGGCCGGTGAGCTGCTGGGGCTTCAGGGAGGACCGCCCTTGGCTGGTCAGATTCCTCCCAGGTGGCCTGTGAGTCCTGCAGCCCCGGGAGTGGTGTCGCTTGCTGGGCTGGCCATCTTCAATGTCCTGCATGCTGCAAGACAGCTGCAAGGGGGGCCTCTGTCTTGACCTTCAACTTTTCTGTGCTTTAGTTTCTGCAGGAGCCTCTTTCATTTCTCCCCAGAACAGCATCTGACAGCTCTCCTCGCTCCTCTGTGTATGATGGTTTCTTTGTTTGCTTGAATAAAGAAGCTTGTTACCAGAGAAAATGCCTTGGCAAGCGTCAGTGGAGATATGTGTTTCCTTGAAGAAACTCCCATAAAACCTTTCAAACTGCAGCTTTGGAGTCCCAGAGCCCTCTGGTTCCAAAGGCCTCTCTTTATTCCCTTACCTTTTTCAGCCCTTGTTGGGTGATTTTCCAAGACTCTCCTTTGCAGCAAGAAGGCTGAGCCCGACTCCTAGAACCGCTGGGGCACCCGGCGAGCTCGCCTCCATCAGTGTGCTTTGCTGGTTGACTCCAGGCCAAGGCTTCCGTGCTGGGCCAGGGAAAGGAGGGGATCTGTCTCAGGAGGGGTCGTTAGGGAACATTTGCCTGTCGTTACCTCCTTCGGAAGATTTCTCAAGGCCCCCCTGGGTGTTCATTAAGTTTCTAGCGTCTGGGAGTTACCCGAGCTCAGCAGAGGGTGAGGCCAGCAGCTTCTCTGACTGGGGGCTGCAGGCCTCGATCCTCGCAAAGACATTGAGAGACAGCCTCATCTTTTGCTCTGGTTTCCTTGCCCACTGCTCCTCCCCTGGGCTCAGGCTTCGTCCATCGCACGCCCCTCCGCCTTTACACACAAGGGTTCCTGCCCCAGGATGCTCCTCTTCCTCCCGTGAACGCAGTTCCAGCATCACCTTCTCAGGCATCCTTTTCTGACCACCCAGGAGGCCAGCCGCCTGCTCTCCCTCACGCCTGCTAAATCGATTCAGTCGTGTCCGACTCTTTGAGACCCTATGGATTGTAGCCCACCAGGCTCCTCTGTCCATGGGATTCTCCAGGCAAACATACTGGGGTGGGTTGCCAGGCCCTCCTCCAGGGGATCTTCTTGACCCAGGAGTTGAGCCCAGGTCTCTTAGTCTCCCGCAGTGGCCAGCAGAGTTCTTCACCACTAGCACCACCTGGGAAGCCCAAAGCTCTCTCTTTGTGCCTGCTTTTATTTTAGGACTTCCACATGCTCTTTTAACGATCTGCCTGGATGTTCCCTCATTGCTCAGTCAGTAAAGAATCTGCCTGCAGTGCAGGAGACCCGGTTCAATCCCTGGGTCAGAAAGATCCCCTGGAGAAGGGAATGGGAACGCAGTCCAGTGTTCTTGCCTGAAGAACCCGTGGACGGAGGAGCCTGGTGGGCTACAGTCCACAGGGTTGCAAAGAGTCGGACACGACTTAGCGACTAAACCACCCCTGGATGTTCACCTCCCACCAGGCGAGAGCTCCTTGGTGGCCAGGAGCTGGTCTCACACACAGTGCCTGGCGCTTCACAGACACTGTATCAGTTCGACTTTCTAAGGCTTTAGGTATGAGCCCCATCCAGGCTGGGGCTTCCCTGATGGCTCAGACAGTGAAATACCTGTCTGCAGCACAGGAGACTGGATTGGATCCCTGGTTTGGAAAGACCCCCTGGAGGAGGGCATGGTAACCCACTCCAGTGTTCTTGCCTGGAGAATCCCATGGACAGAGCAGCCTGGGGGGCTACAGTCCAGGGGGTCAGACATGACTGAGCAACTAACACTTTCACTTTACGCTTCCCATCCAGGCTGCCCTGGCGCTGTGGGGACAGGGGGTCCTGCAAACGGGAAGGGCCGTGAGCTCGCAGGGGCACACCGTCACACTGGCTTCCGGAGTTTGGGCTCATGAAAGACAGAAGCAAATGTTCCACAGTAGCCCCCAGTGCCTGCAATGATCCACCTTCTCTGGGGCCCCTGCGTCTAGAGCCCTAGAAGAGAGAACCAGATGGTCCTGTTTATTTCCACTTGGAATAAAGCCTCGTTCCTGGCTGTCCTTCCCTCCCTCCCGAGTCTCTGCAGAGGCCCCAGGCTTCTGTTGCAGGCTTGAGCACTGGTCTTGCCCGCACCTGAGGTGACTGGGGTTAGCAGGGCCTCCGTGCTCAGGGCCACAGCCACTCTTCAGAAAGACTGTCTCAGGGCCTCCTTCCTCAAGGGGACAGCAGGCACAGCGACTCCTGGGCCCCTCTCCAGGGCCATACGCCGTTCACCGTGAGCACCAGAAAGGATCTCACAAGGGGTCTCACTCTGTGATGGGAAGACACCTGACCTCACTAAAGGAAATGAGACAGATAAATTTCAAGTCCCCATGGGACCTCAAAACCTGCAGGTAGTCAACAGAACGTGTCTTTTTGTCCCAGTTCAGTGTTCCTGCAGATGAGATCTTAGCATCCAGAGTGCCTTGGTCCCCTAGCAACAAAAGCAGCTAAGAATATACTAAGCACTTCATTGGTATCAGGCAAGTATTATTCCATCCCACCTCCCTTCCAGTTTGGTGCAGTCAGGCTCTAGGCCTGTCCCACTTGACAGATGTCAAAACGGCACTCAGGTTGGTGGCATGAGCGGATTGAGTTCACGGAGGGATCAGGTCTTGAGGCCAGTCAGACTCCGAAGCCCGTGCTCCGGACCTCTGTTCTCTGGGGCCCAACTGGCATGCCCCAGCAGCCCTGGTCTCCAAGACTCACCCCTCGCCAGGGTCAGCTCAGCCTCCCCCAGCTCCTGAAAGCTGCACCTTGCCCCTGTGCCAGGAGGGGAACATCCGATCCTGTCTGCCTGCTGGTGTCCAGACGTGAGCCCCAATCCCTTCCAGCAGCTCTTCAGTGCTCTGCTGCCTGGGAGGCCTGGGGCTGCCCTGGGGCCGCCCTGGTCACCCACACATTCCCTGCCAGCCTCAGTGTACCCCCACGCTAGGCTCACCGACCTGTGGGTGTTCTTTCATCCCAGCTGTCTTCCTGGAGCTACCTTCATCCTTTCTCTAGATCTGAACTCTGCTCACCACTGGCTTCACCAGTTATCACCTGTCTAGAGTGAACCTGGCCGCCATCAACCCCAGACATTGGTGGGAGTACTTCTACCCTCCATGGTAGCGCTTGTCCTCACTCTAGAGAAGCCCCCTGACCCGCAAACACTGAATGCATGGGCTTCTGGGCTCTGCCCTTTGGCCACGTACTGCTGTGAGCAGTGGTAATACTAATGATCCAAGTCGTTTATCATTGAATCAGGCGTATGTGCCGAGCAAAGGCAGGGGTCTTCATGGTTCATCTTTTCTAATCCTCACTGGGTTTCATGGTGCCCTTGTACAGGTGAGGAAACTGAGGCTCGGTGGGAATGGATGACTCTCCTAAGGTGGCAGGGATGATATTGTAGGCTCTCTTGGAGCCCAGCCTCTCTCTCCAACCCCTGGACACAGTGAGTGGACCATCTGCTTAAAGATGTCTCAGCTGAAGACACGGAAGCAACCTAGATGTCCGTCGGCAGATAAATGGGTAAGGAAGTTGTGGTACCAGAGAAGGCAATGGCACCCCACTCCAGTACTCTTGCCTGGAAACCCATGGATGGAGGAACCTGGTGGGTTACAGTCCATGGGGTCGCACAGAGTCAGACACGACAGAAGCAACTTAGCAGCAGCAGCAAGTTGTGGTACATATACACAATGGAATATTCGGTTCAGTTGCTCAGTCATGTATAACTCTTTGCAACCCCATGGACTGCAGCACACCAGGCCTCCCTGTCCATCACCAGCTCCCAGAGCTTGATCAAACCCATGTCCATTGAGTTGGTGAGCCCATCCAACCATCTCATCCTCTGTCGTCCCCTTCTCCTCCCACCTTCAATCTTTCCCAGCATCAGGGTCTTTTCCAATTAGTCAGTTCTTCCCATCAGGTGGCCAAAGTATTGGAGTTTTAGCTTCAACATCAGTCCTTCCAATGAACATTCAGGACTGACTTCCTTTAGGATGGACTGGCTGGATCTCCTTGATGTCCAAGGGCCTCTCAAGAGTCTTCTCCAACACCACAGTTCAAAAGCATCAATTCTTTGGTGCTCAGCTTTCTTTACAGTCCAACTCTCACATCTATACATGACCACTGGAAAAACCATAGCCTTGACTAGATGGACCTTTGTGGACAAAATAATGTCTCTGCTTTTGAATATGCTGTCTAGGTTGGTCATAGCTTTTCTTCCAAGGAGCAAGAGTCTTTTGATTTCATGGCTGCAGTCACCATCTGCAGTGATTTTGGAGCCCAAGGAAATAAAGTCTGCCAACGGAATATTACTTGGCTATAAAAAGGAATGCATCTGAGTCAGTTCTAATGAGGTGGGTGAAACTGGAGTCTATTATACAGAATGAAGTAAGTCAGAAAGAGAAATACAAATACTGTATATTAGCACATATATATGGCATTAAGAAAGATGGCAATGACGATCCTACATACAGGGCAGCAAAAGAAACACAGAGGTAAAGAACAGACTTTCGACTCTGTGGGAGAAGGTGAGGGTGGCGTGAGTCGAGAGAATAGGATCGAGACATATACATTGCCGTGTGTGAAATAGCGACCAGGGCAAGTTCAGTGCATGAAGCAGGGCACCCAAAGCTGGTGCTCTGGGACGGCCCAGAGGGATGGAGCGGGGAGGGAGATGGGAGGGGCGTTCAGGATGGGGGGGACACATTTGTACCCATGGCTGATTCACTCCGATGTATGGCAAAAATCCTCACAATATTGTAAAGTAATTATCCTCCAATTAAAATAAATAAATTTAATAAGGAATAAAAGGTGTCTCAGCTGTCTCTAAGGCCAGGTGACGGCGGGCTTTGGTGCTCCAGGAAGGGGCTAAACTGCTCTCCAGTGTAGAGTCTCCTCTCCTACTTGGCCTGCTCTGATAAAAGCTCAGAATAAAGCCACCAGTGGTCCCAGCAACGGAGCGAGGATTTCACCTGAAAATCGCTATGCTCCTGTGGAACCCTAGGCTCCTTCCGTTCTGTAGACCAGCTGCCGACCATGTGCTTTGAAGCACAGGGCGGCGCTTCACGAGCGTCTCCTGGGCGCCTGCTCTGTGCCGCTTTCCACAGGCTCCAGAGAGAGCGTGTTCCCTCAGTGATGTGGACGTCACACTGGCTTCAAGGATCCAAGGGAGAAGCTTCTCTGCTCTTAGAAGCCTCAACATCCAATCCGTCAGCAGATCAACTCACTCCATCCAGCCCGCTTCTGCCACCTTTCCTTCACCAAGTGACATAAGGGGATTTTTGCTTTGCTGCAAAGAGTGGGGAGAGGAAAAAGGAAAGAAAAAAACCCAACACACTCTCAACAACCAACAAGAAATAATTAGTGCACATTGTGTCATTAAACACTAGACTTTAATTAAATCGCATGGAGATAAATACCTCTAACGACTGGAAATCTGGGGACCGTAGACAGCAAAGCACTCAGCATAATGGAGTAATAGACTCCGCAAATAGCGTCAAGTCAGGGATTCCGACTTGATTAAGAATCTGACTAAATTGGGTTGTCACCTCAGAGGCTGCACCTACTACCTGAAAATTGCTCATTATCTTCCCCATTTGATCTTCTCGGAGCTAACAGGCCTTTGCGGAAATCGGTTCAATGATCAAAGGACCCATTTATTTGGAATTCTTTCCCGCGTCGGGCTCCTCGTCATTGCTGTCTCCTTCCCCCCTTTCTTATTTGCAATGAATCATCACCTGGCAGCAGCCAGTGGGGAGGCCAGGCTGGAGGTGACCTCTGTGATTTCTGAGACGAGCGGCCCTTTCGTCATCCTGCTGCAGGGACCGAGGCGCCTGGCTCCGGGAGGCAGCGTGGTTGCCTCTCACTCTCCTCCGTCCCTGCCGGCAGCTGGCCCCAAGTCCAATCTCCACCTCTCCCTGGTGTCTGATCTCTCCTTCTTCCGTGTCCTGCTCCCGTCCCAGGTCAGCACGAGGTCATCCTCATCCAAGGATGAGGATCGCCAATCACTTTCTCATTCCCGTCCTGCCCTGGCCGAAATGACACTTGAAAAGCCTCGGTGCTCGGTCATGTCCGACTCTCTGCAGCCCTGTGGACTGCAGCCCGCTAGACTCCTCTGTCCATGAGAATTTCCAGGCAGAAATAGTGGAGTAGATTGCCATTCCTCCTCCAGGGGATCTTCCCGACCCAGGGATCCGACCTGGGTCTCCTGCACTGCAGGCAGTTTCTTTACCATCTGAGCCAGTAGGGAAGCCCAAACATAACCAAATAAGTAAAGTTTGTAGTCTCTTAGAAAGTCATAAGAGCTATGGTAAATGGGGGAGAAAAGTAGGGCAGGACAAGGACGATCAGAGTTCAACACAGCGATTTTTTAAAGGGGGACAACTCATTTGACCCCTTAAAACAATCTTGTGAAGGAATTCAAGTATTCGACCCAATTTACACTTGAGGCAAGTGAGACCTAAAGAGGACGCGTAACTTACAAGGTGTTGAACTGCCAAGCGAGAGGAAGGTCTGGGATTTAATGTACACGAAGAATAGAAAGTTTTCTGTAAAGTCTTGGAAATTTCTGGTGATGGTGATTTTACACATAGGAAGTTAGTTAGTTAGTTATTTCAGCCGTTCAGTCGTGTCTGACTCTTTGTGACCCTACGGACTGCAGCACGCCAGGCCTCCCTGTCCGTCCCCAACTCCCGGAGTTCACTCAGACTCACGTCCTCATTCACCCTGTGAATATCCTGCTTTCTGGCTCCTTAATGTGGAGAGCAGCATCTTTGAATACACTTTTTTTTTTGTAGTTTGTTTACGGAAACTTGGACGCCGGAGACTGAACGATGGGAGTGGAGCGTGTGGTGGGGCGCTAGGACCCTGGGGACAGGCAGCATCCTTTTTGCGTAGGAGGCGAGAGTGCTGTGGTGTTGAAACGCGCTAATGATCTCCGTCACACGGGCGAGTGTCCTCAGTCGCTTCAGCGACTTTGCAGCCCCGAGGACGGCGGCCCGCCAGGCTCCTCTGCCCGTGGGATTCTTCAGGCAAGAATAATGCAGGGGGCTGCCATGCCCTCCTCCAGGGCATCTTCTGGGCCCAGGAATGGAACCCCTGTCTCGTGCCCTGGCAGGCATCACGTTACCACTGGTGCCACCCAGGAAGCCCAAGGGCTGTCATATATTGCGTGCTTCCTGCGCGCTGCGTGCTGTGCTAACTGCTTCAGCCACTAACTCGCTCATCCGTCCACTCATCCGGCCTCCAGGCTCTGGAGCTGGACAGCTAGAGTTTAAATTCTGGCTCTGTGACCTGAGCATGCTGCTAAACCTTCCTGATGCTTCAGCGTCCTCCTCTGTGAAACAGGGTGACGGGGAGAAGTAAGTAAGTGAATATATGTCACAGTGCCGGGAACAGTGTCTGGCGTGCTCCTCAGTTCAGTTCAGCTTAGTCGCTCAGTCGTGTCCGACTCTTTGCGACCCCATGAATCGCAGCACGCCGGGCCTCCCTGTCCATCACCAACTACTGGAGTTCACCCAAACGCATGTCCATTGAGTTGGGGATGCCATCCAGCCATCTCATCCTCAGTCGTCCCCTTCTCCTCCTGCCCCCAACCCCTCCCAGCATCAGGGTCTTTTCCAATGAGTCAGCTCTTTGCATGAGGTGGCCAAAGTTTCAGCTTCAACATCAGTCCTTCCAATGAACACCCAGGACTGATCTCCTTTAGCATGGACTGGTTGGATCTCCTTGCAGTCCAAGGGACCCTCAAGAGTCTTCTCCAACACCACAGTTCAAAAGCATTAATTGTTCTGCGCTCAGACTTCTTTATGGTCCAACTCTCACATCCATACATGACCACTGGAAAAACCATAGCCTTGACTACATGGACCTTTGTTGACAAAGTAATGTCTCTGCTTTATAATATGCTCTCTAGGTTGGTCATAACTGTCCTTCCAAGGAGTAAGCATCTTTTAATTTCAAGGCTGCAATCACCAACTGCAGTGATTTTGGAGCCCAAAAAAATAAAGTCTGACACTGTTTCCACTGTTTCCCCATCTAGTTCCCATGAAGTGATGGGACCGGATGCCATGATCTTCGTTTTCTGAATGTTGAGCTTTAAGCCAACTTTTTCACTCTCCTCTTTCCTTTCATCAAGAGGCCCTTTTGTTCTACACTTTCTGCCATAAGGGTGGTGTCGTCTGCATATCTGAGGTTATTGATATTTCTCCCAGCAATCTTGATTCCAGCTTGTGCTTCTTTCAGCCCAGCATTTCTCATGATGTACTCTGTGGGGCCCTAAATGGGAAACCTTAAAAAGAAGGGCTAGCTTTGCAGTTTAGAGCTAAGATGGCGCCTGGCGGAAGAGATGAGGGCATGGCTTAAGTTGTTTGTCAAAATTTTTGATTGGCTCTCTTGATTTCCGTGCACGTGGCGTGATCACCATAGACCCCTGTCATCATGTAAGCATGTGGTAATCTGACCTTTAACTCGATTGGTAGAACTATGGAAAGTCCCTCGCAAAACCCCCCTGCTTGCCTATATAAATCAGGAGCTTACGATAATAAACGGAACTGCTTAGACAGAACCCCTGTTGCGTCTGATTGTCTCTCGCTCGCCGAGGGGCTGGGTTGGTGGACAGCAGGCTCACTTTTCCTCGGGACCCCTCAGCTCTGCTGAGGGAAGTTCCACTGCCTCTCTCTTTCTGCGGAGCGCCCCCTGCAGTACTCTGCATAGAAGTTAAATAAGCAGGGTGACAATATACAGCCTTGACACACTCCTTTTCCTATTTGGAACCAGTCTGTTGTTCCATGTCCAGTTCTAGCTGTTGCTTCCTGACCTGCATATAGGTTTCTCAAGAGGCAGGTCAGGTGGTCTGGTATTCCCATCTCTCTCAGAATTTTCCACAGTTTATTGTGATCCACACAGGCAAAGGCTTTGGCACAGTCAGTAAAGCCTGTTCTTAGAGCTCAACAAATACTATTATTATTGTCATCATCACCAGACATCTTTTGAGAAACATTTGCTGAGTGTCCCAGCCGGCACTAGTGGTAAAGAACCCGCCTGCCAATGCAGAGACATAAGAGATGCAGATTCCATCCCCGGGCCGGGAAGATCGGCGGGAGGAGGTCATGGCACCCCACTCCAGCATTCTGGCCTGGGGAATCCCATGGACGGAGGAGCCTGGTGGGCTACAGTCCACACGGTTGCAAAGAGTCGGCTGAAGTGACTTAGCACGCACGCATTATGGGGCAGGTACTGTGGAGTGAACGATGAACTCAAAGAGGGTGCTGCCTGCAGGGAACCTCCACTGGCTCACAGACAACAAACTGTGAAAAAATCGATGAACAAACCAGATCAGATTGTGGTAAAGGGCGGGGAGAGGATGAAAGGCTGACGGGTTAGAGAGGAAGGCCGTTACTCAGGTGGTCACGCCAGGGAAGGTCTACTTGAGGAGCTGACCTTTAAGCTGAAACGTAAAATGTGAAAAGGAGTGCAGGAAAGAACCCCAGGCCATGGAAAAGGCAAGCACAAAGGCCGTGAGGTGGGAGGCAGCTTGAGGTGTGAGAGGAAGAGAAAGAAGATCCCCGTGGCTGGAGAGCAGCGTGGAAAGTGAAGGTATCAGTGGCTCACGTGTGTCCGACTCTCTGCGACTCCGTGGACTGTAGCCCGCCAGGCTCCTCTGTCTGTGGGATTCTCCAGGCAAGAACACTAGAGTGGGTTGCCATTCCCTTCTCCAGGGATCTTCCTGACCCAGGGGACAAACCTGGGTCTCCTGCGTTGCAGGCGGATTCTTAACTGTCTGAGCCACCAGGGAAGCCTGGAGAAGAGCATAACCTTCTCCAAATCTCTCCAGGGGATTTGGAGCATCTTGGGGATGTGGAAAAGGAAGCCCAGAGAGGCGCGGAGGTCTGCCCACGGGTTCACAGCTGATATTGTCTGACTCCGGAGCCTGTGTCCCTAAGGAAGGCCCCAGACTGCTCCTAAGAGGGAGCACAGGCCCCCAGGAAGGCAGCCCAACTTGCATAAGGTCAGTGTGGGTTTGTGTTGACTCTGAATTAGGGAGTGTACTATGAGAAAGGCAGCCAGGGTCTCCGGGAGGCTCAAACCAGCCACTCTCACAATGCTGCTGAAGAGAGGCCCAGTGAACCCTCCTTAACGAACATGTCAAAGGCACCTCCGATCAGCAGCTCTGGGCATTAAACCAGCCGTGCAAGGCGATTTGAAATTGCAGTATGGGCTCATACACAGAGGAGAAAGGAAGTGAGGCCTGCAGTTGGTGGGATGGGGTGTTCATGGAGCCCCCTTCATGTGCCGAGAACTGTGCCTTCAGGCATCATTTAATCCTCATAGTCACTGTGAAAGTGTCAGTCACGTCTGACTCTTTGTGACCCCATGAACTATACAGTTCATGGAATTCCCCAGGCCAGAATACTGGAGTGAGTAGCCATTCCCTCCTCCAGGGATCGAACCCAGGTCTCCCGCATTGCAGGCAGATTCTTTACCAGCTGAGCCACAAGGGAAGCCCAGGAATACTGGAGTGGGTAGCCTATCCCTTCTCCAGCAGATCTTCCCACCCCAGGAATCAAACTGGGGTCTCCTGCATTGCAGGCGGCTTCTTTACCAACTGAACTCTCAGGGAAGTCCCCCATAGTAACTGAGAGGTGTGCAAAGGCCACCCTTAATGTAAGAACGTGGCGCTTGTCAATATCGGGCAGTTTACCGGTGGTCACCCAAGCAGGAGGCAGGGTGCTAAGGTAGAGTTCAGGCCCCAAAGCCCCACCCTCACCCCAGATCTATTACTAGGTCCAGGTGATGCTGAGCTCAGGCTGTGAAGCTTGATGTAGCCCCAGACTGCCCGTGTTTGCCACAATTACTAACTGGCCAGGTTCTTTCATGCTGGAACCTTCTGAGATACGGTCACATTCATTCACAACCAAGGTGGCCGTGGGTCTGGGAATCCCAAACTTCTTAATGAAATTCTAAGGCACTCTAGGGACTGCTGGGGTGTCAGCTCTGGGAGGAGATGTACCACCTTTGGGGACACTGAGTTGTTCTAGTGGAGTGTGACCAAATGCGATCTGGGCGACACTCCCTGGAGAGGGAGGGGAAGCGTCTGTGGTTGTACACGGCCGAGCCAGCTCGTAGGAGAGGCCATCTGATGGGGCTGTCTTTCCAGGAGGGCAGGGCCTGCGTCTGTTTCACCAGTGAGTCTCCCGGACCGTGGGTCTAGCAGACGGCCTGGAGCATAGCTGGGGGTGCCGACAAACAGGTGCTCTGTGATGACAGTAGGTTGCGCTCACTGGGTCCTTACTAGGACCTGGACCCTCTGCTAAGCGTTTCACATGGATGCAACCTCAGATTGAACGTCTGAGTCTCATTCCCCACAGAGCCCGCTTTCTTTGGATTAATTGGACACGGGCATTTTTTAAAGCTCTCGTGTCTAGCCAAGGAGGGGAGCCTTGCTTTTCATGCTCATCTCATCTAACCCTTCCAGTGGCTCCAGCAGGTGGTTGGTATTAATGTGCCCATCTTGCAGATGAGAAAGCAGGTGTTCAGAAAGGTTAAATAGTCTGGCTCAGGCCACACGGTGAGGAAGAGGTGCAGTCAGAATCTGCGCCGAGGCAGCTTGACTCCAGTACCTGGGCTGAACCCCAGAGCACCCAGAATGAAGAGGTAACAAGGGGCATTCTGGGAAAAGAAGGAAGTGGAGGCAGGGTCAGGAAGCACCTGCAGAGGCTAAAGGCAACAAGGCTGGTGCCGTCAGCACAAACTCCTCCTAAAAGAAAAGACCCTGCTCACAGAGAGATCCCATCCTGGGCTGTTTCTAGAGTAAGAGGGACACCTTTCTGTGTCCGTTGCCTAGCCCTTGGATGAGAAAAGTTTGGACTTGGGGCAAGTGTTCAACTCAAGGACAAACGCCTCACAGACTGGGCAGCAGCCCATCGGGGGGCCTGATATAAAACAAAAACAAAATACTTTCTTTTGTGACATAGCCCAGTTTACACAAGTTAAATAAGCATTTATGAAATTAATTGCTTGATATTGCATTTTACAAGCCAATGAGTACATCAGCGTACTGTTCACATTTTCCTCCTTAATCCCAAATATCCACTTTCCTTATTGTATCCTCTAATCAGCTTACCCTCTACCCTTCTGACTGCAATGATCAGCGCCCTAGGGCAAAGCGCTCATTCACTCATTAATTTAGGCCGTATCTCTACCGTGCCAGGATGGCGTTTAGATGCCGCAGCATTTTCTTGTGGGTAACCACGCATCAAACTGCGAGGAGAGAGGGGACCGGGATTCGTGTTGATTTCCGCTTGCCTTAATATAAAACAGGATTGCCTGCATTCCGGAATTCTAGTTTATCTTGCACGGCCAAAGCCCCAGTTATCTCTGCTTCACTAAGTCTTGAGATTGGTTTGGAACTTGAACATATATTCTCTGAAACCATTAAGAGTGGTTTAATTGGCTGTTCAGGGACGCCCTCCACTCTGTCTGCATGGCTTATCCCCCTCCATCTCTCCCAAGAACTGGGAGGCTGGAAGCCCTCTCCCGGACGATCCACTCCCCTGGATTTACTAACCTTGCTCGGGCTTCACGTTGCAGATCCAGCCTCTGTTCACAGCTGCTCTTCTAAGTCCTACCAGAAATCCTACCAGAAATCAGAAACCCACTGATACCCACTAAGCTTCAAGCAATGGGCAAAGCCAGCCTGTCTTTCAGACGCTTGAACAAGTCACACCTGACCTTGATAGGCATGGAGATGGGGTGGCCCAAAGGAGGACTTCAGGGAGGAAGACAGACAGCCACCTAGGATTAAGTAGCGCAGCAGACAGGCAGTGACCTCGGGAGTCAGATTGTCCGGATCTGTTGGTCAGCCACCAGGCATCTGTACAGACCCAGGACTGGCTCACATGCAGGCTTTCCCGTCTCTTAGCTGTATGACCTTGAACAAGCCACACAGTCCCCTTGAGTCGGTCCGATTCTTGGTATCTCTGAAAATTAAACAAAGCTATGTGTGTATCTATGCTCGCGTGTGGCAAAGCTTTGTGTATATATCCATGCCCGCATGTGGCAAAGCTATGTGTGTATCTATGCTCGCATGTGGCGAACTGCAAGAGATTGGAGAGTGCTGGTGTAATGGCTTGTTTAGTTTTATTATTTTTAAAATTTTGTTTATTTTTATCTTGAGGACAATCACTTTACAATATAGTGTTGATTTCTGCTATTTGTCAACATGAATCGGCCATAGATATGCACAGGTCGCCTCCCTCTTGAACCTCCCCCCCGCCCCCCGCCACCCCTCTAGGTTGTCCCAGCACGCGGGTTTGCACTCCCTGTGTCGCCCAACACACCCCGCTGGCTGGCTGTCCTGCAGACGGTGACGTGTATGTTTCCAAGCTCTTCTCTCCACTCGTCCCACCCTCTCCTTCCCCTTCTGTGTCCACACGTCTGCTCTCCACGGCTGCGTCTCCACTGTAGTTTTATTCTTATTATTATTTTGGGTCAAGATTACATTGTCCAGATAGCATAAGCTAATTGCCTCGTAAACCATTTCCAAGTCCATATTTAAGGTACTCAGAAAAGCAGGTTATTATTTTTTAAAGTCACTTAACATTGACCAGATAGGACCTCTTAAAAGATGATGTCACCATCGTGGCCAAGACAACAGTTTCCCATGCATCCTAAAACCCTTCTGCACATACTGATCTGGCTGCTTTAGCGCTTGCTCGCCTGCAGACGAAATAAACAGGCGCACTTCTCACAGGGCACGTGCGGGAGGATAGCGTCAGCCTGACCCAGCATCACACTCACTTCAAAGTCAACAAATTGTAATAATAAAAAAAGCGGTCCAAGACAAGAAGCTGCAGCTGAGAGAGAGAGAGGCCTGAGGTAGGCGGTGCAAGGGCAATGAACGTAATGGGGAAAAACCCAGCAATCCGAAGACCTGCTGGGGATTTCAGAGTGGCAACGGCTGGTTTAGAATGCCAGTGCCCAGTCGCTGGGAAGTGGACACCTCATTTTAATTTACTGCTATTTGTCAGAATGTGCCATCTCATCCAGCCCCAAAATGCTACGCGATACATACGTGTGTGTGCTTGTCTACATAACTCAGTATAAACACACACGCACAATAAATGAATGTGTCTTTTACAAAGACAGAGATGTGGAAGTCAACTGGAGATCTAGAGACAATGTGTTTCTAGAGTCTCTCCTGAAGTCACTTCTAGATTCTGCATGCGTGCTTAGTAGCTCAGTCATGACCTTTGCAACCCTTTGGACTGTAGCCCACCAGGGCCCTCTGTTCATGGGATTTTTCAGGCAAGAATACTGGAGTGGGTTCCCATTTTCCTCCCCCAGGGGCTCTTCCTGACCCAGGGATTGAAGCTGCATCTCCTGTGTCTCCTGCACTGCGGGCAGATTCTTTACCTGCTGAGCCATTGGGGATGCCTGGAAAAGCCTTTGTTATATAACAGAAACTGACTGCATAGTTGATGAATGGACACACTTAAGAATCCATGATTCGTGTATGTGTCTGTGAGAGAGAGGATGTGAATGTGTTTCTATGCAGTTATAACAGTAACTCAAGGGACAATACCACATTTAATATAAGTTCCCAGCAAATAAAATTGCTAGAAAAAGTGTTGAATAAAATATTAGAACACATAGATATGAATTTTTAATCTCCCCCTTCTTTTTCTTTCTCTTCCTTTCCAATTAGGGTTGCCAGGTAAACAACAAGATATACATTTAAAACTGGATTTCAGACTTGAAAAATAAAATAATTGTCTAGTATGTCTCAAATGTTGCATGGTGAAATATTACATGGGATATTTGGATGCTAAAAAATTATTCATCTTGTAATTTTTATTTGTTAATTCTGATGACCCTACCTGACCATTCCAGACAACAAGTCTAAATTCTAACCTCTTAAAAAAAAAAGTCATTTCAGTACTCAGAGGCTTTCAGAGGGTTTTCATCACCTATGAGATCAGGAAAAACAAACCCCCAGCATCTGACCCTGCCCCCCGCACCCTGCCTAGGGTGGATGCCTGACCACTGCTAGGTAACCCTCCCCAGCTCAGACCTGGCCTGGCCGCTTAAATGCCTGCAGGCAGCCGGGGGAAGAGACCGAGTATGTTTTGGTTTGTAATTCACATTAGTCGATTCTCCCGGATAAAGTCACAAATCGCCAGTCACGGAGTCCTGATATTTCATGCATACAGTAGTATCCTGCTCAGATTCAAGCCGTGTGCCCACACAGATGGAAGCCCACAGAACCCTTTTCTCTACCTTTCCAGACACTAAAACTGCAGTTAGCTTTTCTCTGGTCTTGGAGGGGTTGTAAAGAGCCTTTTCAGAGATGAAGCCTCTGCAGCAGGTCAGCGGCCGTAACCCCTGACCTGGTGCGGGGGTGGCACGCAGCCTCTTTGGAGAGCATTCTCTCCCTAGCAGACACCCCCAGGCTGCCTTGGGGGTTTGGAAAGCACAGGGCTGAGAGCACATCAAGGAGAGGTTGGGCCCGAAGAGGCAGAGAGAGGGAGGCCCTCAGGAAAGGGGCAGAGGCAGGGCGGCAGTTTGCTGGGACGGATGCAAGATCCCCCTTGGGGACCAACCCCCCTGGGGACCAACCTCTGAGTGTCAGCTCATCTGGAAAAATGGAGTCCCAAGCCTGCTTCTCAGGGTGGTGGGGGGACATCGTGATGGTCTCTGGGAAGTGTTCCTGGCAGTCTACCCTCAATAAACATTCACGTTCCTTTCCTTAACACACAGCTTAGAGGGTGTACCTTGGCAGCCTCCTTCCAAGGCTGGCTTTCATCAAGATGGCGTGAAGCTGAAGCCATGCTGAGCAGGCGCTCAGCAGCTGTCTGAGGCTCAGCTGATGCGAAGATATGAGACCCTGCCTCCAACGCCCTTGCCGCATCCTGGAGACATCTGCGGGCCTGACACCTCTGCTGGGTGGCCCACTCTGCCCTGGCCAGTCTCGGCAACGCCAGAAAACCCAGGCGCCACTTCCATCCTCCAAAAACGGCCTGTCACTCACCAGATTCTTTCCAGCCGCTGCACTTTTGGAACAGCATGAAGGCTGGCACCACGGCTGTGCCCTCATTTTACAGACGAGGGATCAAAGCTCACAAATCTGATGTCACCAGAGCCACCGGTCACCATGGTCACCAGGCTGAGCCGTTTGATTCCAGAGCTGGGATCGTCACCCCGGGCCTCTGAAGAGGCTGGGGGTGGATTGTGGCTCCGAGAGCACAGGTTTCAAACTGCCATTTTTTGTCTCCCTTTCATCCTGGGAATAGACCGCAGTCCCTAGCAGCCATGCACCCCGGGCCCCCAGAGGCACCCAGATTTGCTTCGAAAGCAGCCCACGGCCGCTCTCAAAAGGAAGTCTCCCCACTCCCTCCCTCGCAGCTACAGTCTTGTGTCTTTATTTTCCTGGCTGGGTTTTCCTTTATTTCTCTCTGTAGCTCTGGTCCTCTTTCCCTGAAAATACAGTTAGCCGATATTAAAGAGAAACACACAATCACTAAACACATTTTACATCGTCTTTGAAGCCTAATGGCCTCCGGCTTCCAGACTGAAAAGTGTGCAGTTGGAGTGCAGACCCAGGTGAGCTGGGAAGAGGGGCTGCAGCGCCGCTCCCTGCAGCCCGGGGCAGGGGGAGGGCCCGTGGGGAGCCTGGGCCCCTGGGAGTGGCGCTGAGTCCCAACAGGGAGGGGTGATGCGGGGCGGACGTGCGCAGGGTTTGGAGGGAGGTGGTCCCCACAGGGCCCTCTGAAAGAGGATTTGATCTCTCAGAGGCTGGGTAACTGGGGCTTCTTTCTCCAGACAGTCAGGCAGTTCAGTGGTTCCGTTGTGTGCAACTCTTTGCAACGCCATGGACTGCAGCACCCCAGGCCTCCCTGTCCATCACCAACTCGCGGAGCTTGCTCAACTCATGTCCAGTGAGTCGGTGATGCCATCCCACCATTTCATCCTCTGTCATCCCCTTCTCCTCCTACCTTCAATCTTTCCTAGCATCAGGGTCTTTTCCAATTAGTCAGTTCTTCACATCACGTGGCCAAAGTATTGGAGTTTCAGCTTTAGCATCAGTCCTTCCGATGAATATTCAGGACTGATTTCCTTTAAAATGGATTGGTTGGATCTCCTTGCAGTCTAAGGGACTCTCAAGAGTCTTCTCCAACACCACAATTCAAAAGCATCAATTCTTCGGCACTCAGCTTTTTTCAGAGTCCAACTCTCACATCCATACATGACCACAGGAAAAACCATAGCTCTGACTAGACGGACCTTTGTTGGCAAAGTAATGTCTCTGCTTTTTAATATGCTGTCTAGGTTGGTCATAGGAGCAAGGGTTTTTTAATTTCATGGCTGCAGTCACCATCTGCAATGATTGTGGAGCCAAAAAAAAAAAAGTCTGACACTGTTTCCACTGTTTCCCCATCTATTTCCCATGAAGTGATGGGACCAGATACCATGATCTTAGTTTTCTGAATGTTGAGCTTTAAGCCAAATTTTTCACTCTTTAGTTCTTCTTCACTTTCTGCCATAAGGGTGGTGTCATCTGCATATCTGAGGTTATTGATATTTCTCCCAGAAATCTTGATTCCAGCTTGTGCTTCTTCCAGCCCGGCGTTTCTCATGATGTACTCTGCATATAAGTTAAATAAGCAGTGTGACAATATATAGCCTTGACGTACTCCTTTTCCTATTTGGAATCAGTCTGTTGTTCCTTAACTGTTGCTTCCTGACCTGCATATAGGTTTCTCAAGAGGCAGGTCAGGTGGCCTGGTAGTCCCATCTCTTTCAGAATTTTCCACAGTTTGTTGTGATCCACACAGTCAAAGGCTTTGGCATAGTCAATAAAGCAGAAGTAGATGTTTTTCTGGAACTCTCTTGCTTTTTCTATGATCCAATGGATGTTGGCAATTTGATCCCTGGTTCCTCTGCCTTTTCTAAATCCAGCTTGAACATCTGCAGGTTCATGGTTCACGTATTGCTGAAGCCTGGCTTGGAGAATTTTGAGCATTACTTTGCTAGCATGTGAGATAAGAGCAATTGTGCAGTAGTTTGAACATTCCTTGGCATTGCCTTTCTTTGTGACTGGAATGAAAACTGACCTTTTCCAGTCCTGTGGCCACTGCTGAGTTTTCCAAATTTATCCAGACAGAAAGGGGGAAAAGAAAGTTTTGTGCACCCCAAGGCTTCCGAGGTGGTGCAGTGGCTAAAGAACCCGCCTGCCAGTGCAGGAGATGCAAGAGGTGCGGGTTCGATCCCTGGGTCGGGAAGACCCCCCGGAGCAGGAAATGGCAACCTGCTGCAGTATTCTCCCCTGGAGAATCCCATGGACAGAGGAGCCCGGCGGGCTACAGTCACGGGGTCACAAAGAGTCGGACACGACTGAGCGCACGCGACTGAGCGCACGCACACAAGGCTTCAGAGGGTGTGTTTGTATCCAGGAGAAGAATCAGAAGCGGAGGTGCTGAGGTCCTGTGTTCACAGGGACTTGGGAAGTTCAGGTACATGTGTGTCGGTGGGGGACGGTGGTGGTGTGGCAGACATTAGCTCCATCAGCCCCTTCCTAGAGAGCTGCTGAAGTAGGGACAGCACCACTCAGCCAGAGCACTGGGGCCATGAAGCCTTGTAGGTATAGCAAAAGAGGTTCAGGCTGATGGAGGAAGTTCCAGCCCACGGAGGACCCGCCTAAGCATGACCATCACTGATCCAGGAGACTCCCTCTGCAGCCTCAACTCCTCATCCTCCAAACTGGGCATTTACAACCTAGCTCCCAAGTTTCCGTGGAGGGTCCTTCTGGGAAAGAGATGCCTGGTCTACTTGCCAAATCCATGGAGCTGCTCTGACGTGGCCTCCAGAGCTCCAGATTTGGTCTCCCTCAAATCCACCCTTGGGCTTCCCAGGTGGCTCAGTGGCAAAGAATCCCTCTTCCAATGCAGGAGATGCAGGTTCGATCCCTGGGTCTGGAGGGTCCCCTGGTCCAGGAAATGGCCACCCGCTCCACTGTGCTTGCTGAGAAATCCCGTGGACAGAGGAGACTGTCTACAGTCCAGGGTGTCACCAAGAATCAGGCGCATCTCAGCGACAGAGCAGGCACGCACACACGCAAATCCTTTCTTGATCCTCTGGTTGCCCCTGGTCCCTCTGACCCCATCTCGTTTCCTCATTAACCACCCCCATCTTCCCATCCATCTCCAATTCCTCCTGCCCCATCAGCCCATAAGGTTTTCACCTTGCTCCGGGCTTCCTGTAACAGAGACCCCACCTGTGTGTCTATGCCCCGCCCAGGGCAGGGCTCCTGAGTTCTGATATTCCTATCAGCACTTCACACAGCGCTAGGCATGAAGTTCATCTCTGTTACTAAACGTGTGCTCTGTGCCAGGCCCATGTGTGCCATTTCACCCACAGATGGGAAACTGGGGCTCTGAGAAGCCTGGGAGCTTGCTGCCCTGTTGCCTGGGTAATTCCTGTTATCTCTTGGGTTCCAGTCTAAATGGCCCTTCCTTAGGGCAGTTCTTTCTGACTCCACCACCCACCCCCACACACAGAGTCCTGGTAGCACCAATCACTGGGCATTGAAAGAATCATTTCTTTGCTGGTTCTCTCTCCCTACTCGTCTGTGGGAAGGGTGCATAACTACATTGCTGACCTCTGTCCTGAATGCTCAGCATGGACGCCAGTTCCGAGAAGACCCCAGGAAATGTTTGCTCTTTGACGAGTGAATGGCTTCCTGATTTTGTGCACCTCGAGCTCTCTAGACTTTCAAATGCCTCACGTGTAGGTAGGTGGGAAATAGGTCCCCAGCATCAGCTTGCTGCGAAGCTTTCTATTCCTAGGCCCTAGAAAATACTTTAAAAAAATCCACTTTCTTTCCTCCAATTAAAACGACAATATTCATTTAAAAAGCTACAAATAACAAAGGCTAGAGAGGGTGTGAAGAAAAGGGAACCCTGCTACACTGCTGGTGGGGACCTAAGTTGGCGTGGCTACTACAGAGAACAGTGTGGAGGCCCCTCAGAAGACGAACAGTGGAGTCCCCACGCCATCTAGCAATCCCACTCCTACACGTATTTCTCGACAAAACTATGATTCAAAACGATGCTTGCACCCATATAGTCACAGCAGCACTCGTCAGAATAGACAAGCAAACAACCTCAATGCCCACGGACACGTGGATGGATAAAGATGTGGCGGGCATACACAACGGAAGACTACGCAGGCGTAAAAAAGCGCGAAGCAGGGCCGTTCCCAGCAGCACGGGTGCAGTCAGAGACTAGCCCACTAGGTCAGGCGGAGACAGACACCGCGCGAGAGCAGTGCATGCAGACCTGAAATACGACACAAGCAAACGTGTCTGGGAAACAGGAACAGACCCCCGAACGTAGAGAACAGTAGCCCGGGCAGAGCGGCGGCGGGGGGAGGGGGGAGGGCGGGGCAGCTGGGGGCGGGGCGGCTTGGGGGCGGGGCCGATGGGNGGCCGATGGGAGGGCGGGGCCGATGGGAGGGCGGGGCCGATGGGAGGGCGGGGCCGATGGGAGGGCGGGGCCGATGGGAGGGCGGGGCCGATGGGAGGGCGGGGCCGATGGGAGGGCGGGGCCGATGGGAGGGCGGGGCCGATGGGAGGGCGGGGCCGATGGGAGGGCGGGGCCGATGGGAGGGCGGGGCCGATGGGAGGGCGGGGCCGATGGG
This sequence comes from Capra ibex, assembly GCA_006410555.1. Taxonomy (NCBI): domain Eukaryota; kingdom Metazoa; phylum Chordata; class Mammalia; order Artiodactyla; family Bovidae; genus Capra; species Capra ibex. The sequence goes on from SJYO01016970.1 coordinate 1,401,497, forward strand.
AGGGCGGGGCTGGCGGAAGCAAGCCCTCGCAGGCGTAGTGGGACGACACGGTCCCGCGGTGCCGCGTAGAGAGCTATGTGCAGTGGCCTGTGATCAACCATGGGAAAGAATACGGAAAAGAGTGTATTTATGTGCACAACTGAGTCACTTTGCTGCACAGAAGCAACTAACACAGCATTGTTAATCAACTCTACTTCTATAAAAACAACAATATTGGAGCGCTTCTAGCAACCGGATTGGAAAAAGCTTTGAGTTGGTAACGCTATGTATTGGCAGCAGTGTGAGGAGAGCCGCGCTCTGGAAGGAACCTGGCGGTGTGAAGGGAAAGGAAGTGTCGCACCCCTGTGCCCCCTTCAGCCCACGCCTGGGCACCCCAGGGAAACCCTCTCACAAGTCCATGGGGGGATCGGGGTATCCACTCTCTGGGGAGCAGCTGTCTCTCTGGAAAGCTCTGCAGCAGTCAGAGGCATCGAACAAGGTTTACACACAGAAGCAGAGGACAGATCTTAAAAACACAGCAGTAAGAGGAAAAATTAAGCAGCAGAATGAAATCTGTAGTCCAATACCACTCACGTAAATGAAAGCCCATTCACCTGATCGACGACACCACGTGTTTTACGGGAAGCCTCCATGTGTAAGGACATACATTGGAGGGGTTAGAGTGGGGTTCTGCGGTGGGGAGAGGGGAGAGAGGGGGGCCAGGGAGAACACCCAACCAAGCAAAGCAAGAAGGGGTGAGGCTGCGAAAGCGGGAGATGATACCGGGTGAGTGAGCGGTGTGGAGGGCTTGATGTACTCTCCTTTCAAGGAAGAGGTAACCACTGACTCATCAGCCTTCCATCTCCTCTTCCTCCTGTGGATTCCTGTGGGGTTAGAACAGATTTGGACAGGGTTTCTCAAGTTCAGCACTATCGACATTTTGCCGGGGGAACCTTCCTGCCCCTTGTGGGATGTTTGGCAGCAACCAACTCTCCCCACCAGCTGCTGGCAGCACCCACTGAGTTGCAACAACCAAAGCGTCTCTAGACTTCGCCAGATGTCCCTGGGGGAGCCGCTCCTGGGTGGGAACCACTGGGGGAGAATTAAGCCTGGAAACCTGTCCAAATCTTCCAAGTAGGTGGGTCACACTTGGCTTATACACACACACACAGACACGCACACACGCAGAAGCTCAGGGTCTGGAGCTCCATCTTGAAAGCTGCCAGCTTTGCTTGCACGTCTGAATCACGGCTCTGGAGATTCCAGTTACAGCCCATAACCGCATCTGCCTTGGGCTTCCTCCTAATTTTAACCAGCAGCTGGATTTGCATAGGATATTTGCATCTGAGATTACCCATGGTTCTCTGGGAGACACAGTTGATAGCAGACGATGGCAAGAAATATATATAATTTCATTTCAGCTTGCAGGGGAGGAGGGGGAAAGGAGGCGTGTTTCAGGAAGGGAGGGGACTCACAGGAAATTGCAATGCCTTGTGCACTTGAAGAGGGGACGCAAAGCGAGTGTTGTGCTGGTTACTGGGCAGGAAGGGCTGTCTGCCCTGGGCCTGGGTATTTGGTGGACAAATGCGTGAGTCACACAGCAAATGAGCGGGGCTCCCTGTGACCCTCAGGAGGGGACTGCTGGTCCCAGAGGAGGCAGACAGAGGGGAGGAGAGAGTGGCGTCGATGGTCTCCAGAGCAGCGCAGAGACCCGGTCCCTGACCCCAGGAGCTCAGCCGCCCACCAGCCCTGCTGACAGCCTACTGTGTGCTTCCCAGGCGCTTTCCCAACGTGGGGCTGTTAAGCCCATAGTCTGCCCCCCTCAAGGCAAAGTTACCTTCCTCTTTTATTTATTTTTTGTTGGAGGATAATTGCTTTACATTGTTGTGTTGTTTCTGCCAGACAACCAAGCGAATCAGTCCTAACTATGTATATCAGAGGAGGAAACAGAGGCTCCTGGGTCTCACCATTAGTCCAGAACAGAGCTTGACTTGAAACAAAACCCTGCCAGATTTGAAAACCAGTCTTCTTCCCAACCCCTTGGTGAGCTGTCGCTGACTTGCAAAGTGTATGTGCCACGCGGGCCGAGGCTTAACCGGTGAATTCCCTGCTCTCCTCACACCCATCTCCAGGCACCCAAGGTTGCTCACACTCTCCACTTGGCTGACCCCATGCCTTGCGATCCTCTACCATCGCATATAATCTATTTCTTCTCTGTCTCTCTCCGCTGCTCTAGACCAGAAACGTCTTAGGAGCAGAGAACATAATTGGCTCATCTCTCTCTCTAGTGCTCAAGAAATAAATGTGGTAAAATTTGAGCTGATTTTTGACTGGGAACAGGAGAGGGACCAATCCACATCATTGCAGTGGAATACTACCTCGTTCGGGAAGCTTCCTGATTTTCCCAGAAGGGAGAGACCTTCAGATGTGATCTTTGCTCTAAGTCACGTGTGGCAAGAGGCACCCGATATTCCCGACCACATTTCACCATGCGTGGGTGATCTCCGCGAGCCTGCTGATGACTCCTCAAGTCCAGCTGCTTCTGCAGCCTCAGTGCCTAGAACAGGGTCTTGCATACAGGAAACAGAACACAGAAGAATCGGCGGATGCGTGGATGGGTGGACGAGAGGAGGGATGGAGGGATGGGTGATGAAAAGGGAAGAAGGTAGACGGACATTATATGATGGGCGTATGTTTGGATGGTGGTTTAATGGTTAAGTGAGTGGGTACATGGATGGTGAATTCACGGATGGTAGCTGGACAGATGGAAGGAGTGGATGGTGGGGAGCTGGGATGTGGGAGAGTGAGCAGGTCAGTGAGTGGGCGGATGGATGAAAATTTGGGTGAGTGGAATAATGGCTTGGAGGGTGAGTAACTGGGTGGTGAAGGCTGGATAGGTCTGTGGTATGGGGGGGTGACTGGTTGGTGGGGTGATGGCTGCAGAGATGGAAAAGACGTCTGCCCATCTCCCGAGAGCACACTCAGCCTCCTTAAGTAAAACAGCCTGCCGCGCTCCTTTCCCACCCCCAGGTCCCCCCCGGTCTCCCTGCCTCTCCTGCTCCCTTCCACCCTCTGAGCGGGGGCTCCAAGGTGCCAGATGGACGTCTTCCCAGGCAGTTCAGCTCCAGTCTCTGCCTCTGTGCTGAGCCATTCTCGCTGCGCAAAGATTTAATGCTTAACTCCGGCTTCGTCCCGCTCCTCACCTGCCTGAGGAGGTAGAGGCAGCGATTTGCATATTTATTAAATATCTCTTAGCAGGAAACACAAACAGCGTTGCTACATCCCGCTCCCAGAGTCTTCCTGCTGGCAGACAAGCCCGACTGTGATCAGCGTGGCATCACCACCCATTAAATAGCTGTCTCAGGGCCCAGAGGGCTGCGAGGGGAGCCAGGGCCACGGGCCGGGCAGAGCAGACGAGGCCCTGGACGCCGGCGCTCCGCTGTCTCCCAGCTCCTGGGCACCGGGGAGTTTCCTGTTCTCCACCCAGGAGGAAGGGCTCGAAGGGGCTCTCTTCCAGGCCCCTGCCTCCACGTGGCACCCCTGAAATCCAACACTTCCTTTAGAAACTTCCCAGAGAGGATTTAGAAGCATCTCTGTGTTTCTTCCGCTGCTCAGTTTATGCAGAAGACCTTCCTGAGGTCTAAACCAAAGTGACCTGTCTTTGCATAGGTGCTTTGCTGTGGTGAAGTCTTTGGCCAAAACGGGACCAACATCACCATGAATTGGGGTGTCCCCTCCCAAGCAGAGCCACCCCATGAGGTCCAGCCTTGGAGCTAAGGTGTCTGGGGCCTGGGACACCAGCCCTCTGTTATCTGGAAAGGAGTCCTCGGGGTGGGGACTGGGTGTTCGACTGGGGACCAGACGCACTCTGCTATACACTGGGGTGAACCTCCCCGTGCAGACAGGGCACCCCATCTCTTCCTCCCCTTTCTTGTCTCAATTCCGAGACTGGGGTTCAGGTCCAAGGATGTGGTTTCTGCAGTCAGACATCCCAGGTGCTGACTGACCCCTGTCTCACCTCTTGTAGCTGGGTGACTTCAGGTAAGTGGCAGACCCTCTCTGAGCCTCAGTTTGCTCATCTGAGAGTGAGGATGATGACGACGATACCCACCTCATGAGGTGATCACAGGGAGTTCTGTACCCTGGGACGTGAGCTGAGTAAGGAAGCTCCCCTGCCCCGAGCACCTGTCCAGACGCCCTCCCCCAGGACAGCAGGAAAGGACCAGGCCCTGTGTGTCTGGACCTCCCGCCCAGTGTCCCCCAGGTGCGATGGAGGACCTTCAGGGCTCAGCACAGGGTCTGACTTTGGGCTGAATACCAGTTGGTCGTTCCTGTGATGGAATCATGGAAAGTCCCCAAGGGAGGCTGGTTGCCTGCCTGCATTTCCCAGGGAGATGGGAAGAGCTCGGGGACCGGGATCTGTCCTGTGTCCTGTGCTGAGCATGACTCCTCCCAGCCACCCTCAGGTCAGTGCTCCAAGCAGCCACTTGACAGACGGGGAGACTGAGTGCCAGAGGGAAGGGGAGACACCCAGGACCGTGGCGCGCTGGGCACCCACGCCACGCGCCGTGTCCTCTTCCTAGACAAGTCACGAGGGGCCCTTGACTCAGAAAGAGCCCAGCACTCCAGGAGGAGGGGATGGAGACCTACCAACAGCTTCTCCAGCTCCTTCTGCCCCCACCTCCCACCTCCCGGACTGGTCCGGGCTACAGCCTCATAAACCTTCCTGAAAGCACTCATAAACACAGAGCCTGGCTGGCTCCAAGTCCGCTGCTGCAAAAAAGCAAAATCTCTAGTCGTAAAGTAATCCCCATAAAAAAAAAAAAAGAAAGAAAGGAAAAAAAACCCAAAAGTAAAAAACAGCACTAAAAACAGTAACAGTCTCTAGGAGATAAGGAGGAAGAGGCTAAGCTTCCATGACTGGATGGTGAGGGGAGCAGGGGGCCCTGGCCCCAGAGGCCCCACCTGAAAGGCCCCAAGCTTGGGGAGCCTTGGGGACCATGGTCCAAGCTGGCAGAGGGGAGGGGCGGTGTGGCTGGGGACGGGAGACGGAGGTGTTGAAGACTGGTGGTGTTCCGATGATGATGGTAGCCCTGAAATGGCTTCTGTGAGAAGGATGTTCACATCCATCCCCTCACTGGGGCCGCCAACAGTATCAAGGTTTCCAGGGCTGGGATACCCATCGCACAGATGCAGAAACCGAGGTCAAGGAAAAGTAAGGACTCTCAGCCAGGGCTCTGGCCTGCAGCCCCCTGCAGGGCTCCACACTGCTGCTCCTGTCAGCCTAAGTCCCTGGAATAGATGGGGGCCTGACTCCACCCCGCAAAAGGCATGCCGAGGCTTGGGAGGTAAACACAGCTGTGGGATCCCAGGTGGGTGCTTCTGCTTGTCACCGATTACTCATGGAAAATGATCGTTCTTATCTCACCTGGGGGTGAGATGATGTAAGAGAGGCACTCACAGGCTCTGGTGCCCGCTCAGGAGCCCGTGGGGGCACGCACAGGCTCTGGTGCCCGCTCAGGAGCCTGTGGGGGCACTCACAGGCTCTGGTGCCCACTCAGGAGCCACTCACAGGCTCTGGTGCCCACTCAGGAGCCCGTGGGGGCACTCACAGGCTCTGGTGCCCGCTCAGGAGCCCGTGGGGGCACTCACAGGCTCTGGTATGGGGGCACTCACAGGCTCTGGTGCCCGCTCAGGAGCCCGTGGGGGCACTCACAGGCTCTGGTATGGGGGCACTCACAGGCTCTGGTGCCCGCTCAGGTGCCCGTGGGGGCACTCACAGGCTCTGGTGCCCACTCAGGTGCCCGTGGGGGCACTCACAGGCTCTGGTGCCCGCTCAGGTGTACGTGGGGGCTCTGGGAACCCGGGTGGGCCAACTTAGCATCCCGGCAAAGCGATGCCTCCAGGCCCAGGGGCCAACATCACGCTTAGCGGTGGGGACAGAAGGGCTTCCCAGGTGATGCAGGGGTAAAGAGTCTGCCTGCCAGTGCGGGAGACGCAAGAGACGTGGGTTCGATGCATGGGTCTGGAAGATCCTTTTGAGGACAAAATGGCAGCCCACTCCAGTGTTCTTGCCTGGAGAATTCCGTGGACAGAGGAGCCTGGCGAGGGGCCGCAGAGTTGGACATGAATGAGCGTGCGTGCGCGCGCGCACACACACACACACACACACACGTCACCAGCTTAGACTGGCATAAACCGCCTTTAGCTCTCTTCCGCACCAACCCAGCCCCAGACAAAGCCGCCCCGCTCAGCTCCGAGCCTCCCCACCCTGACAGCTCCTGCTCTTCTCTCCTTCCCAGCCTTTTCATTCCCAGCCTTATCTCTTGCCCAAGGCGCTCTCCTTCCTCGGCAGCCTTCCCTTGGCTGGCTTTTGTCTGCCAGGTTCGGCTTCCCCATCTTCCTGCTGCGCTGACAATCTCCTTTGCTCTCTCCCTCCAGGCCTGGGGGCTACTGTCCTCCTGCTGGAGGGAGCAGGCTCTGTCTTCCTCTAGTCAAGATGACATAGCCCGGCCTCCCCTTGGACCCTCCGGGGGCCCCTCCAGGAACCAGCCTCTGTCCCAAGTCCCGTCCCAGCCTTCATCCCTCGGGGAAGCCTGACTTCGCTCCTAGCCCACAGCCCCAGAGAAGAGTCTATCCTTCAGGGAACCGAAGTTCCCCTCCCCGTCCCCTTCCCCAACCCCGCCACCCCACCCCAGGACGTGAGTTCAGCAAGGCAGCACCCCGCCCCGCACAGCTGTCCAGAGCATCTGTCCCCCAGGACAGCAGGAAAGGATGCCTTGCACGTCGGCTTCTGCCGCCCAGGGTCCAGGGCCTGCAGGGCAGGCTGAGCGCACTGTGAGTCAGATTCCCCGGTGGCTCAAACGGTAAAGAGTCTGCCTGCAATGTGGGAGACCCGGGTTTGATCCCTGGGTAGGGAAGATTCCCTGGAGAAGGGAGTGGCAATCCACTCCAGTATTTTTGCCTGGAGAATTTCACAGACAGAGGAGCGTGAGGGGTTATAGCCCGCAAAGAGTCGGACACGACTGAGGGACTAACAGGAAGCATACAAGCAAAGCAAGCAGGGAATTGTCTCCCTGACTCAGGCGACCTCCTCGTTAGAGAACAGGTCCCCGGCTCCCAAACCCACCACCCCCACGCTCAGCTCCTGCTCAGCCAGTGCAAGCCATGAGCCTGTAACCCTCCACCCCCGACTCAAAAACGCCTGGAGAGGGGAGGATCCTGGCCCCCTGCTCCAATAACCTATAAACGAGGTAACAGTAGCTACTTGCTCGGCTGTTGGGGGAACCACGCGAGTGAACAAGTGGGGGCCCTTGCGTCCGTGCCTGGCATCTGGTAGACACACACACAGAGTCGTGTTTGCCGCTGCTGTGGCTGGCGGTGGCCACAATGCCCCAGGCTCCGTTCTGCCTCCAGCCGCACTTCCAGCCTTAGCTGCTTCTTTCCAACCCTGGGGAGGGAAATGAGCTCCAGGTGCAAGAAACAGCAGAGTCCTCACGGGCAGAGGTGGTTCTCTTTGAAGAGCTGAGCTGGTAATAGCGGTATCAATGACTGCAATGGTGCTGCTGGTGTTCACTGAGCGGCTACTGCGCGCCTCCCACGGATGGGCTCGTGTAACCTTTGGCAGAGCCGATAAAGCAGCCCGCGTGCTCACTCCTCCCGCACGGCAGGCCCAGATTGGCGGGGCAGCTCTCCCAAGCCCACGGAGCCCCTGGGGTCAGAGCACTGGTCTGAATCCACAGCGCTGAGTCATCGGGCGGCACTGGGCAAGCCACTTGCCCTTTCTGGGCCTTGGCTTTCTCATCGGTAACATGGGTGCCAGCGCCTGCATGTCTGGGATTTGATGAAGACCGGACAGCACCCTTACGGCAGAGAGTGAAGAGGAGCTAAGAAGCCTCGTGACGAGGGTGAGAGAGGAGAGGGAAACAGCTGGCTTCAAGCTCAGCCTTCAGAAAACGAAGATCATGGCATCCGGTCCCATCACTTCATGGCAAATAGATGGGGAAACAGTGGAAACAGTGTCAGACTTTATTTTTTTGGGCTCCAAAATCACTGCAGATGGTGACTGCAGCCATGAAATTAAAAGACGCTTACTCCTTGGAAGAAAAGTTATGAGCAACCTAGACAGCATATTCAAAAGCAGAGATATTACTTTGTCAACAAAGGTCCATGTAGTCAAGGCTATGGTTTTTCCAGTGGTCATGTATGGATGTGAGAGTTAGACTGTGAAGAAGGCTGAGCACCGAAGAATTGATGCCTTGAACTGTGGTGTTGGAGAAGACTCTTGAGAGTCCCTTGGACTGCAAGGAGATCCAACCAGTCCATCCTAAAGGAGATCAGCCCTGGGATTTCTTTGGAAGCAATGATGCTAATGCTGAAACTCCAGTACTTTGGCCACATCATGCGAAGAGTTGACTCACTGGAAAAGACTCTCATGCTGGGAGGGATTGGGGGCAGGAGGAGAAGGGGACGACAAAGGATGAGATGGCTGGATGGCATCACTGACTCGATGGACGCGAGTCTGAGTGAACTCCGGGAGTTGATGATGGACTGGGAGGCCTGGTGTGCTACAATTCATGGGGTCGCAAAGAGTCGGACATGACTGAGCAACTGAACTGAACTGAACTCAACTGTGCTCTGGTTAAGATCTGCCGAGGAGGCCAGGAGCTGCTAAGCCTGACCCTCCTGCAGAGAATTGAAATGCCAGAGCCCCAGGGGCTGCCTGGACTTGTTCAGGGGCTGGGTCCTCTCCCCAGAGGGTCCATCCTGACTCTTGAGGGCAGACACACCCTGACCCTTTGGCTCCAGTATCGCTCCACTTAGGAGTGACCAGCACGTTAGCCAGGCAGATGACAAGCACCCGGAGACTCAGGTGGTGCCCGCCTGCTTCCTCTCCTCCACTGGGGCACCTCAGAGGTGCTTGGGAGGGTGGGGACGAAGGGACAACAGGGTCAGGGGCTCCAAGTCCAGCAAACACAACCCATTTGCAACCTTGGACTTTGCAGGTGGGACGCCCGACACGGGAGAGGGACGGCGGAGCTCCTGACCTCCAGCCCGCCCCGTCACCATCTGTGCCTCGCCCCCTCCCTCAGGGCCTGCAGCGGTTAGCAGTAACGATGTCACACGGATCTCACGGTGAGCCCCCCAGCCCCTTCTCTATGCCAGATGCCTGCTGGCATCTTACACCCCCACAGCAGCCCCCGGGAGGGCCTCGTCTCACCAGCCTCACAGTACAGGGGACAGGCACGCAGAATCAGGTTCTCCCAGGCTCAACCCCTAGTGGGTGGCAGATCTGGTTTTGAATTTGAATCTGACTCTCAGCTAGACCACCCTCATACAGGACCCATCATTCATTTTTCTCATGATTCTGTGTCCACTTCCAGGCTTGGCACAGACCTGGGCACACTTTGATGGGCGTCGCCATGAGCACTGGGGCTGGGCAGACCTGGGTTCAAATTCTGACGCCACATCAATGATACAGAGTGCTCTGTACATGATACCCAAGGATGCTCGTGGGCACGTGTGTAAGTGGTTAGCTGGTTGATTAAGAGGCTGGTGCAATCCCCAACTCACTCCTGACACAGGGTAAGTGTTGGCTGTGTACTGTGGCCTTGGGAATCCCTTGCATTTAACCAGAACCCGTTTGCATTTTTTGGCCTTCCTTTCCTCTTGGGACTGCCTCTTTTTCCAGTTGGCCTTTTTCTACTCCTCCTTCCAAACGGTTCCTCAGGAAACCTGTTTGATCCCCTAGGCTGAGTTAGACGTGTCTCCTCCCTTTCTGGGCTGCAAAGTACATTTAACAGTTCTTTCTTCCTGATAATTGCCAATTACAGGTCAGTCTGGAGTACGGTGAGGTCCCTGAGGGCAGGGAGGGTGTTGTATTCACGGCAAGTCCCCAGCGCAGTGCAGCACTTTAAAAGCGCTTAGTAGGTTGTAGAGCAAGTGAGCAAGCAAGCAGAAGCGTGAACAAGGAGCGCACGGGTGACGAGCAATCTGCACGGCTGGCAGCCCCGCCGTATTTGGGGCCAGAGGCGTGGGTAACAGGCCCCCGGCCCCAGGCACCCCGCCCTCTCCCCTGCCAAGGCTCCTCTGCTTAGCCTGTGGATTTGCTTGTTGTCCCTGCAGAAGATGCCACCTGGTCATGAGTATAGAAGGTCAAGACCACAGTGACCTCTGGACCCTGCAGCCACTGGCCAGTTTGGAGGTCATGGGGTCAGTGTGACGTGAAGTATCAGGGTTGAGCCTCCTTGAGAGGCCAAGCCTTCCCTGAATTCGCCTGCATTTTCATACCGCTTGGCTCTTCTCTGAGAAATGAGAACACGTGTACCCCAGTTCCTGACTTCAGAAGAGCACATGCTCCTTCTTTCAAGCATCCGTCCCTGAAAACACTGTTGTCAGGGGAAGAGCTAGATTTATCATGAATTGGTGAACACTCCCTGACCCCGGCCCGGTTCCGCTCCAGTCTCTCTGTCAGAGAAGCAAAGTTCTGCTCGCTTTGCTCTGGGCATCAGCAAGAAGGTTTCTGGGCTTCCAAATACCGTCTTCCAAGAAGTCGGAGTTTGAACACGATCCCTTGGGTGATGCGTCCAATGGAGAAGTTCTCGCTGCGATTCCCTGCATCGTAAAATGTCAGGATGTCTACGGTCTTTATTTATAGACAGATTGCTTTTCAACTTTCCTCACTCCAACATTTCGATGTGTTATTCCTGAAGATAAATGCACATTATGATTTCATAATAGAAATTGCATCTCTCCCCCGTGTCACCTCTAAGCTTGTGTATACATAAATATGGCACATTGCCTCCGACAGTAATTTAAAAGGCACTTTGGAGAACATATTGATCATGACCAGAGGCCGGGGCTGGCATGGGCTGGATTTCACCAGAGTCTGCCTCCTCCCGGCTCCCCGCCCTCTCTCTTCGTCTTTGTTTGGATTCTGAAGCTTGGGAAGTTATGATTTCCATTTATCTTTGTGTATCGAGATGTTTGCTTATAGGCACCATGGGCTTTCGGAGGGAGGAAGAAGTGAATTTTTATAACTCTAAAGTATAAACAAGGAGTGAAAAATGTAGCCTTCCTCCTGGAGTGAGTTCCCTGGAGGCAGGAATCCTTCAACTGACTCCGGAATAGACTGAGATCCTGTGAGGTCGGCTCTACCCACGGCCTCCGCAGGGCCACCTTCATGCCCTTTCCAGATCAGCATCACACATTCCTGGGGCTGAGTTCTAGGTCCAGCCAGAGCATCCTCCTCTCTGCTCACTTGACTGCCTGCGAGGGAGCTCAGGATCCCTTTAGGATGTTGACCTGCTCCCAGCCCTCTGAGCCAACCCTGGTCATTCCTGGAACCAACTAGCAACTCACTCTTCCAGGGAGCATCCAGGATTGCTCAGAGCTGCATCTCAGCACTCCAGCACCCCACTCTCTGTGGAACCCTCCATTCTCTTCCCATTTTAAAAATGATTTCTCTTTGGGCTGCTTTTAAGATCACATTGTCCTGGGCCAGGTAGATCAGTGAGTTGGAGGAAACCAAATCGACATTTGTTGAGCATTTATGGTACATCAGGCAAGTTCTGGGAGCCCATCTCATTTAGCCCGGACAACTGTCTTTATGGGTTGGGTTTCATTCTCCCATTTTACAGAGGAGAAAACTGAGGCTCAAAAAAGTCAAGCTACCCATTTAAGGTCTTGAGCTTTTAAGAAGAGCCTTGATTCAAATCTCCAAAGACTCCATTCCCTCTGACACTTCCTAAAGCTTATGGGGCTGGATTTGGTGGGTCCGTTTTTCAAGATGCAGATTAGTTTTCCAGTCCAGAAGATTAGCCCCATGGCTGTCCACTGACAGCAACCAGGCCTGGCTGAGTGTTCTGCAGACGCCCGTCTCTGCTCTCCCTGGCCCTCCTCCTCAGCCTATATTGGCCTCTATCCTTTCCCTGTTCTTCCAACGTCAGTATTCCCTCCCCTCTGAACTGGGACCTCTTCTCTTCTTCCTTTAACTCTTCCTGGCCTCTCACTTACCCCCCAACTTCCAGCTTCAGTGACCGCTTTTCTCTTGGTGACTTTCCAGTCCCCCTTCCAGTTCAGATCACTCTCCTGACTATCTCTCCATCGGATGTCTCCGCTGGGATCCCTTGCAATCCCCTCAAATGTAGTCTAGCCAAGACTGAGCTCCACGTCCCATCTGGGAGGTACCATCTCCCGCACAGGCTGCTCGTGCCAGAAACTGTGGCCCTCACACCTGAGTCCTTCCGCGTTAGCACAGCCGTCCCTTCCCAGCCCCCGTGTCTTCCTTGTCTGACTGCCTCGGGGCCATCTCCTTTCTCTCGCCTCTTGTTCCGCTTTATTTCAGGCTGCTGCTCATTCTGACCTAAGTCACAGCGGCGGTTGCCTGACTCATCTCCCAGTCCCCACTCTTGCCACTCCGGCCCATGCTGCATATGAGCCCAGGGTGAGACTCCTCGAGCAGAAAACCAACCGTGTCGCTCGTCCGTCTGAGGCCCACCAGGGTGCCCACTGATGGTCACTGGGCATCCCCCGTTGTGTCCTCCCGCCTCGTGCCAGGCACATGTGGCAGGCGCTCAGTAAGCAGCTACCAAACGAATTCTCAGCCCTTTTCCTCGCGTCTGCTCCCTGGCTTTGTGTCTGTTAACTTTCTCTCCCAGAGTCTCCCCTAAACGGCTCTGCTTCGGCTTCGTAGCTTTGCTGTGGAGCTAAGACCATGGGGACTGATTTGGCCTTTGCCTCCGCCATTAGCAGTATTCCCCTCTCAATTACATGGTAATCCCTGTTAAAATTACAAATTTATTTATAGTTTTTTTTTCCTTTCTTTTTTCTCCCCCACTCGGCAATTTTTACGGCTCATCGGCCGTAACAAATTCTACTTCATAAAGCAGAGGCGCGCGTTATTATCACCTTATGGAAACAGACAGCGGCAGCTGACTCCCATCTCCAGCCGGCGTGCTGTCTCCACGGATCCATGATGGTTTCAGTCAACACCCCCGTGGGATTTGTTCCTCTCTTTGAGGACGCAAGCTTGTGGATGTGGGAACCGTGTTTCTGCCTCCGTGCCAGATGGCAGCAGAGGCCCCGCCCGGGGTCGCTGGAACTTGGTGGCTGTTCTTTTGAAAGGAACACGGCAGAGCAGTCTTGGTGGTTCTGTTTTGTCTGGGAATGAAGAGGCCACGCTCCTGCATGGCAGTGACTGAATGTTGTTCAGTTTGCACTGTGGCGGTAACCACACAAAGTGGGTGGCAGAGATGGCCTCATTTTACTGAGGAAAGTGGCTCAGGGACCACGTGTAACTTACCCAAGAGATCAGAAGGGTCGGGGGTCTCAGGCCCCCAGAAGTGGGGTGGAGGCTCTAAGGGTGTCCTGAGCTCCCTGTCACCCATTAATCTCTCATAGGATTGCCTGTGAGGGCTTTGAACCATTCTCTCCTTCCGTCATTCCTGAGCCGTCCATCCATCTTTCAGTGCAAGTGTGCTAGCTGTGACTGTCTGCACTGCCCCGTGTCGACGCTTGGTCCTGGGATAATTCAGCCGCAGGAGAATGGGGTGGGTGCTATCCTCTTCCGCGTCCAATTAGATGGCGTCTTTATCGATTGTAGGAATGCTCAGGAGGAAGATAAGGCTTCAGAGAAGTCAGCCATGAGCGCAAAGAGGAAGAAGAGCTAGCCACAGGCTCCCTGGGGCTGACTCCAGGGTGCGCTTTCATGCCATCTCACAGATGCTGGGGTCAGAGGCCGGGGGACACAGACCTTGAGGGCCTCACTCTGACTCTCAGCCCCTCCCTTCCAGCCCTGTGACCCCGGTCCTGTGACTGACTCTCACGACCTCATCAGTGAAGTGGGGATGCTACTGACTGCTGCTTTTAGCTTATCATGAGAAATGAAGACAGCATGTTGTGCCTGGTCTTTATTATTAATAAAAGCACTCAGTGAATATTATTATCAATAACCATATGAGGTCATCCTATTATTATCCCATTCGACAGGTGAGGAAAATGTGCCTAGAACTTTTATAACTTGCCCTGGAGAGCAGAGTCAGCAGGGGGCGGGGGTAGACTTGAGTCAGCTCCAAGGTCTATCTTCTCACCCACCCTCCAAGACCCCATTCTTATCATCCTCAACACTTCTGCTTGGCTATTACTATCAGTTTTGCCGGAGCTGAGGCTGGACTAATGAAGAGTTGGTGTGGAGTGAAAGTGTTAGTTGCTCAGTCGTGTCCGACGCTTTGTGACCTCATGGACCCGCCAGGCTCCTCTGTCCATGAGATTTTCCAGCCAAGAACACTGGAGTGGGCTCACATGCTCTCCTCCAGGGGATCTTCCTGAGCCAGGGACTGACTGAACTGGGTCTCCAGCGTTGCAGGTAGATTCTCTACCGTCTGAGCCGCTAGGGTCTGCCCTTAAGGAGCTTGCAGTCTTACAGAGTAGAGGGCTGTTAACAGGAGTTTGCCCACTTTCAGCGCAGCCATGGAGACATATGAGCTCACGGTAGTGGGTACAAGGAGGAGAGAGGGGTCTCCTCAGCCAGGTGACGGACGGAGGGGCTGCCAGGAGAAAAGAGTCATCACATCTGAGATGTGAGAAGGAACACTGGGAGAAAGGCCGGGTCTGACCCCTTCTCCCTCGTCATCGTATCGGCGTCTCCTTGCTCCTGATGCTGGGTGCTTCCTGCACGCCAGTCAGGACTCCATTCTGGAGTCAGCGCCCCTTCCTGACGTCCTGAGCCCTCGCCCCTCCCCGGGGACCTGCCTTCCTCTCTCCTCTGGACACTCGCCGCCCTCATCAGATCTTCAGGTCTTCGTTGTGAACATGTTTGCCTGCCTTTTCAGGACAGTAAAATCCCTCTTATTCTCTTTCAGGGTCACTCGTGGTATAAACACAAGTGCCGCCCAAACAGAAGCAACTGGTGTGTTAATTATCAGATTGTTTTCATAACAAAAAGCAAGGTGCTTTTTGCAAACATATCCATCTGCACCATGAGCAGGTCCAAAGGATCTGCCTTTCTAGAGCTTACAACTGAAGGTCAACCTGACATGTTCAGGGACTTCTCTGGGGTGACCCCTAGGCTACCCTCTCCCACCTGGCAGGGTAGAGGAGGCTTAGGGGTTACGACAGGGGCTGTGAACGAATACTGGCAGGGATTTGGCTGCTCTGTTCTGGTCATATTTGGGAGGAAGAATCCATCACCAAGCATCCTACTGGCTGCGTGTGGAGTTGAAAATTACTAGAAGGGCTTGCCTCTTTCTGCCTCACTTGAATGCCTGCAAAGACCGGGAACTCACTACCCAAAGAGCAAGCCCATTCCTGAGAAGCCTGGCTCTCATACAGTTTTCTTTCTATGGAGACCAAATTGACAATTCTGCGATTGCTATCCATACGTCCTAGTTCAGCTTTCGGGAGCAACAAGAGTGAGGCTAATCCTTCCCGTCCACTTCAGCTGTGTGGCCATCCCAGGCAGGATACCAGAGCTGGAAGGGACTCTCGGAATTCCCGCTGCCACCCCCGCCTTGCGTTACCTGGGGCTGCAGTCATTGCACCTCTGAGCAACTTGACAGTGTCTTGCTTTCCTCATCAGCACCCAAGGTCTGTCATGCACAGCGTCTGTCTGAGACCTAACCCGGAGTTGGGGCTAGATCCCGGTCTCCAGCCTGCTCATTCACTGCCTTTGGTCACCACCATCGGATGGGACGGGCCTGACTCCAGCTGTGTCCATTCCCCAGAACCCCCCTGTGCATCGAGAGAAGCCCCAGCGTGGCCTGTGTGAGGTGCTGAGTGCTTTGTTTCAACCACATCTTCATCCTCATCCATCTGCCTAAGTCGGCGCATGGGAGCTGTCCAGGGTGCTAGCTGGCAGCCTTGGGATCCAGGGAAGTTTTACCATCAAGTTAACTCTTGGGTTTACTCCCAAACCCAAGCATTAACCCACTTCAGTACTCTTGCCTGGAGACTCCCACAGACTGAGAGGAGCCTGGTGAGCTATGGTCCAGAGGGTCGCAAAGAGTCAGACACGAGTGAAGTAACCAAGCACGCACCCATGGAAGGGCTTGCTGACTCTTGGCTCCCGTCACCCCTGAGCCAGGCTGGAAGCCCCGGGGTCCTTTTCCTGGCCCTCAGAGTCAACCCTCCCTGAGCCGTGGAGGCAGCCTGACCAAGCAGGAAGAAAAAGCAGGGGCTCCAGAGACAAAATGCAGATCCGGTTTTCTGGCTGTTTCTCTCACCAGTGGTGAGAGCTGACTCAGAACTCTCCCTCCCCTTGGTCTCAGTTTCCTCATCTGCAAAAGAGTGATAAAAATATCCCAGTCACAGGGCTGCATCCGGGTTCCAGACAAAACAGGTGGGGGAGAGTCTGAGGTCTGGCGCGTGCTCTCTGCTCGAAAGACCTGGCCTTCCCCGTCCCAGCCCTCTGCACAGGCACCCCTGTCCTTGCCAAATCCCCCCAGACCTCGGCCGCCGTTGGCTCACACTTGGTAGAGCATGGTTACCATGGCAACTCATGGCTTGTGCAGCTCGGGGTCCCTGTTCCCCCAGACTTGCCCCTCTCCATTCCTGCACCCAGCCCAGCCCAGCCCAGCTCGCAGAGCTGCCAAGGCAGCCAGATTGCACTGGGCTCCAGCAGCCCCATCCTCTGAGCCAACCCTCTGTTGCCAAGAGATTTCAAGGGGTTTAGAGCTCAGTGGACTCTGTGGGCCTCTCTCAGCCAGTACAGGCCTCCTGCTCCCCTGCCAGCAGGGGCTTGCCCTGCTGTGTCCCGGCTCCCCAGGACCCTCTGGATCCTCTTTGCTCTCTCATTAGGAAGACAGGCCGGGCTGGGGCTAGTGTTTGGAGAACTCTTCCCTGCAGCAGCCCCCACCCCCCACCTCTTCCTGCTATGGCCTGTCTCCTCCAACCACCGGCTCAGCAAAACCCCTCTCCACTCCCCCCAGCTGCGTCTGGGTGAGATGTCTTGGTGATTGGAGAGGTGGCAGGCACCGAGATCAAAGGACTCGGGTTCGAATCCTAGCTCCGCACGTCCCAGGTACATTAGTTGGTCAGAGCTGCCAGAACAAGTACCACAGACTAGGTACATGACGCCCTCCTTGCGGATGTGTCGGTCCAAATTTCCCCTCTTTTATAAGGACGCCAGTCATAATGGATGAGGGGCCCACCCTCCTCCGATATGATCGCATCTTAACTAATTACATCTTAACCGATTACCAGGTGAGGTCACATTCTGAGGTTCTTGGGGTTAGAACTTCCACACTTGAGCCCTGGAGAGATATGACCCAACCTGCAGCACTAGCTCTGTGGCCAAGGGCAAGTCGTCACCTCTCGAAGACTTGGAAAGGCCCATTTTGAACGTGAGAGTGGAAATAGCCGAGCCCTCTTGCAGACGCTGTGAGATTAAACGGAACAACGCACACACGTTGGTTAGCCCAGGGCTAGCAGATACTAGAGTCAATAACTGTGGTGGCTGTGAATTCCTGTTTGGAGGACGATCCTTTTCCTTGGGGACCCTTTTATTCTGGACAGAGGGAGTGAAAATACGGGTGAGTTCAAAGCCTTTGGGTCTCATTACTACAATCCAACCTCCTAGAAACCCTGGTAGGACCACAGTTTAGGGATTCATTCACTGACCCCAGTTTATTCTACAGATGCTGGGTGCTTTGTGCATTGCTATTTTATTTCATTCTTGCAAATGTATTAGTGTCTCCATTTAACAGATATGGAAATGGAGGAGGGATGTGGCTTCCTCAAAGCCCAGTAGTGAAGCAGATGGTAGGGGCTGGGCTCACAGTGCAGAGCGTAGTTGTGCCTGGCCTGGGGTGGGGTAGCTGCTTGGGAAAGGTGACCATTTCTCTCTGCAATGGGACACACAAATCCTTCACGGACGCCCTGTGGCCCATTCCTAGATGAGCTCTCAAGTCCTCCCACGCTGTCGACACACAGCTTCTGCTGATAATTTTTTGTATTTATATCTTCTTTCCGTTGCTTGTCATCAGGCTGTTTATCGGCATGCAGAGACGCACCCCTCGTACATGTTAAATATATATGCATCTGTGTGTGTGAGTGTGCCTTCCCAGTTATATTTATGCAGTTCCTCAGAGGATTAATTTAGCCAAATAACCGAAGCTATTTAGGTAGCTGACATTCACACTGTGACGGGAATGCAGGAGCTAAGTCAGCAAGATGCTGGCTCCCACCCAGGCTGCCCCAGGACTCAGTTTCCTTAACTTGGGCCCCCATGTGGCAGAAAGCACAGGAGCTCCACTGGTCTGGGTTTCAAATCCAGGTTCAGTAACAGGGAGCTGTGAACTTTAGGGAAAAGTAATCACCAACTGAGCCTCATTTTGTTTTCAGGTGAAAAGAGGTCATTTTTCTCACAGAGCGGTTGCAGACTTAATTGATTTAGTGTATAAGAAAGTCTTTGTTCATAGTAGGTGCTATGTGTTGGTGGTTGCTTCCATTCTCCTCTGTCGCCTGTCTCTCCCCCTGTGTCACTCCAAGAGTAACTTAGGATAAGGTTAAAATTCCCTGGTTTGGCTCTTAAGGTCCTCAACTCTGTGGTCTTGATTGATCTTCCTTCCTTCAGAAATTACCCTCCCACTGTGTTTGTATCATTGAGTTGGGAGGGACATCGCTAGTGGTGCCCACCATTCCTGTGCAAGCCAAACCAACAGCTTCAAACCAGCCAGCCTGCGGGGCCAGAGCCCGTGTACCTGCCAGAGGGGCAGGCGGGGTGGGGCAGCTCTCATGCACAGTCTGATGTGGGCGTAAGTAGCCCAGCTCCATCGCCCCCTGGTTGGACGAACTCACAGATCTGCTTTACACTCTCATCCAATGTGCCCCAGTGGGGAGGAGTCCTGGTTGCCCAGAGCAGAAATCTGCTCCGCTGGCTTTCTTCTCTTTCTTTCCCTGTCTCCCTCCCTCATGCTCCTGTGAGTGTGCTTAGGATCCCCTTCAAGATGAACTCTGCACCTGCAAATTCTTGTCTTAGGGTCTTCTTCTGGAAAAAGCCCAGTTTAAGACCAAATGTGGTGGGGAGTGATGAGAATCTGGGCTCTGGGGTCCCCCTTCCCCCACCAATATTTTAATCCCACTTGAAGAGGCAGTGATGAGTTAATTATGTAAGCTTTCTGGGCCTGTTTTCTCCTTTGTAGAGTAAAGATAGAGTTACAGTTCCTGCCCCTTAGGGTCATGAGGTCACTGACCTTGATAACCACCTATTTTTCTCTAGCCCCTTGTACTAGATAGACTTCAGCTTGTTCTGTAGCCCTCATTACCCTCTTATTTGGGGGGTTACCCTCTTATTATTATTACCCTCTTATTATGGAGATTATATTGTTTATTAAACTTTATTTTTTATAATATGTTAGTTTCTGGTGTACAGCAAATTGATTCAGTTCACTTCAGTTCAGTTGCTCAGTCACGTCTGACTCTTTGTGACCTCATGGACTGCAGCACGCCAGGTCTCCCTGTCCATTACCGACTTCTGGAGCTTACTCCAACTCATCTTCATCGAGTCAGTGATGCCATCCAACCGTCTCGTCCCCTTCTCCTGACTTCAATCTTTCCCAGCATCAGGGTCTTTTCCAAAGAGTCAGGTCTACACATCAGGTGGCCAAAGTATTGGAGTTTCAGCTTCAGCATCAGTCCTTCCAATGAATATTGTTATACATAGCTGTGTGTGTGTATGTGGGTATATATATGTACTCACAGCCATATATATATATATATATATGTATATATATATGTATATATATATATTCCTTTGCATGAAATGTTCCCTTGGTTTCTCTAATTTTTCTTGAAGAGATCTCTAGTCTTTCCCCTTCTGTTCTTTTCCTCTATTTCTTTGCATTGATCGCTGAAGAAGGCTTTCTTATCTCTTCTTGCTATTCTAGAAACTCTGCATTCAGAGGCTTATATCTCTCCTTTCCTCCTTGGCTTTTCGCTTCTCTTCTTTTCACAGCTATTTGTAAGGCCTCCCTAGACAGCCATTTTGCTTTTTGCATTTCTTTTCCATGGGGATGGTCTTGATCCCTGTTTCCTGTACAATGTCATGAGCCTCCGCCCATAGTTCATCAGGCACTCTATCTATCAGATCTAGGCCCTTAAATCTATTTCTCACTTCCACTGTATAATCATAAGGGATTTGATTTAGGTCATACCTGAATGGTCTAGCGGTGTTCCCTGTTTTCTTCAATTTGAGTCTGAATTTGGCAATAAGGAGTTCATGATCTGAGCCACAGTCAGCTCCCAGTCTTGTTTTTGTTGACTGTATAGAGCTTCTCCATCTTTGGCTGCAAAGAATATAATCAATCTGATTTCGGTGTTGACCATCTGGTGATGTCCATGTGTAGAGTCTTCTCTTGTGTTGTTGGAAGAGGGTGTTTGCTATGACCAGTGCATTTTCTTGGCAAAACTCTATTAGTCTTTTCCCTGCTTCATTCCACATTCCAAGGCCAAATTTGCCTGTTACTCCAGGTGTTTCTTGACTTCCTACTTTTGCATTCCAATCCCCTATAATGAAAAGGACATCTTTTTTGGGTGTTAGTTCTAAAAGGTCTTGTAGGTCTTCATAGAACCGTTCAACTTCAGCTTCTTCAGCGTTACTGGTTGGGGCATAGACTTGGATTACTGTGATATTGAATGGTTTGCCTTGGAGATGAACAGAGATCATTCTGTCGTTTTTGAGATTGCATCTAAGTACTGCATTTCGGACTCTTCTGTTGACCATGATGGCTACTCGATTTCTTCTAAAGGATTCTGCCCGCAGTAGTAGATATAATTGCCTTCTGAGTTAAATTCACCCATTCCAGTCCATTTTAGTTCGCTGATTCCTAGAATGTCAACATTCACTCTTGCCATCTCCTGTTTGATCACTTCCAACTTGCCTTGATTCATGGACCTGACATTCCAGGTTCCTATGCAATATTGCTCTTTACAGCATCAGACCTTGCTTCTATCACCAGTCACATCCACAGCTGGGTATTGTTTTTGCTTTGGCTCCATCCCTTCATTCTTTCTGGAGTTATTTCTCCACTGATCTCCAGTAGCATATTGGGCACCCACTGACCTGGGGAGTTCCTCTCTCAGTATCCTATCATTTTGCCTTTTCATACTGTTCATGGGGTTCTCAAGTTAAGAATACTGAAGTGGTTTGCCATTCCCTTCTCCAGTGGACCACATTCTGTCAGGCCTCTCCACCATGACCCGCCTGTCTTGGGTTAACCCACAGGCATGGCTTAGTTTCATTGAGTTAGACAAGGCTGTGGTCCTAGTGTGATTAGATTGACTAGTTTTCTGTGAGTATGGTTTCAGTGTGTCTGCCCTCTGGTGCCCTCTTGCAACGCCTACCATCTTACTTGGGTTTCTCTTACCTTGGGCGTGGGTATCTCTTCACGGCTACTCCAGCAAAGCACAGCAGCTGCTCCTTACCTTGGATGAGGGGTATCTCCTCACCGCCGCCCTTCCTGACCTTCAACGTGCGGTGGCTCCTCTAGGCCCTCCTGTGCCTGCACAGCCACCACTCCTTGGACGGGCCAGCGCACTAAGTGCAGGCGGTGGCGGTGGGCCGGAAGCAGAAGATACTAAGAAGAGGTGGCAAGAATACACAGAAGAACTGTACAAAAAGGATCTTCATGACCCGGATAATCACGATGGTGTGATCACTCACCTAGAGCCAGACATCCTGGAATGTGAAGTCAAGTGGGCCTTAGAAAGCATCACTAAAAACAAAGCTAGTGGAGGTGATGGAATTCCAGTTGAGCTATTTCAAATCCTGAAAGAGGATGCTGTGAAAGTGCTGCACTCAATATGCCAGCAAATTTGGAAAACTCAGCAGTGGCCACAGGACTGGAAAACGTCAGTTTTCATTCCAATACCAAAGAAAGGCAATGCCAAAGAATGCTCAAACTACCGCACAATTGCACTTATCTCACACGCTAGTAAAGTAATGCTCAAAATTCTCCAAGCCAGGCTTCAGCAATATGTGAACCGTGAACTCCCTGATGTTCAAGCTGGCTTTAGAAAAGGCAGAGGAACTGGAGATCAAATTGCCACACCCACTGGATCATCGAAAAAGCAAGAGAGTGTTCCAGAAAAACATCTATTTCTGTTTGATTGACTATGCCAAAGCCTTTGACTGTGTGGATCACAATAAACTGTGGAAAATTCTGAAAGAGATAGGACTACCAGACCACCTAACCTGCTTCTTAAGAAATCTGTATGCAGGTCAGGAAGCAACAGTTAGAACTGGACATGGAACAACAGACTGGTTCCAAATAGGAAAAGGAGTATGTCAAGGCTGTATATTGTCACCCTGCTTATTGAACTTCTATGCATAGTACATCATGAGAAATGCTGGGCTGGAAGAAGCACAAGACAGAATCAAGATTGCCGGGAGAAATATCAATAACCTCAGATATGCAGATGACACCACCCTTATGGCAGAAAGTGAAGAGGAACTACAAAGCTTCTTGATGAAAGTGAAAGAGGAGAGTGAAAAAAGTTGGCTTAAAGCTCAACATTCAGAAAATGAAGGTCATGGCATCTGG
The DNA here is from genome assembly GCA_006410555.1 of Capra ibex. Taxonomy (NCBI): domain Eukaryota; kingdom Metazoa; phylum Chordata; class Mammalia; order Artiodactyla; family Bovidae; genus Capra; species Capra ibex. The sequence goes on from SJYO01016970.1 coordinate 1,424,014, forward strand.
TCCCATCACTTCATGGCAAATACATGGGGAAACAGTGTCAGACTTTATTTTTTTGGGCTCCAAAATCACTGCAGATGGTGACTGCAGCCATGAAATTAAAAGACGCTTACTCCTTGGAAGGACAGTTATGACCAACCTAGACAGCATGTTGAAAAGCAGAGACATTACTTTGCCAACAAAGTACCGTCTAGTCAAGGCTATGGTTTTTCCTGTGGTCATGTATGGATGTGAGAGTCGGCCTGTGAAGAAAGCTGAGCACTGAAGAATTGATGCTTTTGAACTGTGGTGTTGGAGAAGATTCTTGAGAGTCTCTTGGACTGCGAGGAGGTCCAACCAGTCCATCCTAAAGGAGACCAGTCCTGGGTGCTCATTGGAAGGACTGATGCTGAAGCTGAAACTCCAATACTTTGGCCACTTCATGCGAAGAGTTGACTCATTGGAGCAGACTCTGATGCTGGGAGGGATTGGGGGCAGGAGGAGAAGGGGAGGACAGAGGGTGAGATGGCTGGATGGCATCACCGACTCAATGGACATGAATTTGGGTGAACTGCGGGAGTTGGTGATGGACAAGGAGGCCTGGCGTGCTGCAATTCATGGGGTCGGGAAGAGTCGGACACGACTGAGCGACTGAACTGAACTGGACTGAAGGATCTCTGCACTGTTCTCCATGGGGGCTGCACCAATGTACACATGGAGTTTTTTAATTGACTTGTTTGTGGTCGTTCTTCACATGGACTGCCCTATGCCGTCTAGAAGATCATCTCCACGAGCAGAGTCTCTGTTATTAATACTTGACTCACGGCTGATTTTCAGCACTCCGGACAGCACCAAACTCATTCTACTTCTTTAAAACTACTAATATCGTTGCTTTGCTCCTTCCTGCCTCTGATTTCACTCTAGCTATTCCTATCGCCTTGGATTTCTGTTCTATTTAAAGCTTTATTCGTCCTTCACAGCCCAGGAGGCTTCTCAGTTCAACTCTGACCCTTACTGAACCCTACTTCCTCTGAGACTCCCCACTGAGGCCCTTCCTTAGGGACACAGACAGAGGTCTTGGGCCTCAAGATAACACCAACTTGGTGCCTTTCCTCTCTCACCCTCCTTCCCAGGTTCTGGCAGGATGTACCCAAGGCCTCTGAAGCTAGCTCCTTTCCTGGGCCACCAGCAGCAGACAGAGGGGCTTGCTGACAACCTCTCCAGCTCCTGCCATGTTTGCAAGGCCCCATCAGTCTAGTGTGGAACCGCCAAGCTACAGAGTGTCTTCTGTTTCCCCTGGGTCCCCTGCCGCACAGCCAGCCTGTCCTCAGACTCCTCCTCACACAGACACCAGCTGCCCACTGTGCACCTGCCACACCCCTGGCTCAAGGGCCTCCACTTACACGGGTCACTGAGCTTCGATGCAAATGGCCCCACACTTGCTCATGCAGACTGGGTCCAGGATCAAGGCCCGAACCAGAGCAAACACCCCGGGGACAGGCTGATGGGCATCCTGTGCGGCAGCCTGGGAACACTAGCAGACTTGTGCTGAACATGGCCTGGGCACCAAGAACTCCCAGCAGATGTCTTTGACCCTCACAGCCATCCTTTGAGGCCAGAGCTGTTATTATCATGTCCATTTCAAAGATGCAGAAACTGACTCAAGGACTTGCCTGGCATCAGGATTTGAGCCAGCTCTGCCAGACTCCAGAGCAGGTACTGGGAATAACGTACCACACTCTTTTCCTTTTGGGTGGTGATTAACTGAAGAACACAAATCCTCCTTATGAAACTAGGCAGCTCTAGGTGCCCTGCCCGCCCCAAATGACTGTGTGCATGTGTGTGTATGGGGTGGGGTGTGTGTGTGTGTGTGTGTGTGTGTGTGTGTGTGTTGTGAGAGACATGGAGACAGACACTCAGGGAATGGAGAAGTGGAGACATGGCCAAAAAAAATGTGGAAGGGGGCTGGCAGCTAAAGCCAGGAGATGATAGGAGGCTTGAGGGCTAATGATCAGCTCCTGAACAGAGCCCCATTCTCCGTGAGGCCTGGCCCAGCAGGAGCTGGAGGGCTTCCCATCCCCTGGGGAAAACCCCAAGCCCACCTCCATCCCTCGTAATCCCAGGCGCCTATGACAGTGTTGCTACCAAGTCCAGCATCACACTCCACCTTTGAATGACATCATCCCAGCCATAGTCTCCTCCGTCACCATCCTTGTTATCACTGGCGTAGATGTCTTCTCCATGCCACTCACACCTCGCCTACCCTTACCACCCCACCACCCACAGCACCTCCTTCATTCATTCATTCAGCAAATATTTACGGAGCACCCTTTACATGCCAAGTGCTCTCATATCCCCTGGGAGTGCAACAGGAAGCAAGACCAAGTGTCCGCCCTCAGGGATCTCCACTCATCACCCTCGCTCCCTCCCTGCAAGACCTCGAGCATGAGTGTCAGCCCCTCTGCTGCAACAGCGTCGGCCATTGCTCACTGAGCCCCTGCTCTGCGCAGCACCCCAGGCTGGGAACCGAGCGCGTGAAGGGCACCCCACCCTTGCAGCACGCGTGCGGCTTCCTCCTCTGTCATCTGCACGAAGGGAAAGCCCTCCTTGCAGGGACACCCCTCCAGTTTTCCCCCAGATGGTACCCCTCAAAGCCTGCTGCCGGTTGTTAGGCTGTCTGACCTACTTGGAAATCCTTTCATGCAAAAAAATAAAAGGAGCTGACGCTTCATCTCAGAGGCAGCTGCATTTCTCCAGAGCAGGAAAGGAAATAAGACAAAGACTGGGCTCTCCTAAATTAAAAGCATGCCCATGAGAAGCCAGAGAGGAGCTGAGGAGGACCCTGGGGATTGCAGAGGCCTCTGGCAGCCTCTGGTTGCAGCAGCGCCTTGGCAAGAGCACCTTAAGGCAAAACTGATGGGGCAGTAAGGACGCATGGGTGGGGGGCAGAGGAGCCCTTCTCTGGCTGCAAATGAGCCCAGCTGTTCACCCGGGTGGCTCTCCCTGCCCAGCATCCCAGCTTCCCTCTAAGCCAGCTCTCCATCCGTCTGTCCATATCACCGAGGGCCCATCAGCCCCCAGGGCTGGAATTCATTTAAATGGTATGTGAGCCGTGTGGCTAAAGTGCGCGTTAAGCAATGTTTATTACAATCAATAAATCATGGTCCCGTATCTGATCCAGAGACGGAAATAGCTCGTGAGCCAGGGCCGCTGAGGAGAGAGAGGTGACCGCAGGCCCGGAGATAAGACAAACTCGATGAGGTCAGCCTCTCCATATCAGCTGCGAGGGGCTGGTGTCCTGAGCCCTGACTCCATTTCTCCCGACAGTTCCTCCCTCCCCTCCTTCTCGAAGGCGCCTCAGGAGAGCCCAGATGGTCTGTGTTTCCCTCCCCTGGAGAGAAGGCTGGCCTGGGAGCAGGGCAGCGGCTTAGCTGGCCAGGCAGGTGCCTCACTAAGAGCAGGGCATGGAGGAAAGGTTGTTGGGCCGCCTTTGGCCACTTCTTTCTGACTGTGGGAGGAAGTTTGGCTCCATTCCCTGCAAGCCGGGAAGGGAGGTGGGGTAGTAGAAGAGGAGATGCCTTGAAATGCCATAGCTGGAAAGCCTGCAGCTTTGCGTGAGGGATGAGGAGTGCTCTGGGCAAGCGGCATCATGAGGATTCAGAGCACAGTGTTATCCTCACAAAGAGCTGGAGTTCACAGTCCAGCTTCGCTGCCTCCTTGAATGAGTCCTCTAACCTCTGGGTGTCCCTTCCCTGTGGGTAAAGCAGGGGGAGTAATATCCCCTGCCTCACAGGAAGGTTGGGAAACACAGTGAGTTGCTGTCTATGGAAGCGCTCAGCACAAGGGTTACGATATGTGTTGCCGTTGTTGAGTTACTCAGTCGTGTCCGACTCTTTGCCACCACATGGACTGCAGCAGACCAGGCCTCCCTGTCCTTCACCAACTCCCGGAGCTTGCTCAAACTCAGGTCCATTGAGCCAGTGATGCCATCCAACCATCTCATCCTCTGTCATCCCCTTCTCCTCCTGCCCTTAATCTTTCCCAGCATCAGGGTCTTTTTCAATGAGTCAGCTCTTTGCATCAGGGGGCCAAATGATTGGGGCTTCAGCTTCAGCCTCAGTCCTTCCAGTGAATATTCAGGACTGATTCCCTTTAAGACGGACAGGTTTGATCCCCAAGGGCCTCTCAAGAGCCTTCTCCAGCACCACAGTTTGAAAGCATCAGTTCTTCAACACAGCCTTCTTTATGGTCCAACTCTCGCATCCCTGCACGACTGCTGGAAGAACCATGGTTATGACTAGACGGACCTTTGCTGGCAAAGTGACGTCTCTGCAATATGTTTAGTGCTCATGAGCAGTATTACCGTGGGAGGCCTGCTGCGGCCCATTGGGTTGCAAAGAGTGAGGCATGATTTAGTGACTGAACATCAACTGTGGGAGGGCTGAATAATGGCCCCAAAGACGTCCTCATCCTAATTCCCAGAATCTGTGAATGTTTTGCATATGGAAAAGGGACTCTGCAGATGCGAGTAGCTAAAGGAGCTAGGGATGAGGAGATTATCCTGGATTATCCAGTGGACCCAATGCAGTCACAAGGATCCCTACAAGAGGGAGGAAGGGGAAGTCGGAGTGAGAGGGCCATGTGACCACAGACGCGATGGGAAGCAGAGCCGGAGGGAACACTGCGCCAACGGCGATGGAGACGGAGGAGGGGCTGCAAGCCAAGGAATGCTGGCGGCTCCAGACGCTGCAAGAGGCAAGGGAATACACTCTCCTCCAGAACCTCCAGAGAGAACCAGCCCTTCCAACAGCTTGATTTTGGCCCTGTAAGGCTCATTTCAAACTTCTGACCTCCAGAACTGTAAGAGAACAAACTTGTGTGATTTTAAGCTACTGGTTTGCGGTTATTTGTCACAACAATAAGAAAACTAACACTTGTGAAGTTTGCCGGGGACGCCTTCCCTGACGAGAGATCAGAGCAACAACAAGAAAACTAACACTTGCCCCAAAACTCACAATTTGTGAAGACAATGATGTTGGTGATGCTGATACAAGCATCTGGGGTGCCTCCCAGGGTCCCTGGCTGGTACAAGCAGCTGCCATCAACCTCCTTGTAAGGTGAACCCCGGCGAGAGAAGACTCTGCTTGTGCCCATTTGGCATGACCAGTACGGACCAGGTGGGAAGTTGGAGTGTCTCGTGGACTTCTGAGGCCCATGAAGGTGGCAGCCAAAACCGTGGCGGCCCCAGGCTTGTGGGCTGGTATGTGGACCATCTGAAACATTAAGCGGAACTGATTCATAGGACTTTGAGCTCTCAGTCAACACCTCTACACTGGCAAGGTGGCCACTGTTTGGAGCTTGGAGAGGGAAGAGACGGCAGGAGTAAGTTTTGGGGGATCCAAATGCTGTGTAGGCAATTAGAAGTATGGATTTGAGAGAATGGCCCGGAAACACATTCATTACCATGTGTGGAATAGATAGCCAGTGGGAGTTTGCAGGATGACACGGAGACCCCAAAGTGGTGCTGTGTGACCACCTAAAGGAGTGGGATGGGCAGGGAGGTGGGAGGGGGCTCAAGAGGGAGGGACATGTGCTCACCTATGGCCGGTTCATGTTGATGTGTGGCAAAAACCAGCACAGTATTGTAAAGCAATTGGCCTCTAATTAAAAATAAAATTTAAAAACTCAACGTTAAAAGACTAATATCAAAAAAAAAGTAAGGACTTGGCAGAACCAGCTGTCAGTATGGAGAGCTGGACAGAGGCTGGATCACAGAGCCGAGGCGGGGGACCCCTCCCTGGTAAGAGAGCAGAGCAGACTGTCTCCGGTAGAGACGCCTGACCCTGTTCCAGGGCTGCTCACAAGCCTCCTGGCTAAGATGAGCCCCAAGCCTCAGAGTCAGGGGCGCCCACCAGGCTGTCCGTGAACTGTGGCTCCAGGAGAGAAAGACCAAGGGACTGTTAGAACGAGGAGTTTCATTTCCTTTTGAGTTATCTTCTCTCTTGGACGAATGCATGAACCCAGTATCAGGATCTCCTCTGACGAGGGCGGGGTTTCTGCTTCCAAACCAGACAGCTGAGCCACGCTCAGCAGAATGGCTTGGCTGGCAGGAAGCAGTGGGTGGCACTGCCCTTCTCCTTGAGTGGAGCTGCCAGCTCTCCTGGAAGCTCCTTGTCCATCCCATGAAGGACTGCGGTGGGGGAGGGAGATGGTGGGTGATGGTGGAGCATCAAGAAGGTTATTTGATGGACGCTGGTGCTGGCTCAGGGGGAGATGCCCAAGAAGAGAGGGACGCGGTGTCAGCGGCCTGGGTGACTCCAGGGTCTACACTGGGGGTTCCCAAGTGCTGGTGCCTGGATGAGCCTCAGCTGAATCACCCAGTGAGGGGAGGGGCTGTGGATCTAAAGTATGGGCTTCAGGGGCCTGCTCCCGGAGGAGATGCCTACTCAGGTGTCGGGGTAGGACACCTGCAACTTTGTTGCCACCCGCTCTACAGTGATGCCCAGAACCTGCCCCCAGCCCCCTCTCGCATGATCTGGACCAGTTTCTGCTACGAGCCAGCCCCCCTTGGCTTCAGAGCTCAGTTACGAGCCTGGCCCCTGGACCTGGCACCGGGCATGGCTCTTCCCCACACGCCTCAGGTCCCTTCCCCAAGGACTGAGGGAGCCGGTTTCTCTTTCAAATGGTATCCCCAGGCAGCTTCTTTTCTGCCTCCCAGTTCAGAACAGCATTGCGGATGGGTCCCCGGAGATTGGGTTCTTTTGCCTGTAGCGCCTGTACCGAAGGATTGATATGGGAACTTGGGAGACAGGGAAACCTGTTTTCTCCTATTGGTTCTTATCTTGTGATGAAACTCATCTCTAGCCTGGCATCCCCAGAGTGTGGCAGGCAGGGCCAGAGCCCATTCAGAAGAGGTGCGATTATAACCTCATCAGGAGAGGACTGTGGACGAGGGGG
>SJYO01016970.1:1431018-1496700 GCA_006410555.1 Capra ibex
CGGGGAGGGGCGGGGAGACCGGAGGAGGAGGAAATAGAGGAACTAACGGCGACCTCTTTCTTCCCCACCCCCATGCAAACCCCCCAAGCACAGCAGCTGGAAACGTGACTCTGACGCATAAATACGAAGACCTTCCTCTATTGCAGCGTTTCCCACCGGCATTCAGGACTGGGTGACTCTTTGCTGTGGGCACTGTCCTGTGCGTGGAAGGATGCCTGGCAGCATCTCTGGCCTCTGTTCACGAGAGTCGAGCCGCACCCATCTCCGGTTAAGACAACCGGAAACATCTCCAGACACTGCCAAGCATCCTCTTGGGGGCAAAGCGGCCCTTAGTGGAGAGCCACTGCCAAGCTACTGAAAACCCGCCAGCGGCTTCTCCGCCGGATTGCGTTCCTGCCCCCAGCCCTTCATCCATGCTTTAGCCATATGACTTTGTCGTCCCTCCCATTAGAGGCTGAGTGCACTGCCCCAGCCCAGTGATGCGGAGGTCCAGCCAGAGACTTGCTTGCGACTGCACGAGAGCGGGAGACACAGAGTAGCCGGGCCGAGCCAGACGTTCAGAGCCGCCGCCTGCTGGAGCTGAAGCCTCGCGCTTGCGCCCCCAGCCTCTCAAGGAGACCACAGCCGGAGGCGCCCACTGGCTCCAGGAAGAGGAGGTGCACGCGCGGGGCAAGCCTGCACCCCATCCGTGGCTGGTGGCAGGCCCAGCCAAGCCCAGGCCAGACTAGGCTGCCCCCAGACAACCTGCAGGTGAGTGAGTGAGGATACGCGGTTGCTATGCTAAGCCGCTGGGTGGTTTGCTACGCAGCGTTATGCGGCAATAGCTGACTATTACAGCTTCCGGTTGAAATCGGGAGAATCCTGAACTACTTACTCTGACTCATGAGGCTCTACATGATCTGGCCACTGCCCAACTCTCCTGGGGGTTGTATGAGCTGTTTGGATTATATATTTGAGGCCCTACAGATTATCATTAGTGAATGAAGTAAGTCAGACAGAGAAAGGCAAATATATGTCACTGATATGTGAAATCTAAAAAACAGAAATGAACTTGTTTCGAAAACAGTAACAGACTCACAGACATAGAAAGCAAACTTACGGTTACCAAAGGGAAAGGGAGGGAGGGATAAGTTAGGAGAAGGGAATTAACAGTATTCGCCACTACATGTAACAGCAAAGACTTACTGTAGCGCACAAGGAACAGTGTTCAGTATCTTGCAATAATCTGTGGGGAAAGAGTCTTAAAACATACATGTATGTTTGTGTAACTGAATTGTTTTGCTATACACCTGAAACTATTGATAACGCAATATTATAAATCAGTTGTAAAAAGAAAGGTCCAAGATGGGGTCTGCAAGGGACAGAAATGTGCCCAGTGTTAGGCAGAGATCAGATCTCCTTTTGGAGACCTGGCGGACTATGGTCCATAGAGTCGCAAAGACTCAGAACCGACTGAAGCAATTTAGCAAGTGTGCAGACCTGTCTTAACATGGTTTTCCATGGACAGAGGAGTGTGGTGGGCCGCAGTCCATGGGGTCTGTCCATGGGATTCTCCAGGCAAGAATGCTGCAGTGGGTGGCCTTGCCCTCCTCCAGGGGATCTTCCCAGCCCAGGAAGCAAGACTGCAACTCTTACGTCTCCTGCATTGGCAGCTGGGTCTAGTCAGAGTTAAAATCCACGCCATTACGATGATAGATTCCGGGTGTATCCTTATCTCCCCCACCACAGATGATGATATTATCGAATAAGCTCTTCTGGACCAGACACTAGGCTAAGTACTTAGCATCCAGAATCAATCTTCCCATGAGGGAAGTTCGATTATGCCCATTTTGCAGACGGGGAAATCAAGTTCTTACTTGCCTGAGCTCACACTAATAGTGGTAACAGAGAGAGAATTCAAACTCAGGTCCGCCTGACCCCAGAGCTCCAGCTCTCAAGCCGCTGCCTGGTCCCCCCCTGACTAGCACTACACAGCCCGCCATTTTCCAGAGCAAGTTTTCGCTCCAGGGAGCAGGAGAGATGTGCCGCCTCTCAAGCGCATGGCACCTTCGGGAGACAAGTGTCACCGCGCTACCGTCAGAGTCTTCAGTGACTTTCAAGGCCTGCTGTGCACTCTCCAGACTCACAGTGCCTGCGACTGTCCTTCAGCAGGTGGGGATGAGTTGCTGGCTTATCTGAGGACAGGTCTCTGGGTGTACGTTATGGACAGACTCCAGGAGGAAGTTCAGGCTCTGCAGTGTTGTCCCACGATTAACGGGCAACACCAGCAGAGTGAGGCAACAGATAGGGCAAGATGGGAGGTTGGTTTTGCAGGAGACTGGCTGGGGTGAAAGGGTCTCCAGGGGGGCCTTTAGGGCTTAGGGGAGCTTTAAAGGATACATAAGTCTGGACTCCACCCTAACTTGGGATTTAAAGCTCAGGGCTGTATTTCTTCTAAGCTTTCTTCCATCCCCAGGTGGTTCTGATTCGCACCCCTGTGTAAGAACTTCTGTCCAGGAGGCTGTGCTCTGTGGAATATCTTCCGTCTGTGCGATGCTCTGTTCCCATCACGTTTCGTGGCCAGGATCTTTGCCGTCACCTCCTCTTCCACGATGCCTTCCTGGGTTTATCATTCGAAGGCAGAAGCCTTTTCTGAACTCCTTTCTCCATACCTGATGTTTGACTCTTCTGAAAGCACCCCAAACTAACACAACCCATAGGGAACTCAGCTTTGTCCCTAAACTTTCTTCCCTTTCTTGGGTTCTCGGCCTCAATAAATGCTATCTCCACTCCCTCCAAAAAGCCAGAAAAAGTGGGTGCCACAGATGGCTAAGGGCTGAGGCCTGAAACTGTGCAGTCAATCCCCCGGGTTTGTAGCGTGGCTCCACTGCCGGGGCTGTGTGACTATCAGCCAGTTATTTAACCTCTCTGAGCCTCAGTTTCCTAATCTGTAAGATGGGGCAGCAATACGAATGTATCCTAAGGGTACGGTTAGGAGTCAATGAGATGACCCACACAGGATGCCAGGGGCAGCGCTCGGCACACAGCGTGGCTCGTCTGGTGCGCACTGTTTCCCTCCTTGGGGCCTCTCTCTTCACTCCTTGAATCCAGTTCATCCCCGAGGCCTGTCAATCCTGTCTCCCAAACATCAAGTCCACCCTCTTTACTCATCTCCATGACGACCGCCTGAGCACAGGCCATCTGTCCAGGACAAGCGCACGTGCGTCCTCCCTGGTCCCCTGCTTCCCTCCTTCCTGCCTGCCTCTGATCTGTTCTCCACACAGCGGCAGCAGAAACGGACTTTTAAAAGCACAGATGGGGTCTTGGGATCCTGCCCCTTTGCTGCTTAAAGCCTTCAGGCTGTCACAGTGCACGTCCTCTGCCTGGCCCTCTGTCCACCCTCCCACCTTCCCCTGACTCTCCCCGCACATCCTCGAAGCTAAGCCAAGATGTCGCCGTCTGAGGGGAGCCTGACTCCCGGGCCAGATCCCTGGCTCTGTGCCTCCACAGCCCATCTCAGGCATCCCCTGTTGCAGCGCTTTGCGTACAGTGTTACCGTGATTGTCCCTGGTCCAGTCTGCTTTCTGGGCTCGAACACGAACACACCCTCGCTTGACACAGAGCAAACAGTGAGTCGAAGCTGCTGCCGTCTTTGTGATCAGCAGCCCCATCGTCACTGCTCTCTGGCCAGCTCCTACCATCACCTCCTGTTACGACTGATGTCTGATATGGGAGCCGCCTAAGGCAAGGGCAAGTTAAGTCCTCAAGAAAGATGTCTCAGTTCAGTTCAGGTCAGTCGCTCAGTCATGTCCAACTCTTTGTGACCCCATGAACTGCAGCATACCAGGCCTCCCTGTCCATTACCAACTCCCAGAGTTCACTCAGACTCACGTCCATCGAGTCAGTGATGCCATCCAGCCATCTCATCCTCTGTCGTCCCCTTCTCCTCCTGCCCTCAATCCCTCCCAGCATCAGAGTCTTTTCCAGTGAGTCAACTCTTCACATGAGGTGGCCAAAGTACTGGAGTTTCAGCTTTAGCATCATTCCTTCCAAAGAAATCCCAGGGCTGATCTCCTTCAGAATGGACTGGTTGGATCTCCTTGCAGTCCAAGGGACTCTCAAGAGTCTTCTCCAACACCACAGTTCAAAAGCATCAATTCTTCAGCACTCAGCCTTCTTCACAGTCCAACTCTCACATCCATACATGACGACAGGAAAAACTATAGCCTTGACTAGGCGGACCTTTGTTGGAAAAGTAATGTTTCTGCTTTTGAATATGCTATCTAGGTTGGTCATAACTTTTCTCCCAAGGGGTAAGCGTGTTTTAATTTCATGGCTGCAGTCACCATCTGCAGTGATTTTGGAGCCCCCCAAAATAAAGTCAGCCACTGTTTCCACTGTTTTCCCATTGATTTCCCATGAAGTGATGGGACCAGATGCCATGATCTTTGTTTTCTGAATGTTGAGCTTTAAGTCAACTTTTTCACTCTCCTCTTTCACTTTCATCAAGAGGCTTTGTAGTTCTTCTTCACTTTCTGCCATAAGGGTGGTGTCATCTGCATATCTGAGGTTATTGATATTTCTCCCGGCAATCTTAATTCCAGCTTGTGCTTCTTCCAACCCAGTGTTTCTCATGATGTACTCTGCATAGAAGTTAAATAAGCAGGGTGACAATATACAGCCTTGACGTACTCCTTTTCCTATTTGGAACCAGTCTGTTGTTCCATGTCCAGTTCTAACTGTTGCTTCCTGGCTTGCATACAGATTTCTCAAAAGGCAGGTCAGGTGGTCTGGTAGTCCCATCTCTTTCAGAATTTTCCACAGTTTATTGTGATCCATACAGTCAAAGGCTTTGGCATAGTCAATAAAGCAGAAATAGATGTTTTTCTGGAACTCTCTTGCTCTGTCGATGATCCAGTGGATGTTGGCAATTTGATCTCTGGTTCCTCTGCCTTTTCTAAATCCAGCTTGAACATCTGGAAGTTCACGGTTCACTTACTGCTGAAGTCTGATTTGAAGAATTTTGAGCATTACTTTGCTAGTGTGTGAGATGAGTGCAATTGTGTGGTAGTTTGAGCATTCTTTGGCATTGCCTTTCTTTGGGATTGGAATGAAAACTGACCTTTTCCAGTCCTGTGGCCACTGCTGAGTTTTCCAAATTTGCTGGCATATTGAGTGCAGCACTTTCACAGCATCATCTTTCAGGATTTGAAACAGCTCAACTGGAATTCCATCACCTCCACTAGCTTTGTTTTTAGTGATGCTTTCTAAGGCCCACTTGACTTCACATTCCAGGATGTCTGGCTCTAGGTGAGTGATCACACCATCATGATTATCTTGGTCGGGAGGTCTTTTCTGTACAGTTCTTCTGTGTATTCTTGCCACCTCTTCTTAATATCTTCTGCTTCTGTTAGGTCCAGACCATTTCTGTCCTTTATCGAGCCTATCTTTGCATGAAAAGATCCCTTGGTATCTCTAATTTTCTTGAGGAGATCTCTAATCTTTCCCCTTCTGTTGTTTTCCTCTATTTCTTTGCGTTGATCGCTGAGGAAGGCTTTCTTTTTTCTTCTTGCTATTCTTTGGAACTCTGCATTCAGATGCTTATATCTTTCCTTTTCTCCTTTGCTTTTCACTTCTCTTCTTTTCACAGCTATTTGTAAGGCCCCTCCAGACAGCCATTTTGCTTTTTGCATTTCTTTTCCATGGGGATGGCCTTGATCCCTGTCTCCTGTACAATGTCACAAACCTCCGTCCATAATTCATCAGGCACTCTATCTATCAGATCTAGGCCCTTAAATCTATTTCTCACTTCCACTGTATAATCATAAGGGATTTGATTTAGGTCATACCTGAATGGTCTAGTGGTTTTCCCTACTTTCTTCAAGTTAAGTCTGAATCTGGCAGTAAGGAGTTCATGATCTGAGCCACAGTCAGCTCCCAGTCTTGTTTTTGTTGACTGTATAGAGCTTCTCCATCTTTGGCTGCATAGAATATAATCAATCTGATTTCAGTGTTGACCATCTGGTGATGTCCATGTGTAGAGTCTTCTCTTGTGTTGTTGGAAGAGGGTGTTTGCTATGACCAGTGCATTTTCTTAGCAAAACTCTATTAGTCTTTGCCCTGCTTCATTCCGCATTCCAAGGCCAAATTTGCCTGTTACTCCAGGTGTTCTTGACTTCCTACTTTTGCATTCCAGTCCCCTATAATGAAAAGGACATCTTTTTTGGGTGTTAGTTCTAGAAGGTCTTGTAGGTCTTCATAGAACTATTCAATTTCAGCTTCTTCAGCATTACTGGTTGGGGCATAGACTTGGATAACTGTGATATTGAATGGTTTGCCTTGGAAACGAACAGAGATCATTCTGTTGTTTTTGAGATTGCATCCAAGTACTGCATTTCAGACCCTTTCATTGACCATGATGGCTACTCCATTTCTTCTAAGGGGTTCCTGCCCGCAGTAGTAGATATAATGGTCATCTGAGTTAAATTCACCCATTCCAGTCCATTTTAGTTTATTGATTCCTAGAATGTCGACGTTCACTCTTGCCATCTCCTGTTTGACCACTTCCAATTTGCCTTGATTCATGGACCTGACATTCCAGGTTCCTATGCAATATTGCTCTTTACAGCATCAGACCTTGCTTCTATCACCAGTCACATCCACAGCTGGGTGTTGTTTTTGCTTTGGCTCCATCCCTTCATTCTTTCTGGAGTTATTTCTCCACTGACCTCCAGTAGCATATTGGGCCCCTACTGACCTGGGGAGTTCCTCTCTCAGTATCCTATCATTTTACCTTTTCATACTGTTCATGGGGTTCTCCAGGCAAGAATACTGAAGTGGTTTGCCATTCCCTTCTCCAGTGGACCACATTCTGTCAGACCTCTCCACCATGACCCGCCCGTCTTGGGTTACCCCGCGGGCATGGCTTAGTTTCATTGAGTTAGACAAGGCTGTGGTCCTAGTGTGATCAGATTGACTAGTTTTCTGTGAGTATGGTTTCAGTGTGTCTGCCCTCTGATGCCTTCTCACAACACCTACCGTCTTACTTGGGTTTCTCTTACCTTGGGCGTGGGGGATCTCTTCACGGCTGCTCCAGCAAAGCGCAGCCGCTGCTCCTTACCTTGGATGGGGGTACCTCCTCACCGCTGCCCTTCCTGACCTTGAGCGTGGAATAGCTCCTCTCGGCCCTCCTGCGCCTGCGCAGCCATCCCTCGTGGGACGTGGGGCTGCTCCTCCCGGCCGCTGCCCCTGACTTGGGCGTGGGGTAGCCCCTCTTGGCCGCGCTATGTGCGCCGGTCGCAGCCGCCCGCGCTGAGTGTCTCAATGCCTTACATCTTCCCTGCCACCCTCTCTTCTAAATCTAGGAACCAGGTGAAGGATTTCAGCCCATCTGTATGCGCTCTCTCATCCCTTCCTCCCAAACTGCGATCTGAACTTAAACAGCATCTCTGATCCCCTAGGGCAAACCCTCTGCAGGAGTGAGGGTGCGAGGCTCCTGAACAGCCTGGAGCAACAGGGATGGAGCCATCAAATTACTCCCCAAATCCCAGAGCCCGCCTGCACCCCCACACCTGAGCCTCACCTGCCCTGGCGTGAGGCTCTCAGTACTCCCTGGAAACGGCCTCCCAGGCTTCTCGTGGATTCTCATGGCTCATCCCTGCTTTGTCTCTCAGGATCGTGCAATAAGCTCTTCTCTTGGGTGGAGAGTGAGCAGTGACTAGGATGCTGCTTTTGGCCTACCGGTGTCATCTCTTGGTTACCATCTCTGCCCAGCCAGTGTTCAGATCCAGGGCCAGCAGAATCCCAGGCACAGAGGAGCCTGGTGGGCTACAGTTCATGGGGTCGCAAGAGGCGGGCAGACTTAGCAACTAAACCACCACCAAGAGAAGATGGGAGAGAGGCTTTGGGAATTCAACACTTAATTCAATGTCTTCCTTTTTTTCTCTGAGAGAGGTAGTGAACAAGGCAATTTTACATGGAATAAAATTTTGCATCTGTCTGAATCCAGTCTGGAAAACTCACCATCCCCAAGCACTGTGATGGGAATGGGTAAATTCCTAATTGCCTTGAGGCTACCAACATAGCTTCCTTTCATTTGTACTGAATCAGCCAAAACACCAGACATCCCCAATATTAGGTACCTTCCAGCCCAATGTTAGACCTGAAGCACATTCAAAAACCAAAGAGATGTTTCTGAATATTCTAAAATTGTTTGGACAACTCTCGGATTCCCAAGGGATGTAGGAAGGGCCATCTGCTTCATGAGGGCCCCAGGGAAGATCACTTCCTTCCCTAAGGGTGGTACCGAAGGCTGTTTCTCTCTAACGGGGCGGGGGTGGGTGGGGGGATGGGCTCCATCAGCCTCAGAAAACTCTACAGCCATCTTTTGAAAAGGTGCATCCTCCATAGGACCCAGCAAGTCCACTCCCACTTACGCACCCAAGGAACTGGACGCTGGATCGAGAAGAAGCGTTTGCACCTCTCTGTTTACGGCAGCATGTTCACACTAGCCAAAAAGTGCAAGCAGCCCCAGGAACCAACCCCTTCTTGGATGAGTGGACAAACAAAATGTGGCATATACGCTCAGCGGAAGATTAAAACGGAGGGACTGTCGACTCGTGCTGCAGCCCAGACGCGCCTCGAGAGGGCCTCGTGTGCTCGGTCGCTCAGCTGTGTCGGACTCTTTGTGATCTGACGCATTGTAGCCTCGGAGAAGGGCATGGCAACCCACTCCAATATTCTGCCTGGAGAATCCTATGGACAGAGGGGCCCGGCGGGCTACAGTCTGTAGGGTCGCAAAGAGTCAGACATGACTTGGCGTGTGCACACGGAGTGTAGCCTGCTGGGCTCCTCTGTCCATGGGACTCTCCAGGCGAGAATACTGGAGCGCGTTGCATTTCCTACTCCAGGGGCTCTTCCTGACTCAAGGACTGAGCCCCCATCTCTTGTGTCTCCAGCACTGGCAGCTAGATTCTTTACCACTGTGCCACCTGGGAGCCCAGGGAAGGCATAGGCTCAGGAAATAAGCCAGTCACCAAAAGACAATATTTTGTGATTCTAATTATATGAAATACCTAGAGTAGTACAATTCACGGAGAAAGAACGTAGAAGGGTGGTTACCAGGGACAGGGTGGGGAGGATGGGAGGTGGAGAGTTTTTGTTCAATAACTCCAAATAACCCCAGAAAGAATGAAGGGATGGAGCCAGAGCAAAAACAATACCCAATTGTGGGTGTGACTGGTAATGGAAGTAAAGTCCGATGCTGTAAAGAGCAATACTGCAGAGGAACCTGGAATGTCAGGTCCATGAATCAAGGCAAATTGGAAGTGGTCAACCAGGAGATGGCAAGAGTGAACGTCGACATACTAGGAATCAGCGAACTAAAATGGACTGGAATGGGTGAATTTAACTCAGATGACCATTATATCTACTACTGCGGGCAAGAGTCCCTTAGAAGAAATGGAGTAGCCATCATGGTCAACAAAAGGGTCCGAAATGCAATACTTGGATGCAATCTCAAAAATGACAGAATGATCTCTGTTTGTTTGTTTCCAAAGCAAACCATTCAATATCACAGTTATCCAAGTCTGTGCCCCAACCAGTAACACTGAAGAAGCTGAAGTTGAACAGTTCCATGAAGACCTACAAGACCTTCTAGAACTAACACCCAAAACAGATGTCCTTTTCATTATAGGGGACTGGAATGCAAAAGTAGGAAGTCAAGAAACACCTGGAGTAACAGGCAAATTTGGCCTTGGAATGCAGAATGAAGCAGGGCAAAGACTAATAGAGTTTTACCAAGAGAACACACTGGTCATAGCAAACACGCTCTTCCAACAACACAAGAGAAGACTCTACACATGGACATCACCAGATGGTCAACACTGAAATCAGATTGATTATATTCTTTGCAGCCAAAGATGGAGAAGCTCTATACAGTCAACAAAAACAAGACCGGGAGCTGACTGTGGCTCAGATCATGAACTCCTTATTGCCAAATTCAGACTTAAGTTGAAGAAAGTGGGGAAAACCACTGGACCAGTCAGGTACGACCTGAATCAAATCCTTTATAGTGGAAGTGACAAATAGATCCAAGGGAAGAGATCTGAAGACAGAGTGCCTGATGAACTATGGAATGAGGTTCGTGACATTGTACAGGAGACAGGGATCAAGACCATCCCCATGGAAAAGAAATGCAAAAAAGCGAAATGGTGTCCAAGAAGGCCTTACAAATAACTGTGAAAAGACGAGAAGCAAAAGGCAAAGGAGAAAAGGAAAGATATACCCATTTGAATGCAGAGTTCCAAACAATAGCAAGAAGAGATAAGAAAGCCTTCCTCAGCAATCAGTGCAAAGAAATAGAGGAAAACAACAGAAGGGAAAAGATTAGAGATCTCCTCAAGAAAATTAGAGATACCAAGGGAACACTGCATACAAAGATGGGCTCGATAAAGGACAGAAATGGTCTGGACCTAACAGAACCAGAAGATATTAAGAAGAGGTGGCAAGAATACACAGAATAACTGTACAAAAAAGAGCTTCATGACCCAGATAAACATGATGGTGTGATCACTCCTCTAGAGCCACACATCCTGGAATGTGAAGTCAAGTGGGCCTTAGGAAGCATCACTAAAAACAAAGCTAATGGGGGTGATGGAATTCCAGTTGAGCTGTTTCAAATCTTGAAAGAGGATGCTGTGAAAGTGCTGCACTCAATATGCCAGCAAATTTGGAAAACTCAGCAGTGGCCACAGGACTGGAAAAGGTCAGTTTTCATTCCAATTCCAAAGAAAGGCAATGCCAAAGAATGCTCAAACTACCACACAATTGCACTCATCTCACAGGCTAGCAAAGTAATGCTCAAAATTCTTCAAATCAGACTTCAGCAATAAGTGAAACGTGAACTTCCAGATGTTCAAGCTGAATTTAGAAAAGGCAGAGGAACCAGAGATCAAATTGCCAACATCCACTGGATCATGGAAAAAGCAAGAGAGTTCCAGAAAAACATCTATTTCTGCTTTATTGACTATGCCAAAGCCTTTGACTGTGTGGATCACAATAAACTGTGGAAAATTCTGAAAGAGATGGGAATACCAGACCACCTCACCTGCTTCTTGAGAAACCTGTATGTAGGTCAGGAAGCAACAGTTAGAACTGGACATGGAACAACAGACTGGTTCCAAATAGGAAAAGGAGTACATCAAGGCTGTATATTGTCACCCTGCTTATTTAACTTCTATGCAGAGTACATCATGAGAAATACTGGGCTGGAAGAAGCACAAGCTGGAATTAAGATTGCCGGCAGAAATCTCAATAACCTCAGATATGCAGATGACATCACGCTTATGGCAGAAAGTGAAGAAGAACTAAAGAGCCTCTTGATGAAAGTGAAAGAGGAGAGTGAAAAAGTTGGCTTAAAGCTCAACATTCAGAAAACGAAGATCATGGCATCTAGTCCCACCACTTCCTGGGAAATAGATGTGAAAACAGTGGCTGACTTTATTTTTCTGGGCTCCAAAATCACTGCAGATGGTGACTGCAGCCATGAAATTAAAAGATGCTTGCTCCTTGGAAGGAAAGTTATGACCAACCTAGACAGCATATTCAAAAGCAGAGACATTACTTTGCCAACAAAGTTCCGTCTAGTCAAGGCTATGGTTTATCCAGTAGTCATGTATAGATGTGAGAGTTGGTCTGTGAAGGAAGCAGAGCGCCAAAGAATTGATGCTTTTGAGCTGTGGTGTTGGAGAAGTCTCTTCGAGTCCCTTGGAGAGCAAGGAGATCCTTAAGGAAACCAATCCTGAATATTCACTGGAAGGACTGACGCTGAAGCTGAAATTCCAATACTTTGGCCACTTGATGTGAAGAACTGACTCACTGAAAAAGACCCTGATGCTGGGAAGCTTTGAGTGCGGGAGGAGAAGGGGACAACCAAGGATGAGATGGTTGGATGGCATCACTGACTCAATGGACACGAGTTTGAGGAAACTCCGGGAGTTGGTGATGGACAGGGAGGCCTGGCGTGCTGCAGTCCGTGTGGTGGCAAAGAGTCAGACAAGACTAAGCGACTGAACTCACTCACTGTTCAGTGGGCGCAGAGCCCTAGTTTTGCAAATGAGAAAATTCTAGGGACCGGTTGCACAATAGTGTGAATATGCTCAGTACTCCAGAACTGCGCACTTAGGTGGCTTCCTAGGTGGCGTTAGAGGTGAAGACCCCACCTGTCAGTGCAGGAGACATAAGATCGTGGGTTCGATCCCTGGGTTGGAAAGATCCCCTGGAGAAGGAGATGGCAATCCACTCCAGTATTCTTCCCTGGAGAATCCCATGGGCAGAGGAGCCTGGCGGGCTCCAGTTCATGGAGTCGCAAAGAGTCAGACGTGACCGCATCAACTTAGCACGCATGTACACTTAGAAATGGTTAACATGGTCGATTTCATGTTAGGCGGTTTTTACTGTAATCAGAAATTTTAAAGTGTACATTATACTTGTATTTGATTTTTTAACACAAAAGCAGAGAGGCTGTTAATTCCTATGGCCTGGATACTGTTTTTTGAACATTCCCAAAAAAGAAACGTAATATGCACAATGGTTAGAATACCTAAACTTTATAGAAAAGCGTAAATTATATCTGTTTTTTTAAAAAATTCACACTAAAAGGATCATTGCTTTTTTCACTTAGCAATGGCTTGGAGATCTTTCTTCGTCAACACACACAGCTGCATCATTCTTTCCAACAGCCCCACAGTCATCAGAAGAACGTCTGCTATTTGAGCCCTTATTCTGGGTCACGTGTCATTCAAGTGACCGACATGTACTGACTGATTGAGTCTCCCCAGACTTTCTGGAGCAGGTCCTACCATCACTGCGTTTTATACAGAAACGAGTCCAGAGAGGTTCGCTAGCTTGTGCAAGCTCACGGAGCTGGTGAGTGACGGGGCAGAAATTGAAACCCGGAGAGCTGGGCTCCAGAGCTGTGCTCACCTTGACCCAAGCAGCAAGGTCTACTGATGAACAAGGCCTTCTTACCAGCTCCCCCTTCATGGCAATTCTGGTTGTTCCCTCGTCTGCTGTTGTGCATGGTGCTGAGTGACTGTTTCTGCCTGTGTGCGGCAGACAGGTGTGTGTGTGTGTGTGTGTGTGTGTGTGTGTGTGTCTTAAAGCCAAATGCAAGAAAAAGTCTACGGGGTAAATTCCCAGCTCTGGAATGGATGGGTTGAAAGATCTGTGCATTTCAAACTTTGATATTAGTGTCAAATCACCTTCCAAAGAAGCAGCATCTATTTACTCTCTCACCACTAATGGGTGAGCGGGCGGGCGAGCATCTCCTTTGAAGTGCGCACCCGAGAATATTCTAGGAATACCTGGGCAGGCTCATAGCTTTCTTTCTAAGAGCTGGCTTCTTGCACTTCACCAATATCCTGGCTACCTTGGACCAGCGCCTAAGCGAGATCAAGGGCCTGGGCTTGGGGTGGGGTGTCACCCCAAAACCAGGACGGAGGAGAAACAGCGTGAATGACAATGATGTCGAGACTCAGCCGTGAATGCTGACGTGCCAGGCTCTGTGCTAAGCAGAGGCCAAGCCGTTTCTGGTTTTCCTGGAAGACGGCAGCTTGCCTTAGGGTAACCGCCCCCCAAGAGGATCCTGGTGACACCGTCCAAGGCTGCAGCCGTGCTGCCTGGGAGGAGACCTGGATTGGCATCCCGGCTCTCCGGTTAACTTGCTGTGGGACTGAGTCAGGGTCCCTTCCCCTGGGCCTCAGGCTCCCCATCTGTAAAATGAGAAGGAAGTACCCAGAGCCCTGTAACCCCTTTCCAGCCCCACCATCATGTGATTCTGTGATTCTCCACACGGGCCAGCATTTCCCATAGACCTCCTTCAGTCTCACGTGTCTTTGTGGAGCACGGTGAAATGCGCGCGCCCTGTAGCGGGGCTGCCTGGGGACAAAGCCCAGCTCAGAGTCGCACTAGCTGGGCTGTTGTTGTTCAAGGTCTAAGTCACGTCCACCTCTTTGCAGCTCCAAAGACTGTGGCGCACCAGGCTCCTCTGCCCTCCACTGTCTCCCAGAGTTTGCTCAAATTCAGGTCCATTGGGTCGGTGATGCTATCTATTAGCTGTGTGTCCTCCAGCAAATAACCTAATCTCACTGACCCTTGGTTCCTTCATCTGAAAGAAAGAATAAAATAGTTACGTGTTAGAGGTTTGGGGAGAAGAGAGAGAATCCACGCGAAGTGTCTGGCATGTGGCAAGCTCTGCTGTTGCTGCTACTAGCACCTTCTTTCCACTGGCCCCCGGGGCACGGAGGACGCTGGTAAAGGCTCCTTCTTCTTGGCCTCCAGCTGCCTGGCTAAACAAGACACCTCACGCCTTGACAGTCACCCACAAACCCAGCCTCTGTGTGCCTGCCTGAGTGTTTCCCAGAGGTGGGGAGACACGTTTATAGTTGCAACTAACATTGGTAGAGAAGTCAGGGGCTCAGCAGGGAGTGGATGCTGTAGGAAGTAAAGAGGCCGGTGGTTCCTGCCTCGATGTCCCCGTCTCTGGTCTGGGAAGGCAGGTGCTGGCAGAGAGGTGGAGAGGACCCTGTGGGGGCGCCCCTGCCCTGCTCTGGTGGGAAAGCAGGACTGGGGAGACCTGTACACCTAGGACCAAAGTCTGGGTCTGACACCACGTAGCCAGCTGTCCTTGGGCAAACAGCTGTGCTCTCTGAGCCTCAGTTTCTTCATCTCTAGAATGGACACAGTAGTCGCATTGCCAACTATAGTAGTAGCAGTTATACAAGAGTGCTCTGCACGCAGTAGGTGCTCAGTGGCCATTAGTGTGCCTTGCTCCCCTTCTTGGAGTCCAGGGAGCCCTGTGAGCAGATCCCCAGCTTGCACGCCAAGAGGAGGCAGGCAACGGGGAGCGGCAGACACTGCCCCTTCCCTGGTGGAGCCCTCGATCCGAGGGCCTCCCCAAATCCCGTGCACAGCCAGCTGGAAGCGTTGGCCCTCGAGCTCGTTCCCTCCCGTCCATTCCCGAGAGGCACCTGGGGCCTCGCTCCTCAGAGAGTGGCTGGACCAGGAGCCCCAGCAATCCTGGGGTCCTGTACGAAATGCGCGTCAGTGTCTGCCCTTTAACAAGGTCCCGGGGGTTCGCAGCCGCAGCCAAGTCTGAGAAGCGCTGGACGGATCCTCGTCCCCACGGTTCAGGTTCACCTTTCCCCTGGAACTGCTGTCTCCTGGGTCAAGAGTCAATGACAGAAGGACCGGATGTGGTCATTGCAGATCCGCAGAGGAGGGAGGAGATGCTCCGGGAGGGGGCATCACTTGGGATGCAGGTACTTCTTCTGGGATGGCAGCCTGCCCGCACCCGCACCCCCCGCCTGGTCCAGGGGGCCGCGGGTCCAGGGGGCCGTGTCATCCTGGGAGGCCGCACTGCAGGACAGAGCCTTTGCCTTCCTGCCAGCCTCCTCCCACTCCCCTGGCCCCATGTCTGAGGGGGCGAGCGGCGGAGGCTGACGCAGCTGGGGCCAGCCAGCCGGTAATGAGGCCGATCCACCAAGCAGCTGCTGCAGAAGGCGCATTTAAGATGCTTGATCCCACTTTAATAACCTGCCAGCCTGAGCGGCCAAACGTGGCTCAGAAGTTGTGGAACAAGAGGGCCATTTCTTATTATTTTTAATAAAGAGCTTTTCATAACCGACTTCGTAGGTGCTATTAACATGCCGCGTGTTTAATAAGATGACAAGGTAACAAGGGGGCTGTCTCGTTCCTCACGTGCCGAAGAGGCAGGAGCATCTGTGGGCATGTCCACACTCACACGCCAGCATGCACCACGCAGCTGGAGTGGCCCGCAGGCCTGTAGGCAGGGCTGCCTGGGCACCTGTGGACACACGTGTGGGCGCATGCATGCTCTCACATGCGTGCATACGTGCATGTCTGCCACACACGTGCGAGTGCTCGAGCCTGCAGCGGGAGCATGTGGGCCTGGTCTTGGGAATTGCACAAACATGCCCGTGTGACCAGCAAAGTGCACGTCCGTGCACACGTGCGGCTTTCCAGTCCAGGACGCCGAAGGGAAGGACGTATTTGAGCTGTGTCTCCATGGACACACAGGAGTCTCCTCCCAGGCGCCTCGGAGAGCAGCAGGGTGGGGGATGGGGTGCTGGGACCCCCTCCTCCCGCATGTGTGCCAAGCAGCCGCGGGTGAGTGGATCAGACCCGAGAGGGGTGGTTAGGACGGAGGGCCAGGCTGGCAGGAGACGGGAGGTAACCAGCCCCTGAATCTGCTGACTGGGGGGTGGGGAGGGCTTCCAAAACACAGAGGCTGTGCACCCGCAGTATCCCCCCAGGCCAGCTCTTTTTTCAGTCCAGTGCAGGCATTAGCTGATTCCCCATCCTCAGGGTGGAGTCGAGGACACGGTGAGGGGTGCAGGGCTCCATGACCAGCTCTGCAGTCAAGGAAAATGCTCCACGGAGAGGACGGGTGAGTGACTGGGAGTCAGGGCTGGAGACTGTGTGTCCATCCCGCTAAGAGCAGAGGTGGGAGCAGAGGTGGGGCGGGAGGGCTCAGGGTTTGCGGTGGAAAGGGAAGAAGAAGAAGGGGAAAAAATGCTGTGTGCACCGTGGGGGTGGGGCTGAGTCCGAGGGGCCGTGTGGGAGGCGGGGTTCACACCCACTGTCGAGCCTGATGCCCACTCACTCTGGGAGGAAGGGAAGGGTCGGGGGCTGTTTTCTCGACCGAGGTCTGGGAGGCTGCGCCCCAAGCGATGCTGCAGGGCCGGCCCCCTCCCGGGCCTGCGGGCTCCAGGGGAGGCGTGAGCCCTCTGGGGCCCGCAGGGCGGCCCCACGCCTTCCGGCCGCTGCCCTCGCTCCTCTTGGCCCCTTGCGGGCAGAGCCCGAGAGCCATGGTTCAGCAGCTTGCTTACAATGCCCCCGTGCCTGGCGACTGGCAACGAGACACCTGTCAGCCCTTTCATCCCCAGGCCTCTGTGCAGAACAGATGAGAGGAGCTCTTGGCAGCATCGCGCAGAGCGCGGGTAGAGAGGAGACCGGCGGGGGCGAGGCGCGGGCGGAGGGCGATGAGTAAATCCACCGACTCTGCAGAACAGACGAGCTTTTCTGCTTTCTGATCCGCGTGCCTCTGAACACTGGGCGTCTGCAGGGGTCCCTCCGCGCGGCCGTTTTAATTCTGGCCTCTGCTCCGTGCGGCTTTCTGGAGCTGTCATCGAGCGAGCTCCCGGAAGGAGACATTGACAGAGCCGGGAAAGACAAAACGACGGATCCGCTGCCTTCTCGGGGCTGGGAGGGGGTGGCAGGCGGCTGGGGAGCGATCGACGTTCTGGCAGCTGCAGCCAGTGGGGCACTGGGCAGGCCAGGTCCAGACAAAGAGCCCAGATCCCTCTTCCCACCCCATCCTGGCCTCCTCCCCAGAGGCGGGTGGGAGGCTTTCTTGGACCTTGTTCAAAGTCGGCCTCATACCTGCTGAGCCCTCAGAAAGGTCAGAGGCTCCTTCCCGCCAGGATGAGCTTGGGCCTTGAACTTTAAGGGGGAGAGCAAGAGGCTCCTGGGGGCTGTGTGGAGCTGAGGAAGATCGGGGAGGGGGTTTGTTTGGGACTCTGATGCTTGGGGACAGCAAGGGGCCCAGGCCTGCCTACAGAGACAGCTACGCAAGCAGAGCACTGTGGTTGCCAGCTCCGGCCTCAGCCGCCGCGGTTCACACACTGACCTGCTTTCCCAGCCCTTCATCAGCCACATCGAGTGGCCGCCCCTCCATGGACTGAGACCAGGGATGACAAGGGACGTCTCTTAAGTGCCACTCCTGGACCCTGCTATTGCCCACTGCTCTGACCTGCGCCCCCACCCCCAGCCCAGCTTGGCCAGCCCAGGAGGTTGCAGAGGAGATGAAACAATGGTCAGAGACGGGTTTGTCGACTACAGAGGGGCCGCACGATGTGGCTAGTTTAATTACTACTAGGAGGGAGGTACTTTTGTTACTATCACGTCTGAGACATAAGTACCTGATTTGAGTATGTAATTTCTGCCAGGTTTGCATAGGTTAAGTCGTTTGCATAAAAATTTTATGTCATCTGTACAAGGATCCTAAAGGGGAAGCATTATGATCTTTTCATAGATGGGGATGCCGAGTCTCAGTTAAGTGACTTGCTCAAAGCCACCCCCAGGAAGTGGCTGGGTCTGGACTGGAGCTACGGCTGCCCAACCCAGCTACACATCCTTTGTCTTCCCTCGGCCTGGGGGGTATTTTACCCCTCTTCATATGCCCCTTTCCCTGTCTCCCTGTGAAAGTTCTTTTTGCTGCTCGTCTGTCCCCAGTTTTGCACCAGAGCAGGGACCTCTGAGTGTTCCTAGACCTTCGGTCACTTGCTATGACACCACTTTCCCCAGGGAGCCTGAACTTCTCTCTGCAGGGCACTGGAAGATGGATGACAGCTGATGGCCGTGTCTCAACGGCCCCAGAGAGGGGGACTCAGGGCCTGCGTCCAGAGACCCTGCCACAAACACTGAGTGTGGATTTAGAAACTCAACTGAGGGCATGCGGAGATGCTAGCCCAGGAGACTCCCGGGAGCTGGGGTGTGGAGCGGGCAAGGTCTTTTCTGGGTGTTTGAGGCCGATGGGAGGAAGGGCCTGTGACAGCCCCTGGAAAGTGGGTGAGGCCCTTGCACCAGCAGGGACCCCATTTCGTGCTCTGCTGTCAGCCTGCAGTCTGGGAAGTGGGCCCCTCCAGCCACCTCCAAACGTGGAATCAGCCCCCATCATCCATCCCTGGAGACTGAGGGCGACATGGGAGACAGCATGGGAGACTTGCCACAACCCGTACATGGGAGTCAGCCAAACAGAAGACCAGTCCCCATCCTATCACCTGTTGGTGGTGTGATTCTGGTGGGTAGTTTCCTCAGACTGAGCCCACCTGGGGCCAGACTTTTCCTATCTGTAAAATAGGGATAATAAGATTCATCCCATAGATGTTACAAAGATTAAGCAAGCACAGTCAAGCCCAGACATGAAGTGAGTGATCTCGCCTGATACAGGTACAGAGTTAGTTCACTGAGTTAGTTCGCTGAGGTCCCCCGGACACACACTTGCAAGCCACCATGATATCTCTGAGAACAGGGTGATGAAGAAGAGGTGGACATTTGGGGACACCAAGAATGGGATGAACTAACTTGGGTCACGAGCAGTGGGCAGGCAGCGGATAGAGGCTGGCCGACCACTTGGTGAGGAAACTTTGGAGGGATTCTTTGTGGGCAGGGAGGTGAACTGGATGGCTTCTGAAATCCCATTCTATCTTCATAACTGTGTCTTACCTGGATCACTCTCCTCTTCCCTGACTTAGCTAGACGAATGTCAGTGTCTGCTCAACTGACTTGAGTTGGATCAAATTGAGGACTGGGCCCACTCTGCAAGGCTCCACGGTACAGCTGTGTCATAGCACGGGCTCAGCAAAGATTCTGAACAGTGATGAGGAGGACAGCTTGGCAGAAAAGCCCAAGGATGAGCAGTGTAGAACTGCCAGTGACAGGGAACAGCTCTTCCAGTTGAGTGAGAGGCACGTGCTGGACACTGTGCCACGCTCTTCCAGTTAGAGTGAGAGGGACGCGCTGGACACCGTGCCACGCTCTTCCAGTTAGAGTGAGAGGCGTGTGCTGGACACTCTGCTATGCTGCTGGCACAGGGCTGAGGGCCAGGGGCTCCAAGACGAGCGCTGCTGAGTTCCTGCCTGGGCCAGTGGGAGCCAATTCAAGGTGGTAAGGCTGTCAGAGATTGATATGGGACACTACAGGGCCAGAGGAGGGGCCAGCCCAGAGGAGATGAGCCCTGAGACAATCCTCCCAAATAAAGAAGTTAGAAAGAGCGATGGCTGAGAGAGATAAGATATTCCAAATAGAGAGAAGGAGGTGTGTGTGTGTGTGGGGGGGAATATGCATATATATATATATATATATATACATGAAATATATATTTCATCTGGAGATATGGGCCAGAACCTAAGCAGGACAACTAAGCCATTACATGCTCCCAGACTCTTTGCTACAAGGATTGCATATATATATATATAATATATAATAATAATAATAATAATAATAATCTCAAAAGTGGTCAACTGGTCTACCGAGCTATTTTGTTCCCCATGATATTTCAGCACTGTGTACAATGCTTGGCAATAGCGGGTGCTCAATAGACACTCTTCAAATGAATGATAAAGCCAGTGCTTACATATTGCTTATTAATTTAACTTATACATAGCCCTACGAGGCAGGCACTATTATTGCTTCATAGATGGGAAATAGAGGCAGAGAGACACTAGCAACTTGCTCAAAGTCAAGTGACTTGAAGGAGCTAATAATCAGCAGAGTTGGGATTCAAGCCTGAAAGGTCCTACTGGAGTGAAGCCCTACTATGCTCCCTGACTGCTGAGCAGCACACCGCGCAGGGGCCACACACAGGCGTACGCAAGTTTCCTGCTGCTGCTGCTGCTGCTGCTGCTGCCAGGTCGCTTCCGTCGTGCCCGACTCTGTGCAGCCCCATAGATGGCAGCCCACCAGGCTCCCCCGTTCCTGGGACTCTCCAGGCAAGAGCACTGCAGTGGGTTGCCGTTGTTTTCTCCGGCTAGTTTGCTTGGACTGCCCTAAAGGAGTATCACAGATTGAGTGGCTTGAATGACAGAAACGCATCTCCTCGCACTTTTGGAGGCTGGCAGTCTGAGGCCAGGGTGTAGGGAGTCTGGCTTCTTCCGAGGCCTCTTCTTGGCTCGTGGCTGGCCACCTTCCTCCTGCGTCTTCACATGGTCCTCCCCCCCGGCGTGTGTCTGTGCTCAAGTTTTCTTTTCCTGCAAGGACACCAGTTGTTTTGGATTAGAGTTCACCCTAATGATCTCATTTTAACTTTACTGCCTCTTTAAAGACCTTGTCTTCAAGTAAAGCCACATTCCGAGGCACTGGGGTTGTTAGGATTCCAACACCTGAATTTGGTTGGAGGGAACAATGCAACTCAGGAGAGCTTCATGGCGTAGGTGGGGGATGAAGCTGGAGTTAGAGGGGTGGGAAGGACTCAAACTCTGCTGGGTCTTTGCAGGAAAATATACATCCAATTTCATCTGGAGACATGGGCCAGAACCTAAGCAGGACAACTAAGCCATTACATGCTCCCAGACTCTTTGCTGCAAGGATTGCTTCAGTGGGGCAAAAGCCATAGGGTCAAAGTTTCCACTTTGCAACTGAAAAGCATGAAGAAGCCATCACCGTCTTGCAATCCCATACATTTGCTTTGGTCAGGGACGCATGGATGGCTCCTTTTTAACTGCAGCACATTCCCATTTGAAGATCTAGCAGGGTTAACCAGAACATTGTAAAATTAACCAAACCACTCCCCCCACCAAACTAAATTGATAAATGGTGCAGTTAAACTGGAAGGCGCCACTAATTACAAAGCAAGGAGAGAAGCGATTGAAGATCACAGCGTACTCAGGACCACCCTGCTGACTCGCTGATAACAGGGCATCCCGCCCCTCTGACTTGGGGGATGAACACCACCTGCTTGAGCACGTGCGCAGGGGGAGCCGTGTGACGCCCCCAAGTGTGTGAGGCAGCCAGACCCCTTCAGAGACAGATGAGTCTCGGGCCTGAGTTGGTGATCTCTGTTAATCACTCACTGCATTAGGTTAATAATGAATAGGTCTCAGTCTGAAGTCAAAACAAAAGCTCGTGGAAACCTGAGCCACTCGAGCCACTCGCCTGGAAGGATGAAAGGAAAATTCTGCATTATGAATTCGTTCCTGGCCCCGTCAACTGACCCTCAAGGTCCCCCGGTGAGCTACAAACAGGACTTTGAAAACTTCCTCTTGTAGAGAAATAGCTCAGCTTCACCACTCGCTCCAGGGCTGTATAGTGCAATATGGGTCCTGATACAAACGGAACGTATTTAAACACATCCTCAGCGAGAGATATAAGCGCTTTCTAAATCCATACTTTAAATCCCAAAGAAATTGAGTGACAACCTTCAACAGTTTGTACGCCAGCAGAAAGAGTTCTAGACAGAGAGAAAGAAGGCCCGAGGTCCATTGATCTGTCCAGACCCAGCTCAGTGACAAATGAATGTTTTAATCTTCTCTCACCTATAAATGTGCTTATTCATACAAGGCGTGGCTAAGATTCTTCAAGGTCTGTGCTCCTATGGATATCTTCTGTAGCTTGTTCTGATTCCTTTCCCCACCCCCTCCCTGCAGTAGTTATTTACTGCTATATAACAAGTTATCTCAAAACGTAGAAGCTTCAGACAGCATGTTTTTAATACATCAGTTTCTGTGGGTCAGGAAGCCAGGTGCAGCTTAGACAGGGCCCCCGGCTGAGAAGGTCAGCTGGGGCTGCGGCGTCGCCGTACGGCTCAGCGGGGGATGGGCTTGTGTCTAAGCCGGCACCAGCGGTCACGGTCAGGATTCAGCTCCTCACATATCTTTGGACTGAGAGTCTCGGTGTCTCAGGAGCAATTGTCTGGGGGCCTCCCTCACTTCCTTGCCACTTGGGCCTCTTTAGGGCAGCTCACGACAGAGCAGCTGGCCTCATCAGAGTGAGCAGGGAGGGGGCCAGAGAAAGCGCGTGCAAGACAGAGGTCACAGTCGTTTGTAACCTAACCTCAGAAATGACTTCTCATCACGTTTGCCCTGTTCTCCGTCTAAGAAGCAGGGGCTGGATCCAGCCCACAGTCAAGGGGGGATATTACACCAGGTTGCAGAAGCAGAAGACGGGGGGCCACTGGGGACCGTTTTAACCACTCTGAGTTTTAAAATGAAAATTTATTTACTCATTTATTTTGGCTGCACGTGGGATCTTAGTCCCTGGACCGGGGGTGTAACCCGTCACTACCCCCGCAGTGGAAGCATGGAGTCTTTACCGCTGGGCTGAAGGTAAGCCCCTCACTGGGAACTGTTTTAGAAGCGACCCACCATACCTCCCCTCTCCACTGAACTCTTGGCCCCATGGGTCACCGGAGACCACAGTTTTCCTTCTTGGACTTTTGCAGGAAAGGGCTTGAGAAACGGGAAGCAGAGATGTGGACGAATGTGATGCAAGTCAGCCAAGCAAACCGCCTGGGCTGGGTGCCCTAGGAGGAGGAGGGAGGGAACGGACACAGATGGAGCCTGCTATTACCGCGACTGTGACAGCCAGTTACCCCATGGGCGCTGCGTCTTCACAGCGCAGAGAACCTGGGAGAAATGACAGGGTTTGATGCACATTCAATGGGACCCTTTCCAATGCCTCATGAGGTCTCTTGGCCCCAAATCCTCCAACTCCAAACAACAACCTCAGGGAGAGAAAAGACAAAAAAAAAAAAGGAACTCCTAAAGCCTCCTTAAGAAGGTTAATGGGGGATTCTCTCCATCCCGTCAGGGTGCCACCTTCTTGTTGTGGCAAGCTGGGGATAAGGTGGATGCTTTCTGGCTTGTGGAAGAGAAAAGTGGTACACGTCTCAGTGGTCTTGCCTCTTTTCTTGCCTTGGACCAGTGGCCTGAAGAAGCAGGCGACCCAGAGGGCAGAAGGCAGGATGTGGTGCAGGGCCTGAGGCCCACTTGACCCTTGTAAATATTCAGTTATGTGTTGAACTTCAGCTCAGAGTTTGGCCTCAGGGATGTGGTTTCAATACCCTACAGCTCCCAGTGGGGCTGGGGCCAGGTTGAGGCATTTGGGGCACAGTTTTAAAGAGGGCCTCGTTCTCAAGAGTGCAGGACAACCCTAGGCCTGGCCCTGGGGTAGACTCGTTGGTTATGTGATCATTTGTTCGCTGCCAGCCTCTCCATCTACATGGCTCTTCCGTGTCTGAGTTTGTCCGCCACTGTGTTTGCGGTGTTCCCTGTGGGATCTGGCACTTATATGTGGGATGAATGAATGGATAAGGCAAAGGTTCAATCAATAACCCTCCACCGAGTGAGACTCTGTCGGTCTGTCAAGGCCCAACTCAAAGGCTCTTTCCCCTGCACCCTTGCAGCGCTGCGGCCCCTTCTTGTCTTCTCAACACACTCATACGCCCCATGCCAGCCAACAGTGTGCCCATCAGCAAGATCCAGGATGGTGCTTAAAAGCTTGGGTTCCAGGTCATCCAACTGGGGTTCACATCCCCTCTCCATCTCGTTAGCTCTGTGACCTTAGCCAGCTTGCTTGACTTCTCCAGATCTGTTTCCTCATCTGCCAACTAACTGGAGACCATCATAGCTGTGTCATAAGGATTAAAGACACGGATACACGTTAACCCCTTAGGATGTTGCCAAATGCATAGTAAGTGCTTCATGAAAGCTGGCTGTTCCCTGCATCGGCTCACGTATCTCCTGCACTGTAATTATCTGCTCGATTGGGTTGTGAACTCCTCAAAAGCGAGGACTGCAACTTAACATTAGTATCTGTTCTCCTGGGACCCCATGGGCTGTATCTCCTGATTCACTTTGTGGGCGGCTTAGCCTAAAGCAGACAGAAGGGAGCCTTGACCTCTGAGACTAGCTCTGCGACCTCTTGTCTCTCCACTTCCATTCCCCAATACCCTCACGTGGTACAGACCCCTCGGCCCTTGGAGATGCTTGGAAAGTTCTAGGCCCCCAGTTCCTGCGTCCCCACCCCCTCATTAATCTTGATTAGGGAGTCCTTTCACTGGAGTTAATTTTCTTGTAGATGCCTATCAGTCATGTAGCAGGGACTCTCTCCCAAGCTAATGAGGAGTCATAGTCTTGCCATGTTATTACTTATCTAATTAGCACACAGGCTTCTTTGGGGGTGGGGGATGGGGGAAGGTCAGGGAAGACACCAGAAAAAAGGGAGAAAGTTGGGATTTCCAGGGAGATGGGGTGTGGGCGGTGCGCCTCACAGGAGCAGAGGAAAAAGCCCAGCTCCTGGCTTCTCCTCCCCCTGGACTGGCCCCTAGAACTCAGGCTGGGCCATCGGGGGCTGCCCAAACTTGAGCCCAGGGCCCTGTGGGGTGGGGGTCAGGCCACACCACCTCCTCCCCCGCCCCTGCCCATGTAGTGAGAGCCCTGGCTTGCAGCTGGAAAGTCCTGGTGAGGAAGGCAGAGGCCAGCTGGGCCGTCCTCGGGGGTCCGGGGCTGTGGGAGGCCGATTTGGCTGCAAGCAGGGAAGGTTGTCAAGGCCAGGCTGGGCGACCAGGAAGCCAGGGCAGAGCACCTGCCTTCTCCAGGCAGCCTGCCCTTCCGCTCAATATTCCCATTCTAAAGAAGGAGAGGGATTCCCTGCCTGCCCCTCAGGGAGTGGAAAGTGGGGTGATGGGGATGGCCCCATAGACTGACTTTACAGGGGGACCAATTTCCAAAAGGATGGCGCCTCACTCTGAGGGGGAGAAGGCAAGCATGGTGCCATGCCCCCCTGCCTGCCTCATGAGCAATTTTATTTCGTTTGTCCAACAGAGAAAGATGTGTTAGGAGCCCCCTAGATGCTGCACCTTAGCAAGGTCGGAGAGACCCCCTCCCACCATGCGTCTCCCAGGCATGGCACACTCTGGAGGGCACACGGGTCACAAGCTTCCACCAGGGATGCAAGTGACCTGCAGATAGGGGGTTGTGACATCCAAGGTGATTTCAAAACCCAGTGGGCTCAGGACCAGGGAGCTGGCACAACCCAGTGGGTCAGATGGGTTTTGACTACTGGCCACGTGACGTGGAAGTTCACGCCTCTGGGTCTTACCTACTTCGCTCTTAAAGTGACTGTTTCTTTAGTAGACAGACGTGTATCATAGTTAGCAAAGACCTGGCATGTAGTAGGTGCAGGATCCAGAATTAGGCCCAAGACATTAGAGACTCTCTCAGGGAATGGCACAAAAGGTCAGGCTTGAAGGAGGAAACCAAGCCAGAGAGGACAAGGTAAGATGGTTCTAGAAGGTCATTGGGTTGGAAGACATGAGGATGCACGGGCTGATTTAAAGGTGGATACCAAGCAGGCTGGCAGAGCCATCTCCCCAACTAGACGGCAAGGCCCTTGGAGTCGGTGGGTCCTTCCTCCATCGGACTAGGCGCTGCCCAGGGAGGGTGTGTTCCTCTCCCTTCAGTGTGGTGTTTAACCTCAGACTCTGGAGCCGACTGCTTCTGTTTGATTTTTCTCCCCCCAGCCACTTCTGAGCTGCATGGCCTTGGGGTGAGCTTGTGAACCTCTTTGAGCCTCAGTTTTCGTGTCTATAAAGTGGGGTAATGGCACCTACCCTGTAAGACGTGTGCACGTAAACCCTTCATTGTGTCTACAGTGCCCACCAGTAGCTGATTACCCCAAAATTTCAGAGCTTCAAACAGCAGCAGTTACTGTTGAATCAGGGGTCTGGACTCCAGGCAGGGCTTAGCTGAGCCTCTGGCTCAGGGTGTCCCCAGGTTAATTGGCCAAGGCTGTAGTCACATCTGACTCGACTGGAAGAGGAGCCTGGGGCCTCGCCAAGCTCTCCCGTGGCGGCTGGCGGCTTCAGCGCCTCACGGGTGGTCGGATGGAGGCCTCAGCCCCTCATCCTGTTGCCGGCCTCCCTTGGTTCCTTCCCACGTGGGCTTCTCACACGGGCAGCAGACACGCTGCAGCTGGCATCATCAGAGCGGGCGAGGGAGGGGCCAGTGCAAGCACCACCCAGACCAAAGCCACAGCTCTTCTGTGACCCAGTCTCAGGAGTGGGCTTCCCGGGTGGCTCAGCAATGAATCCGCCTGCGAAAGGAGGAGACACAGTAGACGGGAGTTGACCCCCGGGTCGGGAAGCTCCCTTGCAGGAGGAAATGGCAACCCACTCCAGTATTCTTGTCTGGAAAATTCCACGGACAGGGAAGCCAGGTGGCCCACAGTCCACGAGGTCACAAAAGATTTGGAAACGGCTGAGCATGCACACGTCTCAGGAGTGGCACCCTATCACATTTGCCTGTTCTGTCCCCGAGAAGCCAGCTACTCGGTTCAGCTCACGTTGAGGGGAGATTATGAGGTGTGGACACCAGGAGGTGGCCCTGCCGCTGGGACTTGCAAGCCTGATGGGCCGTGGGGAGGGCTGGGCACGGGGACACACCCTCTTCCTTTACTGCACCTTGCTAGCACCTGGAGAAACGCCTGGCACTTTTGTCCAGAACCTGAGTAGGGCTCCCCTTGGGGCAGGAGCTGGGCAGGGAGGGAGTCCTCTCTCCCCGCTGTCCTCCTCTGAGCACCCAGACAGGGCTTTGCTGAGCCCAGAACAATTCCCCGGAGAGCCTCCGCCCGCCCCCTTGAGAAGCCTGCGGTTGCATTGCAGTGGTTTGCTCTGGCCTCCCAGTGGGAGAGGAAGGCAAATTCTGCCCAGAAGGAGATGTGTCAAAACTGGATTTGCTGCCAGGGTCAAGCTTTGGAGGGCTTTATCCCCGGCTGTCACCTGCCTCTGAAACAGAGAGCTTTCCTCCCGTGGGACCTCTCACTCGTGGCCACTCCCCCAGAATCAGAGCCCATCAGCTTCGATCAGCCCCCACCCCTCGACCCCAGACATTTCTAGGCCTCTCTCCCCAGCCCTGGTGGTGGCTCCTAGCCAGTGTCATCATCCCCCCTGGACCCTCCTCCCCATTTATCACGCAGCCGCCAGAAAGGTCTTTCAACAAGCAAATCAGGTGGTGTCATCCTCCCGCTGAGCGTCCTCCAGTGGCCTCCGCTGCCCTGGAATAAAATCTCGGCTCCCACCCATTCCCCACCCTGTCTGCTCTCCTCTTGCGGTTCATCTCCCAACGCTCACCCCGGGCACCGCCAGCCATTTCCTGAAGCGCCTGAAATTCTTCCTCCCTCAAGGCCTCTCTCCTGTTTCTTCCTCTGCTCTTGGCAGCGCTGGCTTCTTCTGATCCTTCTTATCCAGCCAGATTGCCACCTCTTCAAGGAAGCCTTCCCTGACTGCACCATGCTCCCATTGTTACTGTTCACATCCTCTTGTTTCGTTGTGTCCTGGTACCGATCGCAACCTGTCATCATTTTGGCTTCGCTGCTAACCTGTTTACTGTCCGTCTTCCCCCATGATGGTCAGCTCCATGAGGGCCAGGAGGATGCTGGACTGGCCGCAGTTTTGTCCCCAGAGATCAGCAGGCCATGGGACAAGCCAATCCCCCTTCTGAGGATTACAGCAGGGCCCGGCTCCCTTTCTGTCTGCGGGCTCACTTCACCCAGACCCCTGTCCACAGCCTCCAGCTGAATTCAGGCAAAGCACAGCCCTGAGCACTCCCATCTCTGGCCCTGACTG
The DNA here is from genome assembly GCA_006410555.1 of Capra ibex. NCBI lineage: Eukaryota > Metazoa > Chordata > Mammalia > Artiodactyla > Bovidae > Capra > Capra ibex. The sequence continues at coordinate 1,459,202 of SJYO01016970.1, forward strand.
CCTGGTGGTATCTGGGACACTTGGCTTCAGGTTCAAGGTCAGGCCCAATCATTTCCCTTACACCCTGCTCTGTTCAACTGGAATAAATATTTGCTGATTTCCTGAACGTCCCCTGCCTTTTCCTATCTCTGGGCTTAGCCTGGGATTTCTCCCTCCGCCTGGAAAGCATTCTTCTCCTTTAGAGACAGATATGCATACTCACCTCAGCTCAAGTCACCTCCCCCAGGAAGCCCTCCCTGGCTGCCTGTCTTTGTGAAGGAGGAGGAACTTGGTATCTGGGGCCAGGCCTGGATTCCTGCCCTCTCTTCTGCCTTTTGCAGTGTGTGGTCTCGGGCAGGTCCCACCGTGCAGTGGGAATAGTCAACGGTCTCGGCTATCAGGGTTGCTGAATGAAATCCTCTGCAAACAGCGCTTGGCCAGGGGCTGCTGCAGAATAGCTGTCAGCGGCCATCGCCACACTCGCTGGTGACTCCCGGCTCTCCCCACACTTAGTCCTTCCCACGATGCACTCGGCGGGCTCGTCTCCCTCTGTCCACCCTGGGCAGGACCACGCCTGCTCCCCCTCCGTCCCCCAACTGCCCAACAAGGAGCTTGCCTTGCGCTATGCAGGGTCCATGGAGAATCTGTTGACTGTTCCCGACCTTTCTTTTCCTCCAGATATTCTTCCTTTACAGAGAAAGGAACCTGATGCCACTGTATCTTCATTCACGCACAGAGCTTCCATCACGTAAACGTACGAGCTTTTCATTTCACGGCTCCGTGGAACTTGCTCTCTAGAATTTTGGAACTGCCTTTGTTTATTCAGCCAACAAACATCTACCAGGACTATAGTGTGTGGGTCCCACTCCCCTCACTAACATCTCCAGCCTCCTAGCAGGCGTCAGCAGTTGCCAAGGACACGTGGGTCCCCCTTTCCTGTGTCTGCGAGTTTCCTGGGCATGGTTCTTTCCAGCTCCACTCTGCATCTGCAAGGAGGCCCACGAGACACAGGACCCATGTGGGCAGAGGACTGTGAACCTGCCACAATCTGCTGCAAGCGTGAGGGTGTCGAGTCCCCTGCCCCCCCAGGCTCCTTGGCGCCTTCCAGCGTCTCTGGCCATGCTCACACCTTTAGAGGCAGCCGGGGGTGCCTGGCAGACAACATCCCACGAAGCCTCCCTCCTTAAAGAGAATCGACCATGCAGTCCATTGATTCTGCCTCTGGGTATGTATCCAAAAGAATGGAAAGCATCTTCACAGTGGAATATTCACAGTGGCCAAAAGATGGAAGTAGGGTAAGTGCCCATCGACAGATGGCTGGACAAATGAGACGTGGTCTGTCCATACAATGGAATATTACCCAGCTTTGAAAAGGAAGGGAGTTGTACTATATTCCACAGCACGGGTGACTTACGCTCAGTGCAATAAGGCGGTCACTAATAGACGAATGCTGAGTGTCCATTACGTATGAAGCTCTTAGTCAAAGCCACAGGTGCAGAAAGTAGAGCGGCGGTTGTCATGGGCTGGGGCGAAGGCAGAGGAGGAATTACTGATAACGGGGATGGAGGCTGCGTTTTGCGAGATGAGAAAGCTCTGCAGATAGGTTGTTCAACACTACGAATATACTCACTACTGGACCAAACAGTTAAAAACAGTTAAGATGGTGCGTTTTATGTTATGTGTACTTTACCATAATTTAAAAATGTTTAGAAAGAGAGACTGAGGCGAACAGACAAGCCTTCCTTGGAACAACACTTGAGCAAGGAGGGACAGCCCTGTGAGCGCTGACCTTGGCCTCTGAGAGCCGCCTCCTCCTGAGAGTCCTCCAGCTTTCACCTCTATTACCGCCAGGTTGGCCAACCATCTCCGCTTTCTTAGTAGCCCACGTATGGATTCACTTCCTTTTCACAGCTGACTGAGGCTGGTATGTCCAGCTTTCTTATAAACAGAAAAAAGTTAGAAAGAAAATAGACAAGAAATCAAACTGGAAAGAACAGGTTTCTGACCCGACAACTGCCAACCTGCTCCTCCAGATTCTGAGCCCTGTGATGCCACATGGGCTTCCTCTGACGGCCTCCCTTAATTGTCCATTTACAAATCAAGAAGACTTTCCTATCAGTTACATCATGCTGGGCCCTCCCCAAGCCCCTTTCCTTCTCTCGGCCATGGCTCCCCTCGTCCGGGGATCACCGCAGCCTCAGAGGTCTGCCCCACTGTCCCTGTCGTGCGTGGGGGAGCCCCCTCGTCGGTGGTGAGGGTGCTAGTCGCTCAGTCATGTCCGACTCTTTGCGACCCCATGGACTGTAGCCCGCTAAGCTCCTCTGGAGTTCCATGGAATTCTCCAGGCAAGGATACCAGGCTGGGTTGCCATTCCCTTCTCCAGAGGAATCTTCCTGACCCAGGGATCAAACCTGGGTCTCCCACATTGCAGGCTGATTCTTTACCATCTGAACCACCAGGGAAGCCCAAACATCGGTGGTGTTGGGTAGTTTCCTTACCCCATGCCAGCCTGGTCTCTGGGCCCTTAAACTTGGCACTTGCCCTCCTGGGTTGTGCCTCTTCTGACCTTCAAGAGGCAGTCACGGGCATCTCTTCATCAGCAGCTGCGCCTCCCTACCTAGGGGTGTGGGGCCCTTTGGAGAGAGGAAGGCAGCAGAATCGAGATCCCGAGCCCTTGACTTTCTAGCTGCTCCGAGACAACTTTGCCCCTGGGGGGAGAGCAGCCTGCATCCCTTCCTGATCCTCCCACAGGCTGGGATGTGAGTTCAAGAGATGAGAGGCCAGAGCTCAGTATCCTTTGCCCCCCTGTGGCCCCATCCGTGACCCTCAGAGAGCTCTCGGTGCTCCAAAATCCATTCTCTACCTGGGCACGTCCCCCCCAAAGCCTTTGATTTCTCTCTCTGACTCTGGGGAACCGGGAGATGAAAGTCATTCTCTGCTTCCATCTCTGCCTGATGAAGGCAGGCTGGACCCAGGTTTCAGAGGTGGAGACAGCCTCACAGCCCCCTGAGGACCCCAGGCTCGCTCCCACCGGTGTCACCATGGGGCTGCTCAGAGGCCCACCCAGTGGGCTGGTGGCACATCCCCCAGCCCAAGTGTCCCACCCGTCCCTAGTGGCCGGCGGTCAACCCACAGACCGTGGCTCCCTCGTGGGCATGAGAAGAAAGGTGTGTCTTGCCCCTGATTCAAAGCCGGGCTCCTGTGCTCCTAGACTGTGGCCACGCACGCATTCCTCAACCGTGATGAGCGCTGGCTTCCTCATCAATAAACAGGAATGACACGCCGCCTCTGAAAGTGTCCGTGTCACGCCCAAATGCCAAAATACACATGAAGCATCCGTAGGCCAGCAAACGCCGCCTCCCTCCTCCTCTCCACGACGACGGAGGCAGCCTGCAAAGCCTGGAGCAGCCAGTGCCCGTGTTACACCAGACTCCGTCTTGTGCCTTCGCTCACCTGCTCCAGATGAACGGCTGGGGAGGAGTAGCGACAAGCTTCCTGCAGCTGTGTTACAGTCCTCCAAGCCCATTGCAAATTCCTTGAGGTTTTTGTTCTTTCAAAAAGACCGGGGAGGCTGACAGGGCAGGCATGATTAGCCCCACTTTTCTAGACATTGACACTGAGACCCAGAAGAAGCAAGAAGGGGCTTTGGTCAAGGTCACACCAGCTGGTAAAGAGCAGGGTTAAGGAGAGATCTTAGATTTGTTCTTGTTTTAAAAATTTCTGTTCTGAAAAGTTTGCCAAGGCACCGTCTGGTTCTCAGGAGCCCACGAGGGCCCCGTTCTAAGGAGAATGGGCCCAGTGGCGCCGGGCAGAGCAGCAGCTTCGGATCTCGTGGAGCCTGTGCCCCGGCTGAGCTAATTGCCATGCTTGCTCACACTCACACCGAGCCTGCCTTCCAGAGAGACCCTAAAGTGCTTCTGAGCTCCTCGTACATATTTATATGCCTGCGTGCATGATAAAAATAAACCCACTTCACCCAGCGCTGAAATGCAGCCACTCGCGGTGTGAAATATGGGGCTTATCGAACAGTGGCAAGGAAAGCTCTCTGGAAGAGGCTCCTGTCCCTCCTGACATTGCAAGGGGGCAGCTGGAAGGAGATGGGATTTAATTATCTTGATAAGTAAGCGTTAGACTTGGAAGCAGGGAGACAAGTGGTCCCCAGGCAACCAGGACACCTTCGATCCTCTCTGGGATGGAGAGCTCGTCCTGCCCGAGGAGATAGAACTCTCTAAAGAGCAGTGTGGGCCCCTTCACACGCACCCCTGAACCTCACTCCCTGAGAGCCAGCCTGCAGGTCTCATGGGCTTACTCATCTCCTCCTGGGCCCCGTAGTCCACCACGCACTGCTTCTGCCCCTAAGGGAAGGTGTCAGGAGGCTTTGGTGATCTCACATGTCTTGGAACAAGAGCCAGCACCTCTGTCTGGGGTCCATTCAAGGCAGCCCTAAGTTAAGGCCATCATTCTGGAGAGGCCGGGCATCTTTTCTGGACATTCCAATTTTTCGGTGATGCCTTCACTCTTCTGATTGCTGATGCTGAACCTTGCTCTAAATGTCTGGCTCTCTGCATCCCTTTCTCCCTCCTTCCTTCCTTTCCTTCGCCTCCCTGTGCTTTGCCCATCTCACCACCATACTCTTAAGCCCTGGGGCAAACACAGAGAAAGCGTATAAGGCAGACTCCCAGAACTAACGGTAGCTAAAGCTGAGCCCTGGGGCGTGAGGAAGAGCCAGCCAGCTTAAAGGATGTGCATGGCACGTGGGGGCAGGGTAAGGCAGAGGGGAGTGAACAAGACGGGGAGGCTGGAGGGGCATTTCAGGCAGAGGGAACAGCGTGTGTAAACGCCTAGAGTCAAGAGAGCGCTTACGGGCACAGCGGCCCCAGAGGTGGGTCCAGCACGGCGCTAAGACCCGCGTCAGCTGTTCCCAGGGCGGTGGCTCTGGTCTTCTGGCCGCGGAGTCAGTGGAGGGTTTTAAGGAGGCCGTTCTGACCAGGCTGTGGTCCCTGGTGTGCCCAGGGGACCTGCAGAGTGGGTGAGCAGGGGCCGTGCTTTACGCGCAAGCTCAGGTCCACGGAGCTGTCCAGGGGACGGTTCCGAGATGCCCCTTCCTTCCGTGAGAGCCTGAAGGGGTGAGGACCGGGGGCACGCAGGAGCTGGGGGGCCCGGGGAGCTAAGGAAGAGGCGGGCAGGGGCAGGACCCTGACAGCAAAGAGGCCAGGTGGGCAGACGCAGGCGGGCAGCCCTGATGTTGGCATTCAGGCCTCCTGCTGGGGAGCAAAGCCTGCTGACCATGAGCCCTTAAGGGCATGAACTCGCTCCTCCTGCCTCTGCTCCCCTGGCACCCAGATCAGCGCCTGATCCAGGGGTGAAGACCTCCTCAACGCCCTTAGAGGAGGTGGGCACCTATCGGAAGCCTTTATTTAGGGATGGGGCATCTGCTTTGCCCGTGGCACAGGAAGGGAGAGAGAAAGACGAGGAAGGTGGAAGTAGCCTCAGGCCCAGGTGAGACATCACCTGTCAGGGGCCATGGGGGACCAGCCTGGCCTTCTGTCTCTTAGAAATGGGAACTCCGAAGCCCAGAGAAATGGAATTATCTCCCTGTAGTATAAGCTGAATTGAGATTTTCCTCAAATGTTTTAAGGATCTAGAAACTCAAGAAAGTAAGCAGACCGCCAGTGAGAGGAGGGAATTGTCGGGCCTCACCGGAAGGCTGTTGTGATCAACTAGAGCATTTCTATTACAGACACCGCTTTACTCCTGACTGAACAACTGACCTGGTTAGCTGGATCTCCCTTCTTGTTTCCTGGCCCCTCCAGTAACTGTGACTCTGGATTTGAGCAGAGTGCTCCTGGAGGTGCTAAGGAGCAATGTGAAATGTGCCCAGGGCTTCCATTATGACCTGGGGAGACAAGACACACACGTGAGCCGACTGAAGGGAAGGTTGCTTCGCTGTGTTGTGAAGACTACACGCACCTCAAATAGTGAGCGTGCAGTGAGCTGACAGTCTTGCTTTGGGTCTCAATTTTCTCATCTATAGTATTATGGACCCATCACACAATTGTGACTAACTAAGGACTTTACGTATATATGTTTGTGACATCATGCCTCACTGTGAATATGCTAAAGCTTAATGGACTCTTGAAATAGGAAGCTGGTTTGTTTCACATAGTGTAGACCCTCACACCTGAAAGGTTGTAAAAATAGAGCAAATCACATATTGGATGTCGCCACCTGTTGTCTCTGGGTGGTATTGCAGTTTGGCGAGGAAAGCAAGACATTTTACTCTTAAGACCCCAGGCGGGACTCGACGATCTTGGAGACAAGAGCCCAAAGCCAGGAATAAGCTGGCTAATGTTGGAGAGGGCTGCGAAAGATGAGTGAATTACAGGTCCTGCTCACAGTGACCTTTCCCTTTGGTTTGTGGTCAGGGCAACTGTCTGCTGAGTCCCTTGAGATCATGAGCCTGGAGTCTCAGACCCTGCCCCTCCGCACGGCAAGGTGACGGAAGCTAAGGATGGAAAGAGGGAAACAGAGAGTGGGGTGATGACAGGACCCTGTTGCTTCTTATAGAGGATAACCGCTGCGGTTAGTATCTACTGAGTGCTTGCACCATTTGAAACTCTGTCTCGTTTAGTCAGCGCGAGAGGTAACTTTCTCCTGCCCCCGGTTTGCAGATGAGGAAACGCAAGCGCAGGGAGGTGAAATAATTTGGGTTCTCACGGTAAGTCCTCTCTTCCTTCCTTCTAGCTCTCTTCCTCCCTCGCTCCCTCCCTTCCCTCTCTCCAGCAGCCATTCTCCCGAGTGCTATAGGCAGGATTTGGGTCCAGGCAGGCCAACTCCAGAGCTCATGCTTTCCCTCCTGTTCCTGTTACCTTTGTTGCCACCTTCTAACTATGACTAATACCTGTTAGCCTGAGCCTCTTATTTGCAGCAAATCCGATGATATAGGAGCAAGTGCAAATCTTTCTGACACTTTCTAATCTTGACTCATCCATCCACGCCTCCATCCATGTGCTCACCCACCCATCAACCCTTTCTCTAATCCATCTGTCCGCACACCCACCCACCATCGCCCACCCACCCTTCTTTCCATCTTTCCATCTGTTCCTCCACCCCCATCATCCACCCGCAGTCTACCGGCCCACCCATCCACCTATCCAGCCGATATGCTCACATCCATACAACTGTCCATCAAGCGTCCATCCATCCTTCTCCCGCCCATCCATTCTTCTGTCCACCCAACACTCTCTTGAGCAGCTACTACCCGCCTGGCACACGGAATAAAGAAATAAGTCAGATGTGGCTCCTCTCTCCATGTTGCCTCTTACAGTCTCAGAAATACACAAAGGCAATGTGACCTCAGGTACAGGGCCTCACCTGTCTCTGTCTGTTTCTTTGCCTATTCTATGGGGTGGAAAGCAGAGCCTTCCTTTCAGGGTACTGAAGAGGATTCAGTGAGTCAGTACAAGCAAAACAGTTCACAGAGTGCCTAGTGCGTAGCAAGCACCCAGAGTGCCGTCAGTCGCCAGCGGCTCCTGCTGTTGTCACGGTCGCCATCATCACCATCATCCCTGTCGCAACTACCGTGACAGCTCGAAGAGGTCAGAAGTCACGTCCACAGTCAGAGCAGCATCTGCCAACCAGCCCATAGTCTACAAAGCTCTTGAAGTGAAATATGCCCAGGTATTTATGCAAAGAGGGCGCTGAAGCCAAACAAATCTGAATTTCAAGTAAATAAAACCAAAAAACTCTGCAGGATTTCTTGTAGCCTTTGAAGGCTCCTGTGAATTGTAAATCGCCAAGATGCGGAGGATGAACTAAGACGCAGCATTTCTCAAATATCCTGAACCTCTGAACCCGCTTTCAAGGCATCTTTATTACAAACTTGCAAAACACTGGCTAATGGGACCCAGTTTAGGGGACGCTGGTCTCCAGGGCCAGTCTGCCCATCTGCCCCTCCCCACACTGACGCCGGTCCCCCAGGACTTAACTCCCTGTCCTGACTCCTTCACACATTGTCCAGATTCTTTCCCCGGACCTGTGAGGCTGAGTTTCATTCAGCACCCACAGACTTAGAATCCCCCCGGAAAGCCTGCCAGGCTCCCCCTGGGGAAAAACCTGCTGGAGCTGGAGGTGGAGTCCAGGTGGGGCAGAGGTCCATTAAGGACGTAGCTTTGGACTAATTCCAAGCAGCCAGCTCTGTATCGATTTGGGTCATTGGTGTTAACATGTCACTTTCAGTTGCTTTTAATTTAAACAAACAATAAAAAAAAAAAAACCAACTTGGTCTTGTCTGGGATGCAGCCTGGGGGATGTTTAATTCCCAGCATGGAGAGGCAGAGGGCAAGATAAGGAGGGGCCAGAGGACAGCATGAGTGTGTGTGAGTGTGAGTGAGGGTGTGAGTGTGTGTGTGAGGGTGTGAGTGTGAGTGTGTGTGAGTGTGAGTGTGTGTGAGGGTGAGTGTGTGAGAGTGTGAGTGTGGGTGTGTGAGTGTGAGTGTGTGAGAGTGTGAGTGAGTGTGTGAGTGTGAGAGTGTGAGTGTGTGTGAGTGTGAGTGAGGGTGTGAGTGTGTGTGAGTGTGTGTGAGTGTGTGTGTGAGTGAGTGTGTGTATGACTGTGTGAGTGAGTGTGTGTGTGAGTGTGTGAGTGTTAGAGAGACAGAGATAGGGAGAAAGAGCACGTGTGGCTCTCTGGGACAGAGCCAGGGAAAAGCTCACACTGGATTCCTGTCCTCCAAAACCGACATTCCTCTGCCTTTGTCACTCTGGGTAATTTTACTTCTTTGAGACTCAGTTTACTCATCTGTAAATTGGGCTTAGATCAAGCTGCCAAGGGGGCTGTTATGAGAACTTAACGTGATGAGAAAGGCTTATCGAAAGAGTGGCTTCCAGGTTCTGTGTGTGCCCGTGTGACAGTGTGAGTGTGAATATGTGCACACATCATGTGTGCCCGTGTGACCGTGTGAGTGTGAATGTGTGCACACATCATGTGTGCCCATGTGAGTGTGTGTGTGAGTGTGCACACACATCATGTGTGCCCGTGTGACAGTGTGTGTGAATGTGCACACATCATGTGTGCCCGTGTGAGTGTGTGTGTGTGAGTGTGTGCACACGTCATGTGTGCCTGTGTGTATCTTAGCCTGGAAGAGTATTCAAGAGCTCTGACTCTGCACTTTGTGTGGGTTCAAATCTGGCCCTGTTATCATGTGGTACTGGGCAAGTTGCTTAGCCTCTCTGTCTCAGTATTCTCATCTGTAAAATAGGAACAATGATAATACTCACACCATACACTATTGTGAAGATTCATTGAGTTTATACGCATTGCGTGTTTGAATGGTGCTTGGCATAACAGGAGCAATTTCACAAAGGCTTACTACTCTTAGCATTATTATCCAACCCCACAGGATGGCCTACCCCAACCAACAGAGCCCAACCCTTTGGAAGCAAGGCTGTGGGAGGTAATAACAACCCGTATCCTTTCTCTCTCCGGGGACTAAACAAACTAGAGGTCGCAGAGGACCCCAGGGCCCCTTTGACCTCTGGGGGTGCCCCTAGGGTCAGGAGAGGAGAAATTTGCTTTGTGCCGTAGTGCCCTCTGTTGGGAGATCCGAGTTCAGCACCATGGACAGAGGGAGGCTGGGTGCAGACAGCCGCCAGCCACAGGGAGGCTCAGGGCTCCCACTCTGCCGGTGCCCCCGGAAGAGGCATGTCCCGCTGTAACTCACGGATCTCGTGCCAAGACTGCAGAATGGAGGCCCCGCTGCAGGCGGCCCATCCATTAGGAGAGAGGAGCCGAGAGATGTCAAGTGAATTAAAAGCCTGTGGCTGCCCTGAGTGACTTTTCCCTTGGCTAAGTCACCCTGTGCCCTCCCTCTGCTCATCATGCCTCTCAGTGTTGTGGGTATACCTTCCTCTGGGACAAGAGAATAGCCTCCAAAGCTGTGTTTTGTGAAACAGGAGCTGGAAAAGTGTGTGCCCCCATGAGAGGGTGTACAGAGGTAGCGGTGTTACTATGAACAACTGCCATATGGTAATAAACACGCGCTTCACAGTCGAGCCCCCTTGGGAAAACCAGCTGTGCACCTGGGCGGGATGTCCTTTATCTGAATGTGTGATCGGGGGCGGGGGGCTGTTGATTCTCTGAAAAGGTTCACGGCCACAGGATTCATGCTGGCACTAGTCAGGTGCTGTCGCTGTTCAGTAGCTCAGTCGTATCTGACTCTGTGACCCCATGGACTGCAGCACGCCAGGCTTCCCTGTCCTTCACTACCTCCTAGAGTTTGCTCAAACTCATGTCCATTGAGTGGGTGATGCCATCCAACCATCTCATCCTCTGTCGTCCCCTTCTTCTCCTTCCCTCAATCTTTCCCAGCATCAGGGTCTTTTCCAATGAGTCTTTCTCAGGTGCTAGCCCTGTGCTAAGAGCTGAGGAATGGAGTGAATATAACACAGTGCCCTGCCCTCATTCATCCACCCAACAAATATTTGTTGAGGGCCTACTGTGTGCCAGGCACTGGCTAGGAAGACCAATAATTTTAATTATTCCCAGGTGGCTCTGTGGTAAAGAGTCAGCCTGCCAAGGCAGAAGATGCAAGAGAGATTGGTTCGATCTCTGAGTCAGGAAGATCCTAGAGAAATGGCAACCCACTCCAGTGTTCTTGCTTGGAAAATTCCATGGACAGAGGAGTCTGGTGGGCTACAGTCCATGGGGTTGCAAAGCCTGAGCAGCTGAGCATACACGGGGTGGTGTTAAAAGAGAGATTCAGAGGTTGGGGATGAAGAAGGGTTAGCTGAGGTCTCCAATTCCCCACCTGACTCTCCAGCCCAAGCTTTGGCCCTAGGGAGCAACCTCTATTTGAGGTCACGCCTCCCTTTCTCCTTGCTGGCTTCTCACCAGATGTCATTCGCAGCTGACTGACACCTTTTCAGTGCTCCCTGCGGAGGTCTTTTCCCAGCTGGTATGGACCTGGACTGGGAGGAAGTGTCATCAAGGAGGGTCCTGAAATCGCACAGACCCCTGGCTCTAATGGCAGACAGTAGGGCTTCAGCGAGCACAGTCGGTAAACCTCGCCTCTGCAGGGCTTCGCCTGGCAGACTCTGGCCTGTCCGCTGCACTCAAGATTCGCAGCTGGGCTTACAGAGCAGGGATGCCCATGCAGGGGTCCCTGGCATTTTCCTGAAGAGCTCAGACCAACATGGGGGTCTTCCCAGCTGGATGCTGCCCCCCAGCCAGGAAGGCCCTTCCACGGGGGAGCTTAGCGCCTATGATGGGTCTGGATTCTGTCGGCCTTTTTCTGGGCCAGACTGGGATGGGGGAGGGGCAGATAAGAGGCTGTCAAGGACTGCACCCCACGGCAGGGCTGGGCAGCCCAGAAAGAAGGTTCAGGGGGAGAGGTGACCTCAAGCTGACCCTCAGCAGCTGGGGCGAGGCAGGACCCAGGTGGGTGGGGGTGAGGGGGAGCAAAGAACAGCCAGGCAAGGGGAGAAGAAAGGGCCTAAGACTCCAGTGTTCAAGCCATATCCAGCCCAATCAGCCTGGCAGCCAATTAGTCTGATTCAAAGAAAAAAAAAAAACCCACGTAGGGACAAACAGTAATCAAACACCTATTTATAAGGGTTTATTACGATCATCATTATTACAAGGATCATTCTAAAGCCTGTCAGGTGAATGCATGCTTTCAGATCTTCATAAATGCAAACCCCTCCTTCCCCAGGGGTGGGGGGTGTGGGCTGCAGCCCCAGGAAGTGCCTTGGTAAGGCCAGCTCCCTGCCCTGGGGCATCGTTGCACAGGGCTCTACCCTCACTGCCCTCCCAACACACCGTCAAAGGGCTGCTAGAGATGGAACTGGCTTCATACCCACTGTCCATCTAGGTACACAGAGTCATGGTCTGGTACGGCAACCTGGCAGAGATAGGGAAGCTGGGGATTCACCACAGAATGCCCGGAGTACAATTCCATGCTGGGAGCTTCCCCATCTAACCTCACCCCCTACCACTCTGACCTCTCGCAGGACTGGGGACCTCTCCCCTCTCAGGAGACCACAAGGCCCACAATCAGGCCTGAGGCTCAATAGCTGGGGTGTACCCATGTGTGTGCGATAGCATGTGTGCGAGTGTGCACACGTGTGTGCATGTGAGCATGTGTGTGCACGCGTGAGCATGTGAGTGGGCATGCGTGAGCATGTGTGTGCACGTGTGTGTACGTGTGAGCATGTGCGCGCATGTGAGCATGTGTGTGTGCACGTGAGCATGTGTGTGCACGTGTGAGCGTGTGTGTGTGTGCACGTGTGTGTATGTGTGTGTGTGTGTGTGTGTGTGTGTGTGTAGTGGGAGGATAAGGATAGATACAAGTCCCAAACCCCCATCTTCAGGCCCAGGGAGAAGAGAAATCAGGTCTGCCAAAAAGGTGAACCTGGTCTCTGCCAGGAAGAAACACCCTTACCCATTTCTGGCTGGATCCAAGAAAGTGGCTCTTCCCGAAAGAAAGGACAAAGCGCACCCCAGCCCACGAGCGCCTGGGGGAGGGCAGCCATCATTCCGGAAGTTTCAGAACACCCGATGCCCCTCACCCTTGGTTAATAGGCGACGGCGAGACCAGTACCCCGGGCCACACCCTGCCTACTCGACTCCCGGGACCGATGACCTCTCTCTCAAGGGGCAGGCGGCCTCCCTCGCTAGCCAAGGGACGAGCGCAGGGAGGGTGGCCCGGGATGGGACTCGGTGGAGCAGGATCGGACGGAGCTTGGTCTGGAGGGCAGGGCGCTCAGTCAGCTCGGGGAGGGTTACCGAGGGACCGGGGCTGCGAGCGCATAGAGTGAGAAGGGGAGCCTGGGGAGGGGGGTGGGCGATCCGGAGGAGGGCNCCTGCAACAAATCGGCTTAGCGGCCGAGAGCCGAACGGCCCAGAAAGGATTAAAGAGAAGTCTGTATAATACAGCCGAGAGCGCGGCGAGGGGAGGGCAGGAGGGCGGGGGGCGGGGAGAGGGGGAGGGGCGGAGGGCGGGCGCGGGGAGGGGGCGCTCGCGCAGCCGGGAGAGGCGGGCGCCAGGCAGAGAGAGCGCGGTTCGGCTGCAAACTCAGGCGCTGCCGCCCAGCTGACTCCGGGCAGCGCTGGGCACCGCGCACTGCCGGGGAGCCGAGAGCCGCGGCGCGCCCGAGGTCGTCCCGAGAGCAGGGGTCGCGGCGCCCCGCAGAGCCCGAGCCGAGCCCGGCGCCCCGGCGGCCCAGCCGCGGCGGCATGGGGGCGCCCCCGCGGCGCCCCACGCGGCCCGCCACCGTCTCGGCCGGAGGCCGGAGGCAGGAGCGCGCCTGAGCCCATGGCGAGGGCCCCCGCCGCTGCCGCCGCCGCCGCCGCCGCCGCCACCGCCCCGCCAGCGCCGCCAGCTCCCGGGCACCATGCGAGCCGCCCCGAGCCTCCGCGGCTGCGTCTGCCTGCTGCTCGCCGCGATCCTGGACCGGGCGCGCGGTGAGTGCGAGGGCGCCGGCCGGAGCCGGGGCCCGGGGTGCGCGGGGGCGGGCAGCGCGGGAGGGCGCGGGCCAGTGGCGCCCCGGGGACGCTTCGGGTCCGAAACCCGCGCTCGGCGCGGGGGCTGCAGAGCTGGTGGGTTTGACGAGGGAGGGCGGACGTCTCCTCTGGAGAGAACGCTCGCGGGTCTGTGCCAGGGTGTGTGCGCGCGTGTGTGTATGAGCGTGTGTCTTTGTGGCGTTCGTGTGAGGGTGTCCGGGAAGGCGCTGTGCGCGGAAAGGGTGCCGAAGTGTATTTGGAGGTGTGAGTGTGTGATGGTGTGTGAGCGAGCGAGTGTCTGGAGGGGTGTTTGAGTGTCTATGTCAGTTACACAGAAAAGGTGTGTGTGTGAGAGGAGGAGTGTGAGCCAGAGTGTTTGGGGGTGTGAGCGGGCGCCCAGCTTCTCGGTGAGGGTGTGAAGTGGGTGAGCCTGTGCCATCGTGAGCCTGTGGGGGAGCGTGTTGAAGGGTGGATGAGTGTGTGAGGTGTGGCGTGGCACGCGTGTCCCAAGTGTACGGGTTTCTTCAGGGATACATGGCAGCGGGTGACTGTATTTCCATGGTGTGTGTGTGGCGGGGGGGGGGGGGGTTCGGNGGGGGGGGGGGGGTGTTCGGCGAGGCGCGTGTGCAGAGGAGGCGGGATGTGACCCTCGGGCCAGAGTGTACGTTTCTCGGATGTGGAGGTGCAGGCGCGCGGGCCAGGAGTGTGTGAGCGTGCAGGGGAGCGTGTGGATCCAGTGCGGAGGGAGGCACGGACGCGTCCGGGGACGGGGGAGGTGTGTGCCGCGGTGCGTGTGTGTCCCGCGTGGACTTGGTCCCGATCGGGCTAAACCCGTTGGAAGGAGGTTCCTGGAGCGAGTGACCCATGCTTCCGCGGCTCCAGGCTCCAGGCTCCAGGGTTCTCTGAAGCCTCGGGGCCTCCCGGCCGGCGCCGCCACCTGGCGGGTCTAGAGTGCTGCGGCCGCCCAACCTGGCGACCCGGCGCCTTTCGGGCAGAGCCAACGCGTCCGCTCAGAGCCGGCGGGAGCGAGGCTGCACCGGCGGAGAGCGGCGGCCCACAGACTGGAGGTCCGCGCCCGCGGCTCGCCCCAAGCCTACTCCCGAACCTGGACGCCCAGAACCAGGGCGTCTGGAGTCGCATTCCGGCCCTGCCACGGAGGGGCGGGGGATGCGCGGTGCCCTAAAGTAGCCGTTGTGACCGGTGGGTCTCAGCCGCTAGCCCAGCGGGTGATGGATATGGGAGGATCTGCTCTTCCTGTGTGCCTTGCACTCCCGGGAGGTGCCAAGCCAGACTGAGAATGCCTGCCAGCAAGGGGTGCGCCCTAAAGTAACCCCACCCGCTTCCACCCCGAGGTCCTTATGGAGTGCGTGGTCCGCTGCCGGGAGAGACTGCAGGATCTGAGCCTGAATGGTGGTCCTGCTGGCAGAGGAGGGGGAAGGGTTGGTGTAAATCAGGAGGAATGCAAGCCCTGTACTTGGTCTGCCTACCCTTGGAACAACAGACTTTCCAAAGTGCATGGAAATCCGCCCCCTCCCCTCCAACTTCGAGGCGATGGCTCCCTCCCTCGGAAGCCTCTGGAGGGAAAGGTTATATGGGGGCGGGGGCGGGGACGGGGTGGTGCCCGGGTGCCAGCGCCACGGGGAGGGCGCTGGGCTTTGTCGAAAGGCACTCGGAGCCTTTACCTGGACACCGCAGGGAGCGGGGGNGGTGGGATTGGTTAGAGGGTGGGGACCGGAGTGGGTCATCCCTTTCCCCAGAATACGCAGAAAGACTGGTCAGGGGTAAGGATGGCAAGGGTTTAGATGCAGAAGGGTTTAGTGGGGAAAGCCCGTTGCGTCAGGATCCCACCGCGCGAGTTCCCAGAACCTGCGAGCCGCGGTTCTTGGGGCTGCGGAGACCTGAGCTGGTGTCCTGACTCCTCCGCCCCCCGCCCACCTCTGCAGCTGGCAGGAGGCTGGGGTGAGCGCCTCTGGGCGAGCGGAGCCGGCCTGGCCTCTGAGCTCCGCTGCCCACCGAGAGGGGAGAGCGCCGACCCGAAACGCAGGCGGGCAACTTTCCGAGCGTGGGGCGCGGGCGGAGCCATCCCTTCGCTGCAGCCGAGATGAGAGCGCGCGGGGCGCAATCAGTCCTTGCGTTCCCGGAGTCAGCGCCCGCCCAGGGTGGGGGTACCAGAAGGGTCGGTACACGCTGTAACAGGCCGTCTGGCCGGAGGAGGGCGCCCTTCCTGGACGTGACCGAGAGCCGCACACCTGGCCCTCGGCAGGGCCGGGCCGCCTGCCACCGCCTGCGTCGGAGGACGGGCGGGCCCGGAGGGTAGGGTCCAGAGCAGGCACCCGGAGACACGCCTGCCCAGCGCGGGGGCGACGGTGGCCACTGCTAGACACGGCCCGTGCACCGGGGCCGGTTCTGCACCGACAGCTCGCGGCGCACAGGGACTCCACTTTGGAGAGGTGGGTCTGCGCCCCGGGAGGGGAACGCAGCTGGCGGTACACAGGACCGGCCGGGCAGAGGGCTCCTGCCCCTGACCCCCACTCCCCGATACCTGCCTCTCACACGGATTCTAACTCCTCAGGCCCCGTTTAACCTGGCCTGGGCACTTCTGGGAGGGCAATTCAGCACCCGTGCCCGGGCGCTGGCCCAGGATGCAGAGGGCCCCGGGGACTGGGAGAGCAGGAACAGCGGTTCATAGACCTGCCTCCCCTTTCGGCCGCGGGAAACTCTCCGCGAAGGGCAGCGGGCGGCAGGCCGAGGCAGGGCGCTCTAGAGGCCCCAAACCTTCCACTTCCGCTGGACGCCCTTCCACTTTTCTCTCGGCAGCAGCGTGTCAAGGGGTGGGTTGGATGCGGNATGCAGAGGGCCCCGGGGACTGGGAGAGCAGGAACAGCGGTTCATAGACCTGCCTCCCCTTTCGGCCGCGGGAAAGTCTCCGCGAAGGGCAGCGGGCGGCAGGCCGAGGCAGGGCGCGCTAGAGGCCCCAAACCTTCCACTTCCGCTGGACGCCCTTCCACTTTTCTCTCGGCAGCAGCGTGTCAAGGGGTGGGTTGGATGCGGGGGCTGATCGGCTGGGCCGGAGCTGCCGCCGCACCGGGACTGAGGGGGCTGCGCGCACGCAAGCTGGTGTGATGCCTTCGTTTATTTATCCGCTTCGCCATCTCCACCCCACGCCCGGCGGGCATCGCCGGGCCGCTGCTCGGCGCTCGGTGCGGGAGTTAAGGGCCGGGCCTGGACTAGGTCGCTCCGCCCCCTCCCCTGCCGCCCCGCCCCCAGCCATAAACCCCACCCCTTCCCTCTCAAGACGCAAACTGGAATTTCTCCTGAGAGGCTGAAGGAGTTCTTGCTTTTTAAGTGGAGAGAATGTTTCGGCTGGAAGCGACCTCCGAGATCACTTACTGCGGTGGTTCTGAAACGAGTAATTTTTAGCAGGAGAACCCTTTTAGAGTAGGAACTGATTACCGCCCCCTGAAATCCTAATGCCCTGGGCAAGATGGTAAGAGCCAAAGGACATCGGCCCTGGTGGAAGCAGATAATGAGACCCAGCATCGAGCGATCTTTCCTCAACAGTCCCCTTAAACAATCTTAAGATTGCTGCTCTTCTAATATCAGAGCCGGGTTTCTTTTTTTTTTTCAATAGCCAGGATTGCATGGATTAGCCGCTGTGCGGCCGGCACGCGCTAGCTGCTTCATGGTGCTCATGCGCTGCGACATGGGTTTAAGCTCCTCTTCTCACAGATTGGAAACTGAGGCCCAGAACTGCAAGGTTTGTTCGTGACAGGCTGTCAGTGTCTTCCAGGCCCCGCTTGGTCCGGGCCCTGGCTCCCGCTTTCCTTCCACTGCCCCTCGGACAGGGCGTGTGGGCAAGGGCTGGCGAGGTGCCAGTGGTGCCTTAGATTGACCTGCCTCCCCCAGCTTTTCAGGACATCTGTCTCACACGGACCTGAATCTTGCTGCAGTTGGGGGCTAGGGGAGGGGTGGGCGAAGATGAAGAGGCTTGTTGAGGTTCCTGGGTTTTAGCAGTCCCGACTTCAAAACCAAACAAGGGCTGAACAAAGAGGAAGCTGGTTAGTTCTGTTCACCGGGCTTCCCAGGACCCATGGAGGCGTCTAACCTGGCTTACCGCCCCGTCCACCTCTGCTCCATCCCCAGGCCACTTGAAATTCATTTATTCAGCCCTGACTGTGCCAGCTCTGTGCCATGAGTGCTTTGTCCTTCTTATCTTCGTTAATCCCTGTAACCATCCTGAGAGTTAAGGTTATTTTCCAGATGAGGAAGCTGAGGCTCAGAGAGGTTAAGTGGTTTGTCCGAGGTCACCCAGTCAGTACGTGGCAAGCTGAGATTCAGACCCAGGACTGTCTGTCTCTTTTCCTCTGGGCTCTGCTGCCTCCTGGTGAGAACGGGTCTCAGTCTCTTCCTCAGCTCCAGCCACATGGACAGTTGCCGTGTGTCCAGTGCCCTGTCTGGCTGCCTTTCTCCTTCCCAAGCCCCACTGAAATCAAATTATCCAGTGCGTTCATCTGCACAGATGAGAGAGAGGACAACCCTCAAAGCCCTTGTCATCATCAGGAGAATGAGTGGGCATCTGTTGTGGGCAGGGTGCATCTGAAAAGAGAAAGGCCTATGACCGTGACTGTCGTTCCAGTGGGGTGAGCGGTCAGGCCCGCACCCGTAAAGATAAGAGAGAATCCAAGTGGAAATCTGTTGATACCTGCAGGATGCCAAGTGGACTGACGCCTCCCAGAGGAGGTTTGTGGGGGAAGAGTGATTTCTTTGGGGGTATTAAAGGAAGGCTTCAAAGGGGAGGGAGGACTTGAACTAGACCTTGAAGCAAAGGGAGGAGGTTAATAGGCCAAGGGCTAATGTCCCAGGGAGGGAGCCCAGGTGAGCTAAGAGCCAGAGGCAGGATTGTGCCCGGTAGGGCCAGCTCAACTTCAAGGCTGTTACTTCTTGAGTCTAATTGAGGACAGGGAGGAAGAAGACTGATATTACTGGTAGCTTCCATTTATCACACATCTATTAGATGTTCTTTATGCATTAAATGCCCTCAACAATTCATGAGGCAGTCTCACTGGGCATGTTTTACAGATGAGGACAAGAGCCCCCAGGATACCCGCCCCCCAGCTCCCTCTTGCCATCTCTCTCTCTCTTTCCCTTCCTCTCTTCCCACTTCCTTCTTTTCTTTCTTAAACAATGAATGAGGCTCAAAATCTTTTATGAGGGTAAGAACTGGGAGTTTCAAACCCAGGTCGAAAGCAATCCAAAGACACTGCTGCTTCCAGAAGAGAGGAGAAACTGTTTATATTTTCGTCACAGAACGAGGAATGCAGCAGCCTCTACCCTTCGCAAGAGGAGGCAAAGTCCCCCATTTTAAACAATAAATGTCAGTGCAAGTGAAACGTGTGACATCGCTTCCTAAGAAGTGTCTGTCCTCAGGATGTAGTTTCTGGGAAGGAACCAGGGGGATGAGACCCTAGAGCCCACCTTTACACTCGCAGTAGGGGTCACTAGCAGAGTGGGCTCAAGACCTATTGGCCAAGATTCCCTGGATGGAGCAAACGAGTACCACATGCATGGAGCTAGAGGGGTGCAGAGTAGCAGCCCAAAGGAGTGGGAAGGACACTGACACTCAGGAAGGAAGCCTGGGGTTTGTGGGCCCACCAGCCATTCCTACACCTCCTGGCGACATACCAGGTTTGCTTTGGGAGAGTATGCGCCCCCCTCTCGTTTGCACGCCATCTTGGTAGGTGGCGCAATCAGCTGTAGCCCCACCAAGGCGAGTCTGTCTGACACATGGTCCCTGGAATCTGGATACTGAGCAGACGAAGAGTGAAAACCATTGGAAGTTCCCCCTTATCAACGGGAGCCCCCAGGACACTGCACTTCTCCGGTTTCCCAAGGCTAATAATGGTGGGATCTTCCTCCCAGGGGTCATGAGCAGGGTGCTGTGAGCCATGGCGCGCAGAGCTCTTGGCTCGACCCTGTGGGCTCAGGTAACTGTCGTCAGTGTCACCTGTGATTATGCCAGAGGTGCTCTGGCTCTAGCGAAGTGGGCCTCCTGACACCTGCGGCTCCAGCTCGCTCTTGCATTCCATTAATTTCCCCATAATGTTCCAGTAGTTACTTTTAAAAATTTTTTTGGCTTGGGTTATCTGGAGTTGATTTCTGCCCTTTATAAGAAAAGGACCCCACTTGATGCCCTCCCTAGGCATGATAAGCCTTAGAGTTGCTGATTAGCCAGTCTTGGTAACTCCTGGAGGATGGTTCATAGTTTGCTGAATGGGGGTGATCAATTCCCCTCCTGCTCCCTGCCTTCCCCTGGAGTCTTGAGGCATCGTCCCCTGCCCACACCCACATGAGTGCAGTTAAGACTCAAGACGCAAGTTGTTTCTCCCAGTGGAATGTGGGAGAGGCAGTCTCACTGTGACCCTCCCATCCCCTAACCTAGTAAAAAGTTCTGCAAAAGCAGAGACCTGTCCGGTTCTTCTCACTATTGAATCTTCCTCACAAACACATGATGGATACTTAATAAAGGCTGGTTATGTGGATGAATAAGGCATCTTTGGCCTTTGGACATGTCCTGGTGCTGGGGACATGGAGAGGGTTTGGGAGTGTTGCTTTCTACAGAAAATATATGCAAAGGCTTATGGCTTATGGAATTCAGGCTGGATTCACAGATGAACTTCCTGTTGGTAAAGTTCTGCTCCTGGAACTGCGTTCTGTCTTTCTTGAAGACTCTCAGATGATCGATGTGACGGAGACTCTGATTCCAGACATCCTGACTCTACCTGAGGTGGTACTTGAGCATTGATGAGATGCTTTGACCCCCATCCTTCCATTCAGATCTCATGTCAGATGTGAAGGAGGCTACTCTTGTGCCCATTGAACCGACCAGGGAAACTGATCCTCAGGGAAATGAAAAGATGGTGCTGGTAAGTGGCTGGACTGGAATCCAGGTTTGTGGCTGCAGGCTCAGCCTTCTTCCCGCCCCAATCCATTGTGGTGCTTCTTTCAACCCGCAGGGGTCTGCAGTGAAACAGGCCAGCTCCCCATGAGCCCATAGGCCCCTAAACTAACCAGAGAGCTTGTACCATGAGCTGGGTGCCGACGTAGCCACTTTGCTGATGCGACTCCTCCATCCTCCACTGCTGTGCATGGGGAGGATGCTGATGGGGCTGTGCTCACACCACATGGGGCCCGGAGCCCTCCATCTCTCCGCCCCATGGACCTGGCCTGCCCAGAGATGTCTTCCCCTCCTCCCCAACTTCCTCCCTTTCCTGGCTCAAAGAGCAGACTCCTGCCCTCAGCCGGTACAGCCCCGACTCCACATAAACCTCCCTCCCAGTCTCTGCTTGCCTGCTTCTTGCCCTCCGCAGCCCCGCCAGCCCCTGACAGCAGGGGCCACCTGTGCGTGATGACAGTGGCACTTTGGGCAACACGTTGTTTAAACAACTCTCCTCTGGAGCTGGACCTGGTCACAGGCTCGACTCCCTATTGAACAGAGAGCTGTTGAGGGCAGGCATCCCTGTCCCACTGGCTCTGGCGTGAAGCCTGGCTCCAAGCAGATGTGGCTTCAAGATGTGTTGTTAAATGACTCACTGACTCCCCTGAGCCTGGGGTTTGGTCCAGACGCTGAGCCTGGGACCTGTTTCCTGGCCCTGCTCAGTCACCTCTGGAAGTCCCTTCTGGTGTGAGAATGTGTCTGTTGTCCAGCTCTGCCCGCCACAGCTCACCCTGACATCATGGCTGGCGTCTGGGGGATGAGGCAAACCAAAGGGCTTCCTGTTCCTTCTGGGTTCTCCTTGGTTGGAGGGGTGTTCTTCATTGCTGGCGGGTGGGAGGTTGGGGGAAGGAAGGAAAGAAATGGTAACTGTTATGTGGCAAGCCCCATGCTAGCTATGTGCACACACAGTCATGTGAAATGCTCCCAGAAACTCCCATTTGGGAGTTAACAGTCTCCTGTTTTGCAGAAGAGCAATGCGACTTGGAAAGATTATGTGATTTGCCTAAGGCCCCCCTGCAAGTGGGGGCAGGGCTGGGCTCTCAACCCAGGCATTGATTTACACATCTCCCCCCAAAGCCCAAGTTGATCTTACTGGTAGCTTGAAGCTGACCATGGCGATTTACACCATGGAGATGGGCAAACACTGCCGATTAGTGCTCTCCCCAGCCCAGAGCTGGTTGCCAAGCACGTACCAGCATGCCACTGGGCCTGCCCATCCCTCCTCAGTCTGTCTCTGTGTGGTCCAGATACTTTGGCTTCCATCTGCACTGGGTCAAAGCCTGGCTGGCCACTCCCTCGCAGAGTGCACACTTGGGCAAATCAGTGCCTCTCTAGGTAACGGTGTCCCCATCTTTTGAAGGTAGAGGGTAATGTGGAGATGAGTGAAGTGATACACGGAAGCAGGTGTGCGATCGGCCCTTGGTCGTTGGCCTGTCCCTTTCTCCTGGCCCCCAGGCTGGAGTCAGACGGCCACGGGGTCACTCTGAAAGGCTCGGGAAGCTCCTATTTTCTCCTTGCTGTTCTGGAAGCTGCCTTTGGAGCCACGTCAAGGGGTCCAGTCACTTCTGTTCATTAAGCAGCTGTCCCAGCCTTGTTCTGGATCAGCAGAGATATCCCCTAAGGAGTTTTGGCTGCTGGCAAACCCCATAGAGCATGGGCTCATTTGAGAATGATAAAAGATCATCTCTAATAAATGGCCGGTACTAGGGTACCAAGAGTAAGCCCTTGGAAACTAAGGGGAGTGGCCCAGGAAGGCTCTGCGGGATCGGAACAACCTTAACAGGCGGGGAGGGAACCCCCGGCCAGGTGGGGGGGCGGAGGCACAGGCAAAGACCTGGAGGAGAGGACGAGTGC
This sequence comes from Capra ibex, assembly GCA_006410555.1. Taxonomy (NCBI): domain Eukaryota; kingdom Metazoa; phylum Chordata; class Mammalia; order Artiodactyla; family Bovidae; genus Capra; species Capra ibex. The sequence continues at coordinate 1,481,530 of SJYO01016970.1, forward strand.
CCTGTTGGGCTGGGAGGCTGGGAGGCAGCTGGCCTCGCTTGAGCAGAAGGTGCTTGTTGAGAATCTGGAAATGAGGTTAGAGCTGTCGGCAGAGGCCTGAGAGCTGGAGGGAGGGGTCTGGACTTGAGCCCAGGGGCTACGGGGGGCAGTTGAAGAGAAATGAATGACGTTCTCAGAGCAGGACTCTAGGAAGATTGATTTGGCTTTTCTGGGCCACCTGAAGCTGGACATCCTTTGGAATGCCTTTGTGTTATAAATGATGGCTCTGGGGTACCCAAAGAGACAATGGCCTCGAGGCAGAAATGCCATCGTTTGGACACTGTTCACCCCTCCCAGAGTGTCCACACCTGGCAAGGAGGGAAGACAAGGCCCCTGCCTAGAATGGGGCTGTTCCAGCTTGGGCCTGAGCCAAGAGCGGCGGGGGCGGCTTCTCCTGGGGAGAAGCTTCTAGATGCCCAGCAGGCGTGAGCTCTGAGGTCTGGCATGGGTTCAGATCCTGTCTCCCTCATGCATCCAGTGTGTGAACCCAGAAAGCCTCTCTGTTGCTTCCGGCCTTGACTTCTCGAACTGAACAGGAGGCTCATCCTGGTGGCTTCACGGGGTGGGGGCTGCTGGGAAGGGGAAATTTACGTAACTCGGGGAGGATCTGTGTGGAGGGTACCGAGCGCATAGTGGCCACGTGAAGAGTCGTTGCTGCTGTTATAATGATTGGAACGCCCACAGGTTGAAGAGGAGAAAGCATTTACAAGCCCCAGGGCCCAGGAGGAGGGGTACGTTGTAGGCTTCCCACAGAGTCCTAAACAAGTCCTTGGATTTAGGCCGAGCACCAGGCCAGGAGGGAGCCGGAGAATCAAATGCACTGCCTCCTGTCTCCCATTTTACAGCTGAGGAGACTGAGGCCAGAGAGGACCTCACACTGTGCATGACATATGTGTGTGTGTGCGTGTGTGAGTGTGTGTGTGTGAGTGTGCATGTGTGAGTGTGTGTGTGAGTGTGCATGTGTGAGTGTGTGTATGAGTGCGTGTGTGTGACTGTGTGTGAGTGTGTCTGTGTCTGTATGAGTGTGAGTGTGTGTGAGTGTGTGTATGTGTGTGATTGCATGTGAGTGTGTGACTGCATGTGTGCGAATGTGTGTGCGTGCACTCATGTGTGTGTGACTGTGTGTGTGTGCATGTGTGAATGTGTGTGACTGTGTGAGTGCATGTGTGTGAGTGTATGTGTGTGAATGTGTGTGTGTGTATGTGTGTGTCTGTGTGTGAGTGCATGTGTGTGTGAGTGTATGTGTGTGAATGTGTGTGAGTGCGTGTGTGAGTGTGTGTGCATGTGTGTGTGAGTGTGTGTGAGTGCATGTGTGTGTGGGTGTGTGGGGGGGTGTGAGTGTGCGTGTGTGAGTGTGTGAGTGTGCATGTGTGTGTGTATGAGTGCATGTGTGTGAGTGCGTGTGAGTGTGACTGTGTGTGAGTGTGTGTCTGTGTGTCTGTATGAGAGTGTGTGAGTGTGTGTATGTGTGTGCAAATGTGTGTGAGTGTGAATGTGTGTGCGTGCGTGTGTGATTGCATGTGAGTGTGTGACTGCATGTGTGCAAATGTGTGTGTGCGTGCACTCACGTGTGTGTGGCTGTGAGTGTGTGTGCATGTGTGTGTGTGTGACTGTGAGTGCATGTGTGTGAGTGTGTGTGTATGTGTGTGTCTGTGTGTGTGAGTGCATGTGTGTGTGAGTGTATGTGTGTGAATGTGTGTGCGTGTGTGTGAGTGTGTGTGTGTGCGTGTGTGTGTGTATGTGAGTGCGTGTGGGGGGTGTGAGTGTGCGTGTGTGTGAGTGTGTGTGTGTGTCTGTAGGGGGGGTGGGGAGGTAGTGCTGGAAGTCAGGTCTTCTCCCTGGAGGTCCTAGGGGCAGTCCTGGGGGCTCAGTTAGGCAGACCCTCCACCTCAGAGTCTTGGGTGGGGGAGCTTGGGGTCCCCAGGCTTGAGTGGGGATCTCGGCAGCGCTCCAGCGGGCACACCCACCAGCCCCCGACATCACAGGAGCGGCTCGGGGGCCACCAGGGAGAGAGGCAGCTGAGCCACTGGGCTTTTTTGTTGCTTTGCCAAGCTGTTCCTTCTGCCCTTTTGTCTCTCTCTCTGCAGAGACACTCAGCGCTCCTCCAACGGGGCTGTTTGTCACCAATCACTGGCGCCTCCATTATTCTCCCAGCACCATCTCTTCCTCCTGGCTCCTTAATGCTGCCCCAAAGGAAGGCGTCCATCACCGGCTGCCCTGGCGTCATGCAGGGCTGGGCGGGGGGAGGCAGCCCTGGCAGGGTGGAGACAGAGGCTGGCATGGCCAGAGGGTGGGTGGCATTCGTGTCTCGAGCTGGTGCTCACTGCCCGAGTGTGCAGCTTTTTGTCAAGTGGGTATTCAGGCCACACAATAACCCAAGGCCAGGTGCCTGGTTCTACAGAAGCAGGTGATACATTGCTAATTGTCCCCTGGCACCTAATATCCCAAGCAGGGGCGAGGGAGTGAGGTGAGGGTGGTGGAAGCAACCACCTCACAAAGGCTTCTTTGTTTGCTCAGGCAGCAGAGAAGTGGGCCTGAGCTCAGCTTGGAGAGGAAAAGGCACCGTCAGAAGGCGAATTCCTAAGGCCTGTGGCCTGACCGTGGAGCCTGGTGGGGGGAGAGGGGCGAGCAACCTGGTGGGGGAGGAATGAGGTTACTCGGCCTCCCAGGTGGCTCAGTGATAGGGACTCTGCCAGCCAATGCTAGAGACGAAGAGACATGGGTTTGATCCCTGGGTCGGGAAGATCCCCGAGTAGGAAATGGCAACCCACACCAGTGTTCTGGCCTGGAGAATCCCATGGACAGAGGAGCCTGGTGGGCCACAGTCCAAAGGGAAGCAAAGAGTGGGACACGACTGCGCGACTGAGCGCGCACAAACGAGGAAGAGCCGGTGGTTTCTGGGGCAGCCCGAGCGCAGAGAGCACAGCGCTGTTGCAGAAGCGGCGCAGCTCACTCGCGCCTTCTCTGGCCGACTCGTAGGTGCACTGCTCCTGGCAGCGTCGTGTCGTCCCAGAAATCCAGACGAGAAGGACTAGGCGAATTCAAATTCTCACCCTCGTGGGGCTTGCGGAGCTGCGTTCAACATGGAGCCATGTGCGACAACCCACATTTATATTAAAACGCAGCAAAGTGTCTTGGCTTTTGTTTAACTGAATTAAACAGAATTCAGTTTTTCCGCCACATTTCAAGGCGCAACAGCCACACGTGGCTGGTGGCTCTTGTGTTGGACAGCACAGATGTGGATAAGATGCCTCTATCATTGCGTAAGGCTCTGCCGGACATCACGGGTCTAGGGGAGTATCCCTCCCACTTGGCAGTAAGTGATGAGGAATCCCAGAGAGGGAGGGTCTTCCCACTTCCTTTCCCATGCCATCCTCCTCCTTGTGCTGAGGAGAAAGCCTCAGGCTGATACTGTCAGGCTCTGACACCCTCTTGCTTGCTAATCTCTTTTTCCAGCAAAACAGGTGTGGGGCAGCACGCCTGCAGTGAGCCGGAGGAAGTCAAAGTTTTAATAGCAGTGGTTTGTTTTCATTATGATTCTTTTTCAGTCACCCTCTGTTTAAGGCAAGTGAGACTGGTTTGCCATTTGGGGCAGTGATTTAAATTCTCTTTCCCTTTTTAAAAATGCCTTATTTAAGTTTAAAAAAAAGAGTCAAGTTTAAGAAAAATGTTCAGTGCATTGTGGAGCAGGTGGCATGCGACCGTGGCCAATCTGGGAGGTGTGAATGTCTGTGGCTGGGAAACCGTGGTTCCGATGGGATGGCACAGGCTTTGGAGGCAGACAGAGGAGGGCTGGGGTTTCGGTGCCACTGTTGGAAAGCTCTGTAATTTGGGGACCATTTATTTCCCTCCGTATCAACCAGGTTCCAGAAGGAAACACCAAGCTGAGCCTGGCCTGTCTGTGAAGGGCTTCTTTAAACGACTACCAGGTTCGATCTCTGGGTTGGGAAGATCCCCTGGAGGAGGGCATGGCAACCCACTCCAGTGTTCCTGCCTGGAGAATCCCATGGACAGAGGGGTTTGGAGGGCTACAGTCCATGGGGTCACAAAGAGTCTGGGACAGAACTTTCACTTTTCGCTGGCTTTAGGGTTTAGTGGGGGCACAGGGGACGGGGCAGCCCCTGGGGCCAGGATCAGGGGGAGTTTCTACCGCCCGCAGACTGGAAAGAGGGCTGAGAGGAGAGGAGGGGTGCAGCCGATTCCTGGGGACCTGGCAGGCAGCCGGAGGGAGAGACACCCCAGTTTCATCCTGCTCCTGCCTTTGGGTCTCTTGCTAGTGCCGCACATGGACGAAACTCAACTGCACGGATGCCGATGCAATCGGGCGCCAGGCACAGAGTAGGTGGAGAGGGGGAGAGAGTGACCTGGGGAGCAGATAGAGGAGACCTAGCACCACCCTGCCCAACCTCAGCGTTCCCGTCTAGAAAACACGGTTGTACTACGTGCCCGCTGAGTTGCTGACATGACGGAACGAGACAGTGTGAGTGCTCATAAGCGATCGGTTGCTTCTTATAGTAATAACAATCGCAGTAATAAAATGCCTGCCCTTATGCCCCATCCGGTGCTGGACGCTGGATTTTCCTGGGCCAAAATGTAGCTCATGGGTCTGGGGCTTTAGAAACGGGGAAGTGGCCTCCCAAGGGCACGGGAGCTTGAGGGGACGGGTGACTTTGGGAGAGCACTGCAATCTGTCGAGAGGAGCGCCTGCACCCCTCCGCTGCTGGTGCGGACCACGCTGACGCCTCATCTCTGCCCCAGACTCTTCGTCGTCCGCTGCTCCGTCTAGCTGATAGATCACTCCGCCCCAGGGCACACCGATGCTTCGCTCTCCAGTCTGTTTTCCAGTCTGTTTCCCACGAAGAGGTTCTTTCTGCTCAGAACCATTTAGATCATCTTTCTTGCCGTCCCCACCGGCTCTCACTAAGTGTGGTCCGGTCCACATTCGTCATGAACAGCCTCAGAGCTCCTTCCTCGCAAGGGTAAAGGCGGGTGTTCTTCACCTCTGAACTAGTCTTGCCGGAGGCTGCTCCTCACCCTGCAGGTGGGGGAGGAGGGAATTGGCAGTAAGCTAGCCCTTTGGATCACCGGACCATTTATCCTTCACCTGAAAGCTAACAGTGCCAATGCCCTATTTAGAGGGAGCTTCTCAGCGAGTAGCTGGAGTTTCAGGGGTGGCTGGCTTCTAAATGGAGGGACCGTTTCTTGGGAAAACTTCCACCGACAGTTCCTTTGGCTTGCTGCTCCTGGACTGGCTCAGGGTACTTTCCTCGGGTCCCTCTATTTTCCTTTGTCCAGCCCATTTTTTTCCCATCCATCTTGACTGTTCAAATAGACTTTGACGAGGACTAATTTTGCCAGTTGAAATTCGAGAGGCTTTGACATCCGGTGTTTTGCTGAAATTGCCGTGACAAATATCAGCAGAGATTTCTTCCCTGGTTTATTCTCTGAGGTGCTCCGGCCAAGACAGAGTGCCCCTGCCCCACGCCCACGTGCCATCTGCCCCCCAGCCCGGCTACTTACCGTGTCCGCATGCAGGTCGGTCTCAGCCTTACCTACTGACTCAATGGCAATGTGACCCTTTAAGAGCAGAGGGTCGCTCGCTCACTGGGGATCAATATTCCTTAGGAAAATCTCCACCAACCGTCCCCTTGGGTCTCAGTGTCCCCGTCGGTTGAGGTGACATTCCTTTGTTCAGCCGCCCTTCCGTCTACCTGACTGTTCACTTTACCTTAGAAGAGATTCATTTCCAGTCCAACATGGAGCCCAGCCCTGCAGGCTGGACCTCTGTGTGCAGGCTGCGGGGCATCCATCCATCCATCCACCTGCCCACCGCCGTGCCGGGGGCCGCCCCCTGGCCCTTGGCTGGGGCCTGGGTCTCAGGGGAGTTGTGCCCGCTGCCGTGCTCACGTCCCGGGCGGTGGAGGGTGGCCCTGCACCGTCCCGGGGTGCACTGCAGGCGCTGCCAGACCCCAGTCACTGCCTCCATGACCATCTCCACCCCACCCGGGTCTTCTCCTGCATCACGGCCGTCTCAGAATCAAGCTTGAATCCGTTCCCTCTTTTTTCCACTGGTACGAAGGAGTAATGTATAGGCCTGTGGCGCTGAATGCATCTTTTTCCTTAATCCATATTAAAATGAATGTGACAAGTTGAATTTTTAAAAAGGCTTCCCTGTTCCACGTGACCTCATCCCGTGGGTGAGAATGGAAGACACTGGCTCAGTGGGAAGGACACCAGCCTCAGAGCGCTGAGCCCCAGGATCCGGGTCTCAGCTCCTCCGTCAGCTGGCGCCGGCACTCGCTCCCCTCCCCCGTCTTCCCTCAGGTCCATAAAGCAAAGGACTGAGTCTGGGTGGCCCAGTTCCAATATTCTCTGGTGAGAATAAGATCGGGATGGAGAGTCCTGTCTGGGTCCAAAATACTTCCTTTAAGACATATTTGGGGACTTCTCGTGTGATCCGGTCATTAAGAATCCGCCTTGCAATGTGGGGGACGAGGGTTTGGTCCCTGGTCTGGGAACGCGAGTTCTGTGGAGCAAAGTCCATGCACCACAACTAGAAAGGCCACGCTCCACAGCAAAAGACCCCACACGCCACAGCAACTGCCTGCCCCAACTAAGACTTCGTGCAGCCAAATACGTAAATGTTTTTTAAAAAGACATATTTGATGCCCCCAGTCCCCACCTTGGGATGAAGCATCCTGCCTCCAGGGGTGCTGCTGAGAGCAGCTGTCTCAGTGGTGAGGATGTGCCCACAGCCACTTGCATCCTGACGCACAGTCAGCCTCATTTCGGCTCCATGCAGCAGCCGTTTTCTGAGCACCAGCCCTGAGCGGTGGCCTATGCCAGGGCTGGCACTGAGGCACCAGCGGGGCCTCCAGGAGTCCGCAGTCCCCGGGGCACAGGAGCAGACACAGGAGTGAGTTGCTGATTAATACCGCGACTCCGAACCGAAACGGCTCCCAGGTCCTTACGGGGCTGCAGCGGAGGGGAGGACTAGTCTGCCTGAGGCGCTGGGCAAAGTCCCACGTCATCAGAGAGGCTGAGCCTCTTGCTGGGGTTGCACAGCTAAGTGGCTGAGCTCTGAACCCAGGGGGTCTCACGCTTTATCTGCTTTCTGCCCTCTGCCCTCTTTGCCTGCGTGCTTCTCTGCCAGAGACCCCTTCCAACCTGACCTTTGGTGATTCAGTGGCTCTCTGCACCTCCGCTCCTGATCCCATGTGCCTCTGGGGAGGGTTTCAGGGACTGGGCAGCAGCCCGAGGTGGCCCTGGGCCCCCTGCCTGGGCAGTCAACTGGGTGGCAGCTGGCTCTGCCCTGTTGCCTCCGGCCTCGTTATTATTATTATTATTTCTTTCCAGCCTGCTGCTAAAAGCTTCCCGCGGAGATCCCACAAACCCAGCTCTTTAAATTTTAAAGGGCTTTACTTAAACAATGTTGTTTCCCTCAGAAAAGAGACAGGAGAGGTGTTTGCAGTGGATGAGTTCAGTGCCGTGTGTGGGTCTGAGCAGATGAGCGTGGGGTTCGGTGCTGTGCAGGTGCCCGGGGAGATGCTCCTGGCAGGGGCAGTGGGTGTGGCTCGTCACCCCTCCCCGTCGTCCCCACAAGAGCACGCCTCAGAGGGGGCCTGTTATGCCCAGGGTTCTGGGAAGAGCACTGGGTGCCGCCTGCGGGGAACCACTGGGGGCAGGGGGACGTGAAGCCTGCCTCACAGGACCTTAGCCCCAAAGACCCGGTGCTCCTAGCTGCCCCAGGGCCTTTGCACAGGCCATTCCCTCTGCAGGAGCCTGCCTCCTCTGGACTAAGACCTGTTCATCATTCCGATCTCACCTTAGACACCGCTTAATTTATTCAACGAACATTTTCTGTGCACCTACGCTGTTCACAGCGCCCTGGGGCACAGCTGGCACTGTGACTCAGCTCCACGCTCCCTGTCCCTGGCGCGGTTCTGGCGCAGAGCAGGCATCAGCAAGTGTTTACGGAACTGATAAGAGCCTGTGTGGGTGCTGTGGGACCTGGAAGAAGGATGGCGTTGCCTCTCCAGAGCTTAGAGCTGCATGAGAGTCATATTGGGTTGGCCACAAAGTTTGTTCACCCCCCCCAACCCCGCCGCAAATCTTGAACATCTTGTGGAACATTCAAACAAGCTTTTTGGCCAACCCCAGTAACAAAAGACATTTTGAACTCTGAATGAACCTATTAGGGCCGGCAGATTTACACTGACTCAAGGAAGAAAAGGAAAATCCCTTCCTTCTTTCGTTGGCCATGTATCCATCCATCCACCCCTCCAGCCAGTCATTCATCTGATAAACTGGACACTTACTTTGTTCCAGATAGTGTGGTAGGCACTGGCGGTGTGGTGGGGAACGGAAAGAAATAGATAAAGCCCGCCCTCCTGGAGCTCACCTCCCAGAGTGTATGAGCAGACAGACAGGACATACGAGAGCACCCAGCGAAAGGGAGCGACAGCTGCTCTGGAGAACAGGGCTGCGGGTGACGGCCAAGTGCGCATGTGTGCGGTCGGGGAGGGGCCTCTTGCCGAGCATCCGCCGTGTCTCAGACGCCGTGCAGCCCTGTCTGCAAACCAGTGAAGAAGCATAGTCACGGGCCGTGAAAAGCGTTGGGGTGGTGAGAGCCGGGATGCGGCTGGTCGTGCCTGGGACAGTTGCCCCGTTATGAGGCCTCCGATGAAGTTCTGCCGTGGAAAGTGTTGGGACGGTGAGAGCCGGGATGCGGCTGGTCGTGCCTGGGACAGTTGCCCCGTTATGAGGCCTCCGATGAAGTTCTCAGACGTGAGCTGGGCCTTGAAGGATGCAGTTTAGGCAGGATGGGCCGACCCACGGTTCTCAAACTGTGCTCCTTGGAGCCCCGGTTTCCCACGGAGGTGCCCTGCACCACTTCTGGCGGCCAAAGCGTCAGGCAAAACAGTAGCTGGGGGAGTCCTCGTCCCCAGATTGAGCCAGGAGTCCACATCGCTTCTTTAACAGACGGGCTTCAGCTCTACTTTGAATGAAGGAATTTGAAAATGAGTGTGTTGGCCTCATGTTAGAAGAGTTTTCTGTTTAGGTTCAACCCTCATTTCATGTGGGGAAGCGGAAGCCCAGAGGGGCCCATGACTGGTACCAGGCCTCCAGCAGGAGGGGGCCATTTCTGTGGGGAAAAGTTTCCGCTTGCTCCCCCTTTCCAAGCTGAAAGGGAGGCCTGTCAGAAAGCCCCCATACCCCGGCCCTGGACCAGACCCTCGGCCGCTGCTCCCAGCTTGTCCTGTTCCAACCCCTAGCCAGCCCCAGGCTTCCCTCTGTAAACGTTTCTCCTCTGCCTGCCCAGCTGATCTGCCCTGCCCCCATGGGAGCCTGGAATTAGACAAAATATTTTATGATCCCACGCTTCGTTATGCTTTATTAAAAGCGCCCATGTTGGCTTCTGCTGGCGCATCTGCCAGGCCCAGTCTTGGAGCTTCCTCCCCCAAACCCCCGCCCCTGCCACCATCTCTCACTGGCTGGTGGGAGAGCCGACAGCTGCCACCCCACCCCCACCACCTCCCTTCACAGAGCAGGGCCCCCAGCCTGGCTGACCTGTCCATGAGACAGAGCGGAAACCCGCTGGTCACGGCAGACCTGGGCATTTAGAGAGAGCGATAATTCTGAGTGCTCGCACATCTAAGCCCATCTGGTCCTGCAGCCATGCCCCCTCCCCCACTGGAGGGGACCGGTTCAGAGAGGAGGAGGAGGAGTCCAGAGTTAGAGGCAGCTGGTTCCGCCTTCTTGACCCTCTCCTCAGACCGTGCAGATCCAAGATCAGGTTGACGCCCCTCCCTGACTGGTCCTCGCATCCTCCAGTGGTCAGGGGGTAGGCCTTGCCCTCTCTCTTCAGCTGTCAGTTTCACTCTGGGAGCCAGGAGGGAAACCCTGGCACCCAGACGTGTCTGGCACAGAAGGAGCTGTCCGCGTTCCTCCTGGTGGGACATGCTGTGCCCTACTGGGGGCTCGGGGGAGGGCTGAGAACGCGTGGCCCACCTGGTTCTCAGTGACAGCCGAGTCACCCGCTAAGTGTGTCTTCTGGGACGAGGCGTGTGACTGCTCTGAGCCTCAGTCTCTCATCCGGCACCTAGGAGACACTGAATACACAGTCGTGGTTGTTCAGCCCCTCGGTCATATCCAACTCCTTGCCACCCCATGGACTACAGCACGCCAGGCTTCCCTGTCCTCCACCATCTCCCGGAGCTTGTTCAAATTCACGTCCGTTGAGTCGGTGATGCCATCCAACCATCTCACCCTCTGTCGTCGCCTTCTCCTCCTTTCTTCAGTCTTTCTCAGCATCAGGGTCTTTTCTAATGAGTCAGCTCTTCACATCAGGTGGCCAAAGTATTGGAGCTTCAGTTGCCTAATCTGTCCTTCCAATGAATTTTCAGGATTGATTTGCTTTAAGATTGACTGGTTCGATCTCTTTGCAGTGGAGACAGTGGAATGCTTTTTTAATAGGATGCCCCACTAAAGGAGAGAGGACATTTAATCAGCTCTTCATTTAAGGGGAGAGGAAAGTGATAATCTTGCTTATTTTTATCAACATTATTATTATTATTGGCTGATATTAATGAAGAATTTGTTATTCACTTATCAGATACTTACTGATCTCCTGTCTGCCCCGGGAAAGTGAAAATGTTAGTCGCTTGGTGGTATTGGACTCTTTACAATCTCATGGACTATAACCCACCAGGCCCCTCTGTCTATGGAATTCTCCAGGTAAGAATACAGGAGTGGGTTGCTATTCCCTTCTCCAAGGGATCTTCCCAACCCAGGGATCGAACCTAGATCTCCTGCATTGCACGGCAGATTCTTTACTGTCTGAGCCACCAGCGTGCCCAGGGAGATGATACCAAACAGGACGGTCAAGTGCTTAGGCCTCATGGGACTGACATTCTGATGGATGAGACAGAAATAAACAAGTAGGTAAATAGCCTAACTGGATGGTACTATCCTGTGAGGGGAATTCAGGGCTTTGGGATAGTCCAGGGCCTGGGACAGACCAGTGTCTCTAGATTGTGCGGTTCAGGAAGGCTTCTTGGGGGAGGTGCCTTTTGAGCAGAAAAGGGGGAACAAAAGGAGCAGGGAAAGTCCAGCTGAACCCCTGATGCTGGCCTGAGTCGGCTGCGGCTTTGCAGTCTCCAGACCAGGCTGCATGTTGTAGCTAGCGCCTTTTCATTATTATTATTATTATTCAGTTCAGTTCAGTTCACTCGCTCAGTCGTGTCCAACTCTTTGTGACCGCGTGGACTGCAGCACACCAGGGCTCCCTGTCCATCACCAACTCCTGGAGCTTACTCAAATTCATGTCCATCGAGTCGGTGGACATCCAGTCATCTCATCCTCTGTCATCCCCTTCTCCTCCCGCCTTCAGTCTTTCCCAGCATCAGGGTCTTTTCAAATAAGTCAGTTCTTTGCATCGGGTGGCCAAAGTATTGGAGTTTCCGCTTCAGCATCAGTCCTTCCAATGAATGTTCAGAACTCATTTCCTTTAGGATGGACTGGTTGGATCTCCTTGCAGTTCAAGGGACCCTCAAGAGTCTTCTCCAACATCGCAGTTCAAAAGCATCAGTTCTTTGGCACTCACCTTTCTTTATGGTCCAATTCTCACACCCATACTTGACTGCTGGCAAAACCATAGCCTTGACTAGACTGACCTTTGTTGACAAAGTAATGTCTCTGTTTTTGAATATGCTGTCTAGATTATTGGAGTATAACTGGTTTACAATGTATCTGTAGCTGACTCCTGTATTGGGGCCTTCCCTGGAGCCTGCTCCCAGCACTGGGAATGACCACCTGCCCATTCCCTGACACCAGTACTGCAAACGCAGCTGGCCCATGGCGACGGCATCCCCTGTGGGCCCAGAACAAAGGCCCTGAGGAGGCAGGAGGCAGGGACTGCATCAGGCACATCCTGCTGCTGTTCAGTTGCTGACTCACGTCCGCTCTCTGCGACCCCGTGGACTGCAGCGTGCCGGGCTTCCCTGTCCTTCACCATCTCCCAGAGTTTGCTCAAACTCATGTTCATTGTGTTTATCTAACCATCTCATCCTCTGTCATCCCCTCTCCTCCTGCCCTCCATCTTTCCCAGCATCAGGGTCTTTTCCAGTGAGCTGGCTCTTTGTATCAGGTGGCCAAAGTATTGGAGCTTCAGCTTCAGCATCAGTTCTTCCAGTGACTATTCAGGGTGGATTTCCTTTAGGATGGACATTCTTGACCTGACCTTTAACTCTTGTAGATCCCTAGGAGGTGGGTCCTGTGGCTTTCTCCATTTTGCAGACAGGAGCCTGGAACCCAGAGGTGAAAATCTCAGAGCTGATGTGACTAGGGGCTGGGATTTGAACCGCGGTCTGACCCAGTCCCTTCTGAGTTAGTCTCCGCCCCATGCCCCCTGGCTGTGTCTGTGTGTCCAGTGGGAGGACGAGGAGAGGGGAGCAGCCCACCTTTCCCTGTTCCACCTCGAACCCCCCAGGGTGCCTCTGACCTGGGGCTGGAGTTCCGAGCGGGTAGGCGTGAGTGGCTGGGTGGCAGGGAGCCCGTGGAGTACTGATGGCCCTCAAAGTTGGCAGGCACAGGGAGGCAGAAAGGTATTAATTAGCAGTTATTCCCCGGCAGCGAGGAGATGGATAGAGATAAAGGTGGTGGCCCGCGCATCCGTTTTGTAGCAGCCGAGAAGCAACAGTAAATCAGCGCTATGAATCGATGCCGTAAGTAGGGGGTATGTTTTAATCTTATTGGCGGGAGAGCATTACGGGCGAGCGAGGCAGGAGGGCTCCTCACGGATGGAGCCCGGGTCAGGGAGGAGGGAGAGAGGCGACCAGGGCTTGGACCAGTGCTTGGAGGACACCGGAAGGGGAACTTTGCTCCTGGTGGGAAACAGCCGTCGGAATGGGAGGTGGGAGCCGGTGAGAGCTGGGAAGGCGCCCCGGGCTGGCAGGGGGATCCCGCCATCTTCCGAGGCCTCCAGCACATGCCTAGGTGTGCAGCCCACCCCTCCATCCCCCCCATGAATGGGGGGCTCTGGGCCGGACATGCATTCAGCTGCTGGGCACAAACGGGGTTCTCACTCAGGCACTGGCCCTCTCTGGGTTCTTGGCCTGGCCACACCCCTGCCCGTGGTAAAGGCTCAGAGGCTGAGCGATGAGGTGGTGGGTGGAGGGTAGGGTTTGGTGCCTCCGGGCGGTGCGCGGTCTGGGGGGGGGCGTGGCCATGGACTTTAGTCCCCTCCCAGCAGCCGCTGTGGGGGTGTTTGGTCCCCATGCACCGAGGGGAACAGGCATCGGAGTGAGGGACACGCTTGGGTGTGGCAGCATCATCTCTGACCAGCAGAAGTGTCAATCACCCCCTGCAAAAGCCATGGGAAAGCCCACAGGCTCCAGCCTCTCAGTGTGCAGAGGGGCTTGGAGACGGCCCCCCTCTTCTTCCCGTCCCACTCCTGGATCCCGCTCTCCACACCAGGACACGGAGACTGGGAGGCAGAGGAAAAGGAGGGCAAACTAAACCAGGCAGGATAAATCCTAAGCACCCACTGTTCTGCTTCAGCCAAGGTCAGTGGCTGACTCCCTCTGAACCTAATTTTTCCCTACCAGATATCTTGGGGCTCTTCTGGCCACAACGTTCTCAGATTCTGTCTCTCCCTTCTTAAATTATCAGGTGCCTGCTATGCCATTTAACCCTCTCCCTCGTTCCTGTGACACAAGCATTATTAGTCCCATTTTACAGATAGGTAAACTGAGGGACTCAGCGAGGCCTAGGACTTGCCCAAAATTACACAGCCAAGGGGTGTCAGAGCCTGGATTTAGATTCAGGTGGGTCTGCTCTCAAAAGCTCAGCACTGTTCATTTCATGGCGCCATCTCCTTGTCTGATAGTCATACAGGCATAGAGGAAAAAATGTCACCCAAGAAGGAACTTGACTCCAGGCCTTCGATGGAGACCAGCAGCCCTTCTGTGGGGTTGCAGTGGGGCTTCCTCCCCGACTGCCTCCAGGACCTGTTCCTGTCTGTCTGCCCCTTGTCAGCCACTCTGCGCCAAGGCCTAAGCCAGCTCTGCCCACGGCTCTGGCGCCTGAACGGGGCACCCTGAGCCCCTCTAGCTCTGGCAGCCTTGGGCCAGCCGACGGAGAGGTCTTGGAGGTTGGCCTGGGCCAGGCTTCTGAAGGAAACCTGCTGCCTCCTGGGGTGGAAACCTAGCGTCTCATCGATCTTGCTTCCTCTGGTCCTGGGGGAGGGAAAGGGCCTGGGCATGGACTGAGAAGAGCACCTCTGGAAAGACGGCGATGCTGAGAGGGGGCCAGCTGGGGCCTCTCGTCTGGCTTGGGGAGGGGAACACCTAGGGCAGACTTTCGGTTTCGCTTCTCCATGTGTCTTGGTGACCGAATCCGCACTGGTGGCCCAGGGACAAACGTGCTGCCTCAACGTCTGCGCCCAGAGGCAGGGGACGGCGCCACGCTTCCTGTTCACGCTGAGGGTCCCTATCTGCTCCCTTACTGGGGGCCTGTCGTCACATAAAGTGAACGGACGTGGGAGTCGGGTTCAGAGCCTGACCCTCTACCTGCCAGCGCGTGACTCTGGACAAGGTACCTCACTCTCTGCGCCGCAGGGTTTTCGCTCCTAAAGGGGAGCGACAATTAGCTGCCACATGCAGCTGTTATAAGAAGCAAATGACATGTCGTCATCCCGCCATTCACTTACAGGAAGGCTCTCTGTAAAATGGGATTACATTAGATTGGGTAACGCTGCTGTAACAAATAAACCCCAAATCTCACTCGCACGGGCTCAGTAATTGTGTTTTTAAGTTTCATTGCAGATATCTTTGTGGGTGGGTGCCTTTCCTCCATGTGAGATTGAGGGATGCAGGCTTCTTATATTTTGTGACTTGGCCATCTCTTGGGGCTTCTTAAGCCTCCTTTCCAGCCAGTGGAGTAGGGAAGGGAAGATAGAGAGGCCTCTGGGAAACGGCATCTGTGTGATGAGGGTGAGAGTTGCACCCAGAGAAGTTCTGTGTTCCGGGTCAGGTGGCGGGGGGCCGCTGTGTGTGTGTGTGTGCGGGGGGCGGGGGGGCCGCTGTGTGTGTGTGCGGGGGGCGGGGGCCCGCTGTGTGTGTGTGCGGGGGG